>CM071865.1:19774277-19784289 GCA_036759665.1 Gynandropsis gynandra
GTGGCTGCCAATTCGGTGAGGAATTCTGCCATGGTTGCATCGGCGGTTTCTCAAGAATACCGGGTGAGGAGACAAGTCGAAAGCGCGGACAGCGTTGAACGCTGTGGCCGTGAACACCACACGCTTGACACCGGCCTTGATAGCCACGGCGTGTTGGTGAACGCTGACGAGGACGGCGAGACCAATTGGATTGGCCGGACGAGCGAGAATTCGGGCGGGACCAATTTTGTGACCGTGTGGCCGTGAGGTTGGCTGTGATGGGAGCAACGGCCAAGAGATGATGCGGCTCAGCAGTAGCCAATTTGGCCTCATGATTGAGAAGCTTTTCGTGAACTTCTTCGACGGATGCAGCAGTGTCCTTCGGTCGGATTACATCCGCAATCGGCTTATACTCCTCGGGAAGGCCGTCAAGGATTGCTCCGTGGAGATCTTCATGATCCAGTGGTTTCCCTAAGAGGGCAAGTTCATCAGCGGTGGTCGTGATTGCATGCAAGTACTCATCAATGGATTGAGATCCCTTGGAGCACCGTTTGATTTTGTCACGAAGTTGAAGAAGATGGCCGCGAGACGCTTTGCCATAGGTGTTGGCGAGCGTCTTCCACGCCTCGTAGATGGAAGGGGTGCGTGCAATAAGGGGCTGAAGGGAGGCCGATATGGCTCCAAAGAGGGCTGAGAAGAGGAGGCGGTCTTGTTGCTTCCATGGCTGGAAATTAGGGTTGTCAACGGACACACCATCGCGGTGGATCTTGGCCGGAGGAACAATGGAGTTGTCCTCGATGAAGCATTGGAGATTGTGGCCTTCAAAAAGGGCCCGAATCTGAATATTCCATGTGAGAAAGTTGGTCGGCGTCAGCTTGGTAATGTTGGTCATGTTGACCGTGAGAAGAGTGCTGAGCGGATGTTGTGGATCGAAAGTTGGAGCCGCATCGGAGAGACGTTGAGGCGGCTGAGCAAGAGATGCAAGATCTAGGGTTTGGTGATGCGGATCTAGGGTTAGATCTAGGGTTAGGTGATAAGAGGGAGGCGACCGCGACGCGATAACAACGGGACGCGGTGCGGGACGAGGGAGGGTGGGCGAGCCGGGACGCGAGAAAAACGGGCAAGGCGGCACAAGTGGAGGACGACAGCCAGAGATCTGGATTTTGGCTCTTCGTGCGTGATGATACAACGTCAAGGGAGGGAAAAAGAGGGTGAACGGGCGAAGGAGAAGAGAAAAGAGGGACGGCGGCCGCGAAGGAGGAGGAGAGGCGGCGGCGGCGGCGGTTTGAGGGGGGAGGAGGGGCCGGCCGAGAAATTAGGGAATTAGGTTGTCGTTAGACCTAAAGCTCTGATACCATGATAATTTGAAATCTGAATAATTCATTAAAATAAGCCTAAACGGCTATATATATAAAAGAGAACATTAGACCTAATTACAAGACTAGACCTAATTACAAAAATTACGTTTCTACCCTTTTTACATGTATATCCTTTACAGTAAACCTTATTGTTTATGTTATTGTTTGTGCTATTAAATTTTGTGTTTTCTATGATTCCAACACTAATTGGATTACATATTGTGGTTCATCCATACATGTTTGTACAACTTTTTCATTAATTGTTGACTTAAAGCAAATACTACCTATAATGGTCACATTACTAAATGGACAAAACATTCAAATATGTATCCATAGAACATTCATTTTCAATGGTTTTATTACTATTTTTTTTATGTTCTCTAATTCTCTACATTTCCTGTTTTCCCTTTAAACTCATCAGTGTTAATTTTATACTTATACACTCAAATTTTGTATTCTATTTGTAACACCTCCATCCCGAAACTATCTCGAGACTAGGAGTGCCACCATCATCACCAAGAGGTGACCACATATATCATCATTCAAATATATTTATAAAACAAAATAAATGTTTGATTTCAAAATAAAGTGGTCTGGCTCATATAGCAAAACAAAATACATAAAAGTATAGTCACGATGAATAAAAGATAGGTGTGAAATGCAAAATAAATCTTATTGACCTCTTGCATGCCTCTCCCATCAGTTCATTGTGAGGCTTAGATGTTGTTGCTCAACCTCATTGCTCTTTTTCTCGCCATAATTTATCCATTCACGACAACCCACAAATAGGATTAGTACGAAAGGCACACTTAGTGAGATAAATATGTGTACATACTTTGTGCCATGTATTCTTCCATTCTTAACTTAATAACACAAAGGACAATGTATCATCATTTTAAAGACATACAGACAAGTCTACACATCCCGAATGAGTATCCTAAACCTAAGACTAGTACCACATCGGATCATAACTCACCGAGTCCACAAGACTCTAGCTCGAGCATATGCTCGGAAAGTCAACTGACCCTAGCACACTGAAGATCTCTCAAGATCACAATGTACCCCAGTTATCCATACAATACATCATTTCGTCGCTCTAAAGATTATCACAACTCTAACACAGTACGACGTTGGCAGATCCATTGATCTGACTAACTACAGTGTTTCGTCGCTCGAAAGGTTATCACAACCCTAGCACGATACGATGTCGACCCCGATCCAAGTGTCGTGATACTATAGTGTTGTAAATTTGATATTCTTCACGTGATAACTCTTATCGACACGCTCGTTACACGTCTTTTTCTTAAAGTTCTAGTGTGAAATCACTCGATCGAGCATACTAGACAAGATGTCACTCGATTTTAACACTGAATCTAAAGTATTAACGTTCTCCAACCCAACATTTGGTCGAGCGTCAACTCTTTAGATCATCTCTAATCATTTAAATAATTAATATACATGTCATCAATTCTTATACGACAATTTTAGAGTTTAATCCAATCTTCATTTGTAACGTCTCAATTTTTCCATTATGATCCTAGAAATCCAATTATGATCCTAGAAATCCAATTATGATCATGCATCGTTTTAAATATAGAAACTTCTCCACAAATCAACAACAAGACCAAAATTGGGATGGAGAAATATCATGACCTTAGCTTATCTGATGACTTAACTATTCACGATGATATTGCTATTTATGACACGAATCAATTTTCTCCTAGTATAGATACGATCGAATAATCAATATCCACTATATAGATATTCAAATTGAGAAAATAATGATAAGGAGAAGTTTAGAGTTATACCGGAATCTCGATAAGAATTCACCCATGAATAGAATACAACGAAAATTTGGTGAATATTCCTCTTCTTTTTTCTCTTCCCTCCTTTTCTTTTCTTTTTTTTCTTCTTCTCTCTCGTTTTCACTCGATCGTGTGGCTGATTTTTTATATATTTAATTAAAATAATTGGGTCATGTCTTACCCCACACGCTTTTTCACTTCAAAATCTTGTCTTATACAAGAGCATATTCAGAGTTTAACGATTAGATAGAATTACCTCTAACAAAATATTTATGTTCTACATGTTTTTTTTCTTCATGTTTTCAAACTTTTTTCGTTATAATGTCTTAATAGTCATTTCTTCTATTTGGAACCAACGACTTGGTTTTCCTTTCTATGGCTCGTATTCATCTTATTCTAGATGTTTTAGACATTAAAAAGTGTTTGGATATTTCACATTGTAAAATGTATTACTTATCTAAACAAAGAAAATTTTTTCTTCCTTCATGTAATTATCTTTCTTCTTATATTTTTTTATCTCTTTCATATAGATATTTAGGATCCTTTTTCTATTGTTTATATTGAGGGCTGTCAGTTTTTCTTAACCATTATACATATTTTAATATTTGTTCTCGAGCTAGCTGGATTTATTTGCTTAAGCATAAGAGTGATATTATGTCTATTTTTTCCTAGAAATTTCTACTCTAGTTGAAATACAGTTTGATGCAAAAGTGAAGTCCATAAGATCTGATAATGCTTTGCAATTAGCTTTCACTGAAGTATGCAAATAGAAAGGAATACATTATCTCTTATCTTATGAATAAATGCTAAAGCAAAATTTTGTTGCTGAAAGAAAACACTAGGATATTCTTAATATATATATATAGCACTCAGATTTTAGTCTAACATTCTTTTGGAGTATTGAAGTGGATGTGTAAAGACTTTCGTGTATCTCATTAAAAGGACTCATTTACTTCTGTTATATAATAAGTACTCATTCGAAATTGTGCACTATTAACTCCTAAATTACTCTCATCTAAGGACGTTTGGTTTTCTTTGCTACAGCTTCACTCGTACACATGAGAGGCATAATTTTTTTTTGCAAGGACAAATACAACCATTTTTATTGAGTATCCTTCTGAATACAAAGGGCACAAATTGCTTAACATTGTTATCGATCACATATATATTCCAAGGCATGTTGAGTTTCATGGGTATATATTTCCTCTTGTTTCTACAACTAATGAGGTATTATTTAATGATGTATTTCTTCAGTCTTGCCTCTTCCTACCAATAATGTTGGTGTTACGGGTTTTCATCTTGATACATCTTCTGAAACAGTAGTTTTAGTTTTTAGACCTGGGAGACAAGTTCATGCACCTTCTTATTTGAAGGATTATCGTTGTTTAATGCTCATAACACTTGAATTAACAACAATAGTTCTCCAGTATAACCTCTATCTTTAATTCTTGTCTACGATAGATTTTCTACTCCTTACAAATAGTGTCTCATCTAGTTTTGCAGATGTTTTCGAACCTTATACTTTCAGAGAATTTGTGATTTCTCCTGCATGGCAGAATGCTATAAATGATGAGTTTCAGGCTTAACAAGCTAATAGTACTTAGTCTATTACTTTTTTACCAACTGAAAAAAAAGTAGTGGGATGTAAGTGAGTTTACAAAAGTTAAGCATAAGTTTGATGGTAGTAAGGATAGACTTAAAGTTCGATTAATTGTTAAGGGCTTAACACAACAAGAATAAATGAACTTTGTTGACACTTTTTTTTTCATGTTCCAAAGTCAGTCACTATCAAAGTGTTTCTTGCGCTTACAAGTAACCAAAATTAGAATTTGACACAAATGGATGTGGCAAATGCATTCTTGCATGGTGAGGTTGAAGATGATATTTATATGACCTTCCACCAGGTTACACTCATTTTTCCTCTAATTCTTTACCAACCGATATGCAGTTTGTAAATTGCATAAGTACAATTATAGCTTACGCCAAACATCTAAACAACGGTATGCTTAGTGTTTGTTCACTGCTGAGTTTAAACAATCTCAGCAGACCATACATTGTTTATTCGCAAAATAAGTCATCATTCATTATGTGGATGATATCATTATAGCAAGTAATGGTGAAGTTATTTTGAATTTGAAAAAAATATGTTATAACAACATTTCAACATCAAGAACTTATGTTCTCTGAGATATTTCATTGGGTTAGAAATTGCTCGTTCTTCTAAAGTCACTCCTTTATGTCACATGAAGTATTGTCTTGAGCTTTTATTTGATGTTGGATTATTGGATTCAAAGCATGTTTCTACTAGCATTTAAATATCAAGTAATATATTTTGATCCTCATGTCAAGCTTCCACATGATTCTGTGAGGATGCCATTTCTTATAGAGTCTTGGTGGGTCTACTTCTTTACTTGACCATCAGTAGATCAGATATAACTTTTTTTGTCCACAAACTTAGTCAATACATGTTTAAACCTACTTCAACTCATCTTCTCTATGTTCACAAGGTCTTTCGCTATCAAAATCTAATCCAGATCATAACTTTTTTTAGTTTGTTACTTCTAAAACTCATTTGTGTTTTTTCAAGTTCAAATTTAGACTTCTTAATTAATCATGTCTTGTAATTAATTTCTTTATGTTTTTAGGTTTTTCTTTAATATCCAAAGGTTGAGAAACAACAATTGTTGTCTTTTTAACAGAGTAAATGTTCTTGCTAACACTTTTTAGAATTATTATGAAATTACTAATTTTCATATAATTAATTTAAATTGTTATTTCATAGAAAATAAAATTAACCAAATCATGTATATTTATGGCTTTAAATTTTTAAATTGTATGCCCTAAGCCACCAAATCATTTTCACTTTAACACAATAATACACCATTTAATTTAAATTTAAATTAATTGTAATATATCGAATTCGATACCTAAATAATTTAAACTATTAATTTACACCAAAGCTATCAAAATCGAAGAACTAAGTATGTGTAAAGTAGTAATCTACAAAATAAATCTAACAAATATTATAACGCATACGATCACCTGCTTTTTAGTATAGAAAAATAAGGAAAAACAACATATTCCCCCCTTGAAAATCATGCTTTAGTCCTATTGCTCCCTCGATTTTGACCTTCATCCTATTCCCATTTCGATTAGTTTTCATCCTATTCCCCCTTGAAAATCATGTTTTAATCCTATTCCCCCCTCGATTTTGACCTCATCATATTCCTCCCTCAATTATCAAAAATCTGCCTAAAACTCCATCCGATTTTGACCAAATTTTGACCCAATTTTGATTTTAATTTTGACCCAATTTTGATCCAATTTTGATTTTAATTGTGATTTTAATTTGATTTTAATTTTGATTTTAATTTTGACCCAATTTTGACTCAATTTTAATTTTAATTTTGATCCAAATATGACTCAATTTTGACTTAATGTTAACTCGATTTAATCCCAATTTATACTTAATTCAGATTAAATCGAATTTCCAATTTATACTTAATTTGGATTAAATTGGATTTTCAATTTATACTTAATTCAGATTAAATCGGATTTTTAATTTATACTTAATTCGGATTAAATCGAGTCAAAATTGAGATCATAATTTGGGTAAAATTGGATCGGTTTTGGGTAAAAATTGAGTCAAAATTGGGGTCGATTTTGGGTTAAAATTAAGTAAAATTTTGGGTTAAAATTAAGTACAAATTGGATTAAATTAAGTAAAATTGAGTCAAAATTGGGGTCGATTTTGGGTTAAAATTACGGATTAAGTAAAAACCGTATTTAATTTTATCGGATCAAAATTAAGTAAAAATTCGGATTAAATTGAATCAAAATTGATATCATAATTTGGGTCAAAATTAGATCGGTTTTTGGTTAAAATTGAGTCAAAATTGGATTTGATTTTTGGTTAAAATTGGTTTCAAGCAAAAAAATCGTACTTAATTTTATTCGAAATCAAATCAAGTAAGTCGATTAAATTGAATAATTAACTTGATTTATTGATAAAATTCGAGTTAAAATTAAGTAAAAATTTTGGTCAAAATTAAGATGAAGTACAGATTAAATCGAGTAAAAATTGAGTCATATTTGAATCAAAATTAAAATCAAAATTGGGTCAAAATTGGGTCAAAATTAAAATCAAAATTAAAATCAAAATTGAGTCAAAATCAAAATTAAAATCAAAATTGGGTCAAAATTAAAATCAAAATTATGTCAAAATCGGAGTGGGGTTTTAGGCAGATTTTTTATAATTGAGGGAGGAATAGAATGAAGTCAAAATCGAAGAGAGAATAGGACTAAAACATGATTTTCAAAAGGGGAATAGGATGAAAACTGAAAATCGGAAGGAAAATAGAATGAGAGTCAAAATCGAGAAGGAAATATAATATATAATATATATTATGGTTTGTTTAGAAAGAAATAGAATCAAAGCATGATTTTCAAAGGGGAAATAAACTGTTTTCCGAAAAATAATAGAAAAATGATATTATCATTTCTTTCTAAACAAACCATAATATATATTATATATATGATTTTTATTATGTAGATTTATTTGATCTATAAAGCTTATAATTCTCGAACATAATTTTAAAAAGTATCCAATATACATATAAATAATAATTATAGATCCAACGTTATAAAAAATTTACAAAAAAGAATTAAAGGATTATCGATGATCATTGGCGAACCTTTATTATCGTTGTTCGTCTTTTAATAAAAATATCCCAATTTTGTTCAATTGAACAAAAAAATACTACGGGATGTGTGAAGTTTTGTATATACTAACAACAGTAAATATCAGCTTTTTATTCTTATTTTTGTATGAATAAAGAAAACTAATTAAAAAGAATACAAAGTCACGAACATCTTGAAAATTGTGATAATTTTTGGACCATCAACTTCACGTCATTTATTCTCGTGGACCCTCTTTTTTTCTTTTTACCTTGAATAAATACATTAAAATTGTTAATATATATATATATATATGCCACCAACTGTTATACTACCTAATCTCTGAATCTTCAAAACTCGTGTAAACGTTTTATTTTAAGATTTGATATACGTTGTTTTTTATATAATATAACTTTTTAGTTGTTATGCGATATAAATTAATTCAATTTATCCATAAAATACTTAATACATTGCTTTCATCATATATTTGAGGTTTTATTTTGAAAAAAATAGTTATATTAAATAAAATTCAAATAGAAATGTAATATACTGTAATATTTATAAATTTCTTATGAAAATAGAAAATAAAAATCTTAAATTGGTCGTTTTGTAAAGTTTTTCAAGTGGTGCAAAAGTTTTAAAAAAATAAAGAAAATAAAAGAGATAAAAAAAAGGTGTGAAGTCAGTAACTGTGATCTGTAGTGTAGAAATTGAGCCCACTGGGATAACAAAAGAATAAAGTGAAAACTCAAAACTTCTAAATTTTATTCCATAATTATAGGGCCGCAATTACTTGAAATATACGTTTATCATAGACTATTATATCTATATTATATATGTATGTATATAACTTAAAAAATTTATATATGAATTAAAATATCATATTATTAATATTGCGAAAAATAATATTGTTTTTCAGTCTCCCAAGAAACATGATTAGTCTTGCCATTGGAGGTAAGCCTGAAATATTGAGCATGAGACTCATTTACCACATTTGCTATTCTTAGCCAATCGGATAATTTTTCTTTCCCATGCCCAGAAGAAGATGACAACGTTAACCTTACATATCCTCCAATTTACAGATCCTACCACCCAACCATTATCCTATTTACATATCATCCTGTTAATATTCAAGGGTTTTTATCAAATATTAAATTTAGTCTACATGATTCCAATGCTAATGTAATGTAATTGGTGGTTCAACATCGATATCGATATGATTAAATCACAACGAATCAAACTTTGAAATCATATCAAATAAATTTAGATCTATCTGAACTCAAAACTTAGATCAAGAGTTCATGATTATTCAATACTCACTATTAAAAATGTAAAAACCAATGCAAAACCACGTTAAAAACTGTTGATTTAACGTTGGAAATTGCAATTTTGCAATGTTAGTGTAATGTAGAATTTACGGTGGCTATGATAAGGTTGGTAAACATTAAGCTTCAATTTGGCGTTAGATAGGATAACGCTATTGCAACACATTCATGTCAGAAACTCGAATGCAAGGTCAATGTGAGGGTGTTAGAAATGGCAACGAAGACGTGGTTGCAATTTTCGTTTGAAAACTTGTCGACGAAATTAATGATGGTTCATGTTATAACATCGTTCCAATGCCATGTTGCGTTAAACAATTGCATTAATAATGTAGGGTTGATTTGGGTGCGGAAGCGTGTTTTATCAACCCGAATTTTATAGATCTAGTCATATTCAGATTAGTTTTCGGGGTTTCAACGATAAACAAATATAGAAACAATTTCGTACCTGTAACGTTGAATCTGTAACAATCGGATGATAGTCTTGATAGTACAAGTCCTCTACGTGTATCCACGCCGAGATCGGATTCTGCCTTCAACGTTTGATGCGGAATTCTCGATGAACGAAAACTATGTCGTTCTTCGTAGTTTTTCTTTTTGACGGCTACTAGGGTTTTGTGATTCTAAAAACTTATCTCGAAAACCTAGTTTTCGTTTCTTAAATAAAATTATTAACTTTTAATAATTACACTTTTAACCCAAGACTATCCAAATATTACATAACAGGCATATAACTTTCAATCTCCCACTTGCCTTTACGTAATATTTCAAACAGTCAAAATATATGTATCTCCATACACATACTTGCCTGTACATCTGATGTACTAACCCCAAAAGAAAATCAAGTACAATTATATTCTTCGGTGCTAGC
>CM071865.1:19790779-19825099 GCA_036759665.1 Gynandropsis gynandra
CGAGATCGGATTCTGCCTTCAACGTTTGATGCGGAATTCTCGATGAACGAAAACTATGTCGTTCTTCGTAGTTTTTCTTTTTGACGGCTACTAGGGTTTTGTGATTCTAAAAACTTATCTCGAAAACCTAGTTTTCGTTTCTTAAATAAAATTATTAACTTTTAATAATTACACTTTTAACCCAAGACTATCCAAATATTACATAACAGGCATATAACTTTCAAATAATTGTAATATCATTTCAACGCCAACGTTCTTTCAACACTATGACAAAGGGCAACACAATTTCAATGTAGTTTGTGTTGACTCTTTTACTTTTTTTTAAATATAAATATTTACAAATTTTTTTTTTCAAAATATATGATATAATTTTCATTTAAAAGGTCTTCTAATCCCATAATATCAATTTGCGGAGACAAAGAAGACAATAATCTGGAGGACGATGCGGGTTCAAGAGCGGTGCAAGTCTAAAAGTGGATGCAAAAGGGACAAAATACGACAATGACTAATGCATGAGCTCTACACACGAGCTTGATTTGTTGCATATCCATCAATGTCGTGAGATCATCGAGCGTCGCACGAGACTCATGGCCTCGTGAGTACCCATGGATGTCCCGTTTGACTAGACGATCTGCAAAAATAAAAAGAATATTATTATTAAACGATATTAAACACTTTTACAAGTAATCAAATTTGCTATGTTTCAAAATGTACATCCATGTAAAACTAATTGAGTATGGCTTGGATAATCATTGGCCCTGATCCCTTGCCCTGATTCGACTGTATTCGTGTTACTGCAAAAAAACATATGAAAATAAACGTTATTAGTTTGAAAAAGATATTAAAATCTTAAATATTGTTATTATACTTACCAAGTCATAAAAGACTTTCACGAACGGCTTTGTACCAAATGTATACGTCAATTGCACTAGATCTAGTGCAACATATGTCTTCTGGTAAATTCTAGACTCGATTAATGTTTCATAAGCGCATTTTAAATCTTCTCACGTATGAATTTGTAGGACACTTGTCGGAATGTGGATCGACAAACCAATTCTTGTTCTGACTCGTGATCAGTGATTTCACCTACTTCATGAATAATTCTTTTCACCAATCATATACGATATTATGGTATTGGAATTCTCAATACAGTTTTTGCTGAAATAAATAAATTAAAATATAGTATAAAAAATAATTATAAATTGTAATTAATGATAATGAATTTGAAAGTGTTATTTACTAAATATTGAATTTTGGTCTAATTGAACTAAAAACTAATTTAAACGTTTAGGATTTTTAAATACCGTATATAAGAGTTCATGGTTATTGTCATAACAAATCCGAAACAACACAATATATAATTCCCTCGTGTTTTGATTCATAGAGAATAATCATTATAATCCATGGTTCAAAATATAAATGTCTAAATAATGACGAACCATGTCAAATATTAATTTGAATCTAGGGAAACTCAAAGCTAGATCAAGACTTGAGGACACCATATATAGTCCTAGTGGATGTAAAGCACCACAACATAACACTCTTTTCGAATATTAAAATCGAAATAAAACAAACTCTGATATCATTGCAAATATAGATTTTTGATTTAACTAAACCAAAAAGTAGTTCAAAAAATCAAAATAACTCGATGCGAGATATAGAAGTCACGATGCATATTCTACCTTATATATGACAAAACAACGTAATATATATAGAGAAGATTATGATGTATACGAGTCTTATGAATTATTAAATCTGATTCAAGTCTTGATTATTATGAATATTGTCTTTAAAATTAAATCTTGAAATTGAATACGACATACACTTTTTTTTTCTCGTTTTGTTATTCCTTAGATCACATTGACTCGAATATAGGCATATTTAAATTTTTTATTATTTCCAAAGAATAAAATAATTTTGAATATTTATCGAATTTGCAGTAACAATATAACAATCGAAATTTCGTAGGGCCGTAATAAATACGAGCTTATTGTTAAAATAAAATAATTCACATGCATTGCGTGACAGACATTTATAGTATTTAATGTTCGAGAGGGGGCTTCCTTCTATTATTTTAGTTTTGTATGCATTTTGTTTTCTTAATAACGTTAAAGCTTTTAAAAATCTTGTGAAAATTCGAATATAGATGAAAATTTTATTTTTATATATCTTTTTTATCAGTTGAATTATGTCCATTAAAAAAGATTAGTTTCTTCTAAATTATCTAATCCATGGTACCGACGTTTCTAAAATTTATTCAGAAACTTTATTTTCTGTCGTTTAAATATTTGAGAAAACCAACCCATGTAAGAATATGATATATGAATTCGACGTATAAGTTAATTGGTAAAATATTTTTCAATAGAGTATGATTATTTTTCATTATGGACGGACTTGCATTATAAATTTAAAAGTTATCAATAAGAATCATGCTTCGTATTTTTTAGCTCCTAGATAAATCGTCCAAAATCAATTTTAAAATGAGTGAATAATGGATTTCTTAATCTTTGAATTGATAATTTTTAGTCATATATATTCCTATCACCGATTTTTCATGCAATTGAAGATTATAAATAGAATTATGGTTCCTTTATCTAATCAAATCGTCATATACATTACAAAAAACAAACGAATATCAACGGACGGATCAACAGATCCATTCGTTAATATAATTTTCATTGGATTGTAACAAAAATTGGGAAAATATCACAGCTAAAAGTCTGTTGCAATTCACGGGAATTGTCAACGGATGATCAACGGATGAATTTGTTTATGCACCCATTGTAAGCCCATTAAAAACAAATATTTTAATCCAACAGATGCCCATTGTGACGAGGTCCTCGACAGTGCCACCGCACAAAAAGAGGGTCACGCCGTCGATGCGCTAAACCAAGGAACAAAATAGAGAAAACTTTCCCAAGACCTACTTGCACATGGCCAGATCAGAAGTGCGTGGAACAAGCTATCAAGGGTAGAAAAGGAAACGTGGAAGTCACGGGACAATCATAAGGAAATATAGAAGGGCTCATACCATATGGATTTGGAAGGATGTAATATAAAGATTTTACCTTATCTCGTCCAACGGATAGGAAGACGTCCAAGGATATCAATATCCCTTCAAGTCTTGTATTTTCCTCCACCAATAATATCCAACGGTCTTATCCCAACTCAAGGAAAACCCATGTCGGTTTTCTACATTGAATTAGACCGCAATCCACACCCCTAAAACTGAAGGGCTCGGGTGACACGGATAAGGAAAGACGAGAAATAAATATCTCATATTTATTTCACGATTAGGAAAATCTCTCTAAAGTCTGATTTTATTTCACCAGATCCTTTACTTTCTTATTCCAAAGATCTCGAACAACTAGGAAATCTTTCCAAGCCGATCATATCCTACCGGATCATCTACTTTCCCCCACTGAAGATTCTCAATGATTAGAAAATCTTCCTAAACGACAAGTAGATGAATTCATAATCATGAATTTATTCAATTTCCTTGTTTTGATATGAAATCTTTCCTATGTAAAGGACTCCATCTCATTTCCAGTAGGTAGACTAGAATTTCTAGAGAATAAATTCTTTTGTTTTCTTGATCGTTCATCAAGAACATGATGTTTAAAACTCGCTCTGGGAGCAATTGAATTCATGGTGTCTTCAAATTGTACCGGAAACAATTGAAGTCATATCTGACTGTATCAAGCGGCTTTCGCACCTCTTGGAGTGTCCATCACTCCACAATAAACACTTCGAAAACCACCATCAACCTCAATCCCCCACCTTCGTCGAATGAATCTTGAAGAGAGCCCTTAGACCAGTAAGAGATCTTCCATCATCTTCCACCGTCAACAGACGAATTCTTGAAGAGTGGCCCTAGACCAGTCAAGAAATCAACCTTGACACTCCGAATCCTACTCGAGCGACCGTTTTGGTATCAAAGCCCAGTTCAAGAACCAAATGTACACTTCTATCCAAAAAAAATGAAGAAAGGAAAATTAAAAAAAATGTAACAAAAGAAAATGGCGGAGTAAGGAGACAATTCTCAATGCAACAACGAACTCAACACGAATTTGCAAATGCTCAAAGGAATGGAGTCAAGAATGAATCACTTTGAAGAAGCAAAACAATCAAATCCTCAATCTACACAACGAGAACGTCGACATGATCTTGAGGATAAAGACGAAGATTTGCCTAGACGACCAAGGCGATGCCACATCATTTGCGAGGATAAAAAGTCAGACAAGGAACCAGCTCAGAGACAAATATGTGACACGATGGTAACTTTTTATGTTGAAACTACCTACTTTTGCTGGACATGTTAAACAAAAGCTTATCTCGATTGGAAAAGATGGATGGACCATATTTTTGACAATTATATCTACACGCAGTGCAAAAAGGTACAATACGCAACAAGATAACTCACAAACCACGCTCTTACTTGGTGGGATCATGAGCTGAGCATTAGACGCCATACACATCTTGAACAAATAGCTACGTGGAAGGAAATGAAAGCTTTCATGTGAAGGAGGTATATACCATTGCATTTCTATAGAGATTTGGAATGCCTATATCAAAAATTAACCTAAGGAAGTTGGACTATCGAAGAGTACTTTGAAGAATTTGAGCATCTTCGAAGTAGGATAAAAATTGATGAAGATGAAGAATCTGTTATGGCTCAATTTCTTGATGGTTTAAATGAACAGATCGCTAGAGAGGTATAAAGATAAAACTACCATGATTTGCAAGATATTTTGCATTTGTCAATCCAATTCGAGCAACAGATAAAGAAGAAGCAAGCCACGACAAGCCGAACAAATACTTTGAGTTCATACTACGCACAATAGCTGAAAAGAGCAAAGAAGGCAAATGGGACCCCTATATGAGCATGGCACCAGAGAGCATGACCGAGAAAAATAACTACGAATGAGGACATATGGCTTGTGAATGTCCACAAGACATACTCATAATGGACAGAAGAGAATACAAACCAATTGTTGGAGTTGAAGGAGAAACCCTCGACAAAAAAAATCATGTTCCCAGAGAATGGGGAGCTTCTTGTCAGTAGCCAAATTCTAAGCACATTTGTGGAACTAAACGAAAATACACAATGGGAAACACTTGTCCACACTCAATGCTTGATAAAAAAAACAAGGCTTCAAGGTTTTTAAAGGACAAAAGAACCTTCCATAGACTTCATCTTTGGAGACAGGTTCAAGAGCAAGGAAAGAGATTTGCACCTGAGACAACATGGGTTCTCCAAAAGAAGGAGTCTAAAGCAATCACCTAAAGGAGATGATCCATTCCACAGTCCAGAACATGTCAACAAAATGCCCATAACCTTGGACTACCTGATGGTTACAATTCGAGGATGAATCTCTTGCAACAAGGAGAAAATGATAAGGTCATCAGCACCACGATGAGGAATCCGACGCAAGTACCACTAGGAGATGACTCGTACCATAGTTTAGAGCAGGTCAACATAATTTTCTACCACCATAGATTGTCTACTAGATACGATTTGAGGATGAATCACTCGTAACAGGGAGGGAACAATTAGGTCCTCGATAGTGCCACTGTAGGTTCACACCGACGAGACGCTAAACCAAAAAAGAAAATGGAGAAAACTTTCCCGAGGTCTACTTGCACATATCCATATCAGAAACTCGTGGAACAAGCTATCAAGGGTAGAAAATGAAACGTGGAAGTCATGTGATAATCATGAGGAAATACCGAAGGGCTTATACCACATGGATTTGGAAGGATGGAATATAAAGATCATACCTTATCTCGTCCAACGAATAGAAAGGCGTCCAAGGATATCAATACCCCTTCAATTCCTTTATTTTCCTCCTCCAACGACATCCAATAGTCTTATCCCAACTCAAGAAAAATCCACGTCGGTTTTCTATATTGAATTGAGCCGCAATCCACACCCCTGAAACTGAGAGGTTCGGGTGAACGTATACGGGAAAACGAAAAATAAATATCTCATATTTATTTCACGACTAAGAAAATCTTTTTAAAGTCTGATTTTATTCTACCAGATCCTCTATTTCATATTCCAAAGATCTTGAAAAGCTAGGACATCTTCCTAAGCCGATCATATCCCACCGGATCATCTACTTTCCTCCACTGAAGATTCTCAATGATTATGAAGTATTCTTGAATGGAAAATAGATAAATTCGTAATCATGTATCTATTCAATTTCCTCTAAAGGACTCCACCTCATTTGCAATAGGCAGACTAGAATTTGTAGAGAAAAAAACCTATTGTTTTCTTAATCGTTCATCAAGAATATAATGTTTTAACCTTGTTTTGGGAATAACTGAATTCATGTGTCTTCAAATTATTCTGAGAAATAATTGAAGTCATATCTAACTGTATCAAGAGGTTTCTCTTGTGGTGTCCATCGCTCCACCATTAGCACTTCGAAAATAACCATCAACCTCTACCTTCACCTGACGAATCTTAGAGAGAGCCCTTAGGCCAGTCAAGAGATCTTTCACCATCCTCTACCGTCAATGGATGACTTTTTGAAGAGTTCCCCTAGACAAGTCAAGAAATCAACCTTGACACCTCGAATTCTACTCGAGCGATCGAGGTTAACTGATCTCTGTACGCGTTCCGAGTTCCTACCCCGTGGTGTGTATCACATTGAAACATTTATAATTTCAAGGCTACCATTAGGAGAATCCGACGATGTTTTTCCAATGGACCTCCGTTGGAATATTCACTATTTATACATCAAACTCGATCTAATTACCATCAAGCCTTCAACATGAAATATATTTTTAAACAATAATAGATATATATATATTTACAGATCGATAGAGTGGATGTATAGAAGAAAAGATCTCGTTACCAGGGAAGTTACTTAAGAATTCTGAAACGAAATGAAGCAGTTCATTAATTTTGCATCGTTACAACCTATGTGTCAAGAACACGAGACAATGTTATGCCCCTGCAAAAGATATAAAAACATGAAGTATCAAAGTCAAAAAATTGTTTGCAAACACCTACACAATGTGAGTTTCGTAGAGAATTATGAAATTTGGTTATTTCAAGATGAAACTTGTGGTGCTAGAGATAATGTGCAAGAAACACAAGAAATGAAGAAGTTCTTTTAAAAAAATTCGACGACCAATTCTTATGTGAAAATGATGTCAGATGTTTTTCCTAGAGTTGTTAGGCAAATGCAAGAAGAGTTGTCGAAAAATGAGGCACGTCGATTTTTCAACCTATTGGAAACGACAAAAAAACTTATATATAAATGTTATCGTGAAGGTCAGCTTTGTTTATCATTGTCATAAAGATTGATGATTATAAAAATAGACTACAATGTAGTTAAAAATTGCATGGATTCATTTTGTAAAACCATGCATGAATATTTATCGAAAAATAATTAAGTTCCTGAGATATATTATGAAACAAAAAAATTTTAAAAAGATTTGAAAATTCAACATGAGAAAATTGATGTTTGTAGAAATAGTTACACTTGTTTTGGGGAGAATATAAAGACCTGTTGGAATGTAAAATTTTGTGGTGCAAGCAAAGTTCGTCCAAAAAAAATCTTCACGAAAATATGTAGCATACAAAAAGATGTTTTATATGCCTATAATAAATAGGTTGAGAATATTATATGAATAAAAAACCGTTGCTGTAATGAGATGACACGTAGAATACTCGATGATGGAAGGGATAATGCAACATCAATTTGGATGATAAAGTTTGGAAGGATTTCAGTGAAATATTTTCAGATTCATGCATGAAATGAGAAATATTTATCTTTGTCTTTACACTAATAATTTTAGTCCATATGGACAATCTGGAAGTCAATATTCTCTGTGGCTAGTGATTTTGTATCCATATAATTTGCCTACCGATATGTGTCTGAAAAGAAAATTAATGTTTCTAATGTTGCTGATGCCAGGACCAGAACATCCGAAGAAAAGTTTCGATGGATCATGCACGAGAGATTTCACATTGAAAGTTATCATATTGTAGACAATTAGCACTTTCTCTGCCTATGAAATGTTAGCTAGATGGAGCACGCACGAGCAATTGGAATGTCCATATTGTATGGAGTATACAGATTTATTTTGACTAATATATGAGAAAAAATCATGTTGGTTTATTGACATTGAAGATTTCTTCCTCATGGAGACGCATTCAAAAAAGATATACATATTCGAAAGAATGTGGTATAAAAAGAAAATGCACGGTGCAGGCAAATAAGAACACAAGCCCTTTATGAACGATTAAACACGATGAGAGATTTACAAGAATCGATAGAATATGATGGAGATTGTGGGCATCGAAGACCATAAGGCCAAGGTGAATGCCATAACAGATATAAACGTAATATTTTTTTGGAACTACCATATTGGAAATAATTGATATTACGTGATCATTTGGATGCTATGCATATTGAAAAAATGATGACATCATCATCATTGTTTTGAATATGATGAGGAAAACGAATGATAACATATATTCATTGAAAGATTTGAAGACAATATATCGAAGACCCGAATTGAAGTTACGCGATGAAATGACACTTATCTCAATATTCAGATCATATGGGCCAATGAAATCAACATTATTAAGGTGGTTAAAAGAAGACGTTAAATTTTTTTATGGATATGCATTTAATATTGTTTGGTGTGTGGATATTGTGGGTTTGAGGCTAATCAGGTTAAAAAGTCATGATTATCACGAATTCATGCAACAACTCATTAAAATTGCATTTGTTGAGCGATTACCACGGAGCGTTCACAATGTGTATGCAGAATTAGCATATTTTTTAGAGATATATGTTCAAAAAATTTAAAAAGATATGACGAGTTATTGAAAAACAATATTCTCTAAAGTATTATGTTTTTTAGAAAGAGTTTTTCGCCTTTCTTCTTCGATCTCATGGAATATTTGCTAATACATTTACCAGATAAGGCAACATTCGGTTGTCCAGTTCAATTGAGATGGATGTATCATTTCAAAAGGTTTTTCTTTCATCTAAAAAATGCAAAAAATAAGCGGTTGAAGGATATACTGTTAAACAATACTTGTTGGAAGAAATCACATATTTCAGCATATTTTATTTCGAGTCATATATTCCAACGAAACAGAGAAAATTAGAAGAAGATCACACAAACAATCTATATCAATATAATCTTCAAATTGGTGCAATTCCTAAGATCTTTACACCAATTAGATGTACAAGACGGAAATTCGATTGGCTAACACCAAAGGAGTATAATCACGTCCACACATATATATTATCAAATTGTTAAGAGCTATTACCTTTTGAAAGGTACAAAACGATGAAAATCGATCTTTTAATTTACAAATGTATATGTGTGTGTGTGTTAACATACTTTCATTACAAGATATTTGATGAAAAAGTAATGGATAAAGATCCTCATCTAAATGCAAATGAACTCATCAGAATGAAAGTTCAACATTATACCTCGTGATTGAGAGATTATGTATGTACATATATTTTCGTATATATATACGTAAATTAATTTATGTTATAAGTAATCAATCATTTTTTATATTATATAGGTCAAGGTTTCTGATGAGAGACACCCTACCTCGTTAAGAGATTTGGGAAATTGTCCTGCAAGAAGTGTATTGTGTTGACCAATTATGTTTGTTTGGGGATGCACATTTCATACTTACGATCATAGAAGCACGTTCAATTACTATAGGTGGAATATCTTGATCACGTTGGATTGAAGATGATACTTTTTTAAATATCAGTGGTTTGATCCAACCATAGGAGGTGATATACGAAAAAAATGATGGGGAGGAATTGAAATCAACTCGGGATGATAATATGGAAAGTATGATCCATTCATCACAACAAATTAAGTATGTTATGTGCATTATCCAACAACATTGAAACATTGAAGAGCTGAGTGTTGGGCCGTAGTTAAAATTAGACCGAGGAGAGTTATAAGCACGGAAGAATAAGAAGATCTGTTGTAAACCAATCACTCTGAGCCCATACGGTTAATTGGTACAGACAATCAGGAAGAAATTCTCGTAAGAACTGACATAGATGGAGAATATATCCGCAATTATGAAAACGTTGAAGCGGAAGATGTAGAAAATGAACATGGCAATGAATTACATGCACAATTGAAGGAAGACTAGCCAATTGAAGAATAAACTGGAGAAGATATATGAATTGTTTAATTGTAATATTTTACTTTTGTAATTTGTTTTTTTTACAATATATATTCCACTTTTAACACACATCTGTTGGCAAACGCAATGACCACCCATTAAATCGCTTAATTCTTTCAATAATTAAAAAAGTTCCAACTGATGCCCATTGAAGCGATTTAGCCTACCAACAGATACTCGTTAACATAAATCAAAGTTTCCAACGAATGACCGTTGGAAATGTTCAACGGGCTTCCGTTGGAAATGTTCAAAGAGCGTCTGTTGGAAATGGTCATAATGGCTATGCTCCGCCTAGTACCCTTGTTGCACCGGGACGATGTCTTACAATGAGCATCTGTTGACATTCCCAATGGATGACCGTTGAAAAGAAGACGTACAACCATTTATGTCATCTGTTATCTCGGGAACACAAATTTCCAATGGACATCCATTAGCATTGCCAACGGATGTCTGTTGGAAACATAATAGTTACGTCATTTATTTAATCCGCTAAAGTGATGCAATTTTCAATATAATGAACAGATCATTTTCAACACAATCTCAAAATCAAAACATCAATTTCCCTAAAAGAACAATTCCTAAATTTTAAATACAATGAGAGCTCAGTGATTTATCAGTCATGGTGGGTTGTTGGCGGGTTCCGCAGGAGCCCTGTCACCACCACATCCGCCACCATATCGACCCTCTTCACCTATATTTAATGAGGAAGATGATGTAATGGATATTGATGCTTTGATTAATACTTTCGACGAGCATCCCACTATTCTCATTATTGATCCTGAATGTCCTGACGGAACGTTATGGTAATTATTTTTTAGTTACAAATATTGATGTTTCAATTAATTATAAATATTGTCCAATGATTTTTTTTACATGCATAAGTTTGATTTGGATGATGTTCTTAAACACACAAATAACAACATCATCCAAGGTTCTTTACAAGATCAACTTTATTATTTCTAGCAGGTGATGCCAGAATTTATACGCCCCCGATGGTGGTGTATATTTATCGTAAGTGTAATTAATATAAAAATTAATTTAAAAATTATTATCAAATTTTATTTATAAATTAATTTATTTAAATTTAATTTTGTAACATGCATATAGATGGCGGATGAAGGATACATCACATATCTATATCGCTTGGATGCACGATATGCAAGCTCGGTTGTATTTGATGATTAACAACGCCAAACACAACTATTATAAGAACAACAGAAAACCAACATGGGCAACAGACAAGGTATTCAACCAAATCCTCCAACATTAGGAGTTAGAGGACTTTAAGGCCAAAAGCGAGAAGGTCAAAGAATTCAGTATGACAAAAAAGTTTCCGGAGATGGTATGTATCTCCGTACCTAGGGATCGAAGTCTTTTCTGAAAAGAAAGAAAGAATTGGTAAGAAATATTTACATTTATAATTTCAATTTATTTTTATTAAAATTGTTAACCAATTATATTATTATAATGTTACTCATGCAGAGAATGGAAAGAGAACGAACTCTTCTTGAGCTGGTCGTTGAGACTCACGCGAAGAAGAAGTCCACCATCGAGGAAGAGGTCGACGAACTTGAACTTGTTGACCCCTAGAGAGAAGGGACGATGAAATTTGTGACGGAGAAGATCACATAGCAATATAAACGATCGGTTCAACTCTCAAAGATCTTAGTCTTTTACAAAAGGAAAAAATTATTTAGAGATATATAAAAATATTATTGTTATAATAATTCTTTAATTACACAAAATATTTTAAATCGATATATACTAACTTTAATTTGGTTTATATTGCAGTCTATTAGGTCGTATAAGGGACGTCTATACAGTTTATGTGTTCTACAAAAAGATATCGTCGAGGACCACCACGATAGTACCCCCAACGGATATCCATTGTAAAGTGTCAACGGGTATCTATTGAAACATTACAATGGGTATTCATTGAATATTTCAATTGAAATATCCGTTATAATCCTTTAAAAATTATCAACGGATATTATCTGTTAAACACCGTTGTAAATCACAATGAATGTGATTTTTCAACGATAATTTCTCAACGACTAGAAATCCGTTGGATAAGATCACTATCAACAGAAATTTAATCATTTTCCACGGATATGACAGTCGGAAATGACATTTTTTTATAATGTAATAAATATAAGATTCTTTATAAGAGTTAAGTTTTGGGTAGTTATATATTTGATGAGCATATTAGATTTATATTATGTGTAGTGAAATACGTTCATACTATTTTGTATAAATTTTCAGAATAATGAGTTTTAACTACCAAAACAATTAAGTAGAGACATCTTTTTCACTATTATATGATTTCATTCCATCTTACAGAATTCTATCTAATTAACACCACTCGTAACTATTATTATATGGTGTGCTATTCATTTGATACATCGATAAAAAAACTCAATATTTGTTAGTAAATGAAAGACAAAATGTCTCTCACCTTAAATTAAAATTTTACTATTGAGATGACGTTGATATAAGTAAAAGTATAAATCAAAAGAAGAAGATAATATACCATAAAATCGGAAAATTAGCATTGAGAAATATCATTACAAAATCTATTAGTAGAAATCATAAACCAAATATTACATACACATTCACACTCATACTCACTTACACTTATATACATATGTATATATATCTTCACATTGTGTTTTTGTTCCTATATTAGTTTTCTTTTTTTTCCTAATATTAAGTTCTGCTTGTCTCTCTGCTTATGACACTTCCCATGCGATCTGACACATCTCTCACTGTTTCTTTCTCTATGAAAATGAAGTAAAATTGATGGCTGATATTGCAAGCAAAGCAATCACACAAACCCTTTTTCTTCTGCTCCTTCTTTCCGCTCAGTGTCTCAGAGATTTATTTTGATTTTTATTTTTTACCACATGATGTTATTAAAATGGTATGTTTATGTGTATAATATTATCTGACTATGAGCACTATTTTTCTAAAGCTCTCTCTGTATTTTCTACATTTCCTTTATATAGTTCATTTAATGACAATCATTGAATATATATATATACACATACATACATCTCCTCGCATATCCTTGAACCAAGATTCACAATTACATCTAGGGATACAAGTGTGTGTGTTTTTGAAGGAAAGAAAACCCTAGAGTTTGTTGCAAACATCACAGTGCAATATCCAACGTTATCATATATATATATATATATATATATATATATCAAAGAATAGAGAATTAATTATGATTTTGTAGTACTCAAATATAATATATAATTAATAATAGAGCTGAATATAGTTTGTAAGAAAGATATTGAACATTAGTAAACTGATAATTAGTACTGTTTCCCTTTTTCTCTAGAAGAAAAAAAAGGAAAAAAATCAGCGTTTGTATTATTCTCTCTCTTGCTTTTTGTGTCTTACTACTAATACTCTCTAAGCCCTTGGTTTAGGTGGTGCCTTCATTTGCAGAATCCACCTCCAAATCTCTCTCTCTCTCTTCTCTCTCTCTCTCGTCTTCTTCACTGTCAAAGTCCAAGTTCTTTAAAGCTTATTATACTCTCTCAAACCCTTGCGATTTTGGATAATAATCAGAGAAGGGTGTTTAGGTTTGAGAGTTTTCCCTTGTTCCTGCTTATGTATAGAAGAGAAGCCATACCCAGGAAAAGTTTTGGTCTTTCAAAGCAGTTTAAGAGAAAGTTTGCTGCTTTTGTTCGACAGAGTGCTCTTCAGTTCAATCATCAAGCCTCTTTCTCTCTCTCTCTCTCCGTACAGTCTGAATTTTTCATTAAATTTCCATGGGATATGAGAAGGGTATTCAAAGATGAGTTCTTAATTGCCCATTTTTTGGTTTGTCCCGTTGATCATCATCATCATTCTTTCACTTGAACTGAAACAGTAGACACTTTTGAAGTGGGTTTGTCAGCTTTTGCTGGAACAAGCTTGCAAGGAGGGCGTTGCTTTTGGTATTATTCTCTTTGTTCTCTTCTTTTGGGCACTTTGGTTTTAGTTTTTTTTTTCTTTAGGTAAAATAAAAATAATATTAAAATGGGTTTCATGAGTTGCTTCTAAAAGAGTGGACATTTAGCAAAGAACACTCCCTAGGTTTAAATCAAGAAAGCAACCACCTTTTATAGCTTAATCATTTGATCTATATAGTCTTTAATCGTCTTTTGCACCCACTTCTATTGTCTTGTTTCTTCCTGACCAGTCCCTTTCGATCTCCACACCGATAAACACTTTGAAAGACCAAAACCCTAAGAAAAAAAATCAGAGGGATTTGCAATTTTGTGGAGACTCAATGAAAATTTCAAGTCAAGAAGATCATGAAATGCCCATCCCGATAAACAGTACGTATGGTGGTGGGCATGGGCACTTGATCCATCATCACCATCATGATCATGCTTCCAATTCTACTCTTCCAACTCACACCAACACCAACCCTCAAATCCCATGCAATGATAATAATGGGCATGGGAATTATGAGCATCATCATGATCAAAAGGACCCTCATCACCACCACCACCATCAACATGTGGGGGATTACGACGTCATCAGCAACAAGATGCAGCTGCAGAAAGGTGTGAAGTATAGGGAGTGTCTGAAGAACCATGCGGCCACCATGGGAGGAAATGCCACTGACGGCTGTGGAGAGTTCATGCCAAGTGGTGAAGTAGGCTCCATTGAAGCTCTAACTTGCTCTGCCTGCAACTGCCACAGAAACTTCCACAGGAAAGAAGTCGAAGGAGAAGCAATCCCATTCTCTTACCCTTACTACCATTACAACAATGCCCACAAGATCAGATCAGCCATGCCACGTCAGATGATCATGCCGTACATGTCGTACATGCCAAACTCAGAGTCCGAGGACCAGATGGAGGAAGACGGCGTCGGAGGTGGTGTTGCAGCGGCGGTGAGGAGGACAGCTCCGGCGTACAACAACCAGAAGAAGAGGTTTCGTACGAAATTCACTCAGGAACAGAAGGAGAAAATGCTGAGTTTCGCGGAGAGAGTTGGATGGAAGATTCAGAGACAAGAAGAATCAGTTATTCAACAGTTTTGTCAAGAAATTGGTGTGAAGAGAAGAGTCCTCAAGGTTTGGATGCACAACAACAAACACAATCTTACCAAGAAGAACAACACCGACAACTTCATCAACCTGTCTAGTAGTAACGCCATTGAAGCTCCTGATTCTACTGCTTAAATTTAATTATGATCTCACTAAGTACGTCTTCTTGCATTTAATCACCGTCGGTTAGCGTTACTTAAGCTGATGTTTAATTAGGGTTTTTAATTAACTTTTAGTTGGTTTTGTTGTGTAAGGTGGTGATGTTATGTATCAACCCTCTTAGCCATCTCATCAATGCTTGGGATTTACAGTGTTGTTAATTTTTATTTTATTTTGTTAACTGATAAAATTTGTTTTGTAGTTACATATATATATATATATTAGGATATTGTAATAAATAATCGATGTTTGGTCGAGTCTTCCTTCCTTTTGGTACGTGATAAAAGTTACTTTGGTTATACCACTTTAAATAATTAAACTTTGCAGTTCCATGATCATTGTGTTACATAATATTTCCATGCAAAGGGAAGTCGTTTTTGATGCTACTCTTCATTTACGTTAACCAGAATTCACATGCTAATGGTTATATATCTATATTTCTTTTGAAAATGTATATTAAAAAATAAATGAAATCAAAACAATCTGATGAATTTCTTTTTCTCACCCACGATATTTCTTTTATAACCTGGAGTCATTATCCATCGTTTTTGCATTGTAAAAAAATAATTAAATTTATTATTTTAAAAACCGAATAGTATTCATATTTATCAACCATAAGAAGATATAATTGTAAATTACAACTATATCCTTCTATAACAACTACGTTATCAGGTAAAAATAAATCCACAATATTGCGTTATACTAAAGTTTCATGCTTTGATATTATATATATTTATATCTATAGCTAAAGATTGTATTTTTCCAATTAACATGTATGAATACTTGGTGTTACAAGAACTCATTCACAAATTTCTTCTTGTTGTTGATTGGTATTGCTGTTGGTGTTTAGTGTCATATTGCCGTATAATTGGCTTTTATTAGGATTCGTGAAATGTGGAAATGGTATAATTAAGATTACATTACCGGTCGTTCCATGAAGAATTTAAGACGATTGTTACCTTTCACGTGTTTCATTCAATTATATATACACACATATATATACACCAGTTTCTGTATGTGTTTTCTACCATATAAGCATATGTTTATAATCATGTTTCATTCATCCAACCGAATCAAATTCCATTTGTTTTCCACAATTTAATATATATATATATATTTATCTTCGACGTAAGCCAAAATATCACAGTTTGTTTTTTCATACACTTTAATTTTTTTAATTGTTGAGGGATTCGATCTAAATATTCACACTCTCACTACATTTTTCCATTTTTTATGAATTGAAAATTCTAAAACATGAATAAACCCCATTCCAACTCCAATTCAAATTCCACTAGTTATCAATTTCGGAATTTAGAGATCGTATATATACACACACACGCGATGAGAAAGAATTCAACAATCTGGTTAAACTTCCTGATGTTTAGGTTGATTTCTATGTGAAACAAATATATGTAAAAGCATTATAATTGACATAACAGTAATCTAAAATTAGATAATTCAATTAGTGAGTGAATGATACACTGGATTCGAATACTCATCTTGGAGAACATATTCATTCACATTAAGTGAAAAGTAGATTAAAGGAACATATAATATAATAGAATAGAAGGTAAGACCTATAAATTTCATTGTCAATGTAGAATTGGTGTCACCAGTCGTTTGTTGCATTTATTGGGTTAATAAATAAGGAAATGTGATATTCTGAGCCATAATTAATACGTGTGAAGGAAAGCTCCATTAATGGTGCTGTCTCCTTCTGCAATAAGGTCCCTCTTCTGTTCCTACTCTATACAAAGCTTCAACCACACACTTATTTCCCCAACCAGCTTCCTTCTAGTTGTTTACCCAATAACACTCACTACCTTTGAAGCTTACAAGTAGAATAGATGTTACCCCTAATGTTTCATAATGTCCATGAAGCTCAAGTTCGATAAGCAGGCTGAGGAAATACCTCGAGCTTCTTCGATCGTTGTTAATCTGAAGTAATGCAGCCAACCCTGAGAACATAATTGCATATGATGATATATATGCTGAATCCCCACAGATGAGTTAATGCATGAAACAGAAGCAAGAAGGAAATCGGTGACATGGGGATCACTGAGTATGTATTTCTATTCATCAATGAACTCCTGATCAAACCAGATTGACAAGAACATTGATTGTTATGCCATAAATGTTTCGTAGAAGGACGAATTCTCTGAGCCCCTTTCCACTTACTGATGCGTCGAAAGGGAACAATGCAAGTGCATATGCAAATCTGCTACATGGGAATTGGATGTCCAGCTTCAAATGGCAATGCCACTTGTTCAAAATACTAAGCTAACATTGACCAAGCAAGAGGGTCTGGATGCAGGCTTAGACAGATAGACAAGAATGTGATTGTGTGAATAAGAACAGAGCTCACGCTTTGAAACATGACCGTTTCAAAGCATAATACTGTTTGCTCTCTTGGATTGGTTCATAAGGCGAGGAAAAAAACTGTGAAATGGGTATTAGTATTTCTAGAATGATTCGAAAAGAAAATTGAACTGAACTTAGATTCGCAAGAAACCCGCTCTCCAATCACAGTGGTTAATGATGCACGTAAGTATGATGGTATTAGGCAGTAATCAATACTTCGTTTAAGGTTTATGTTGTACCCCCAACAAAAGTTGATTGCACATGTAAGGAACATTGCAGTTGTGATTGCACTTTTAAGGAAACATTGCAGTAGTAGATGTAACTCTGCTACACTAACAATGGATGTCCAACTTCAAAAGGTAGAGCTACAAACTAACTACTAAGAACCATGTCCCCATCAATGCAAGCTTCGACAGATCAATATGTTATATTGTCATGAATCATGAATCAAGGCAACCCTAATCTCTTGGGTTATGAACAAACCCATATTTAACACATATAGACAAGATCATCGGTTAGACAATAAGCAGACAGGAACATGTAGTTCAAACTTGATAGTTTACACCTCAATATCATCAATAGGTGTTGCACTAACGAGAGCTTTTCGAATGCTCCTACAGTCATATATATGTAGCAAAAGCATGAAAAATACAGTTCTTGGGACAACCTTACATGCCGCAAGTATTGCTCTGAACCCGGGTAGTCAATTTCACAATCCGGGTATAATTTTCAAGAGTGCTGGAAGAGAAATATGACAAAAATGTACCAAATCTGCCATGTCTTTGGTACAAGGAATTCACACATGAGTCGAAATTGATTCTACAAAAGCAATGATCAGGAAGAAAAAACGTTTCTAAAAGAGAGCGCGATCAGATCTTATCATACGGAACAAGAGGAAAGATCAAACAACAGAGATACGAAGACGTTACCCAGTCGCCAATCGAACCTGATGTCGAGTTCACGGATCCGATCGTGGAACTCGCCCGAGATTACCAAGTCTCTGGCGGGGAGGCGGGAGCGAAGAATCGTTATGCGGCAGGGGCGGCGAAGAAGTGAATGAGAGTCATCAGGCGGTGATGTGATAGGGCTGGTCAAATTACCCAGAGAAAAACCGTCACGAACCCGCGTAAAATTAATCGAGTATATATATATAATTAGTCATGTATAACTAAAAGAATACCGTATGCGAGTACCCGAGTATATATATATATATTTATATATAATTAGTCATTAAAATTACTCGAGTATATATATATATAATCAGTTATATATAACGGATAACCGAATATATATATATAATTAGTTATATATATATTAAAGTAATTACAATTATACCATTTAATTTAAAGCTTTTTAAAGTTTTTTTATGTTATTTTTTTCTTCCTATCAGGTTACCTACCGCCTTTCATTTTTCCTACCAGAAAATCATAAAACCCGATCGGGGTTCTCCCAAACACGAATCACTCTTTGAATCCCCACGGTTCCTCGCGTCACTCACAGCATCATCATCGTCGTCATCATCAATATTACCTTGGATCCAAGAGGAACCCTCGTTACCTTTTCCATCCTCGCTGTTCCTCGCTAATCCGCTCTTCTCGCTGGAAGATTTCTGCGTTTTCCAATTGTACAAGAACACCTTCTTCTCCTTCCCGCTCGCAATGCTCCGACTACTCTCTTCTCGAGCTTGGAACAGAGAATCCAACTGCGGATTACTACCATTGTTTCTCGAACTCCCTCCGTTTCTACTCGCCGGTTGTCCCGTCACCGCCGCAACGGATCTAGACGAATTAAGAGGGGATTTCCAAGATGAAGTCGTGCCTGGATCACGTAAAACTTCTGCAGCTTTCCTGATTTGAGTAAGTTCCCTCTTCAAATGCAATTTGCTCGGATCCGAAACTCTTAGACTCGATATGATTCAAGCGATTGAAATTATCTTTGATTTCCTCCTCTCAACTCAACCCCACAGTTTCAACCACATTTCGATCTAAACCCTCGAAACCTAAACAGTACGCATGCTTGAACGCACATAGACAAGCATCAGAACGAACATAGAATCAATCGTCGTCTCACCGTGCTCTCTTTGCCCCTCACGCATATAGAATCGATCAAACCAATACATTTCCTAAGGTTTGTTTCAGTTCCATTCTCATTGCTTGTTCCCTTTTTCTCAGATCTCTTGTTTAATCTCTAGTGCTTAACCAGGATGTGAACTTATGGAAACTCATGGGTGAGTTCAATCTCCATGGAATAACTGCACCAGGTAGATCTCTTGTTCTATCAATTCTCGTTTATAAGCTAAAATGGAACTTGAAAGCATGAATCTTTTGGTTTTCTTACAGAGGAATATGGAGGTCCAGGTCTTGGTTACTTGTATCATTGTATAGCCATGGAAGAAATCAGTCGAGTTTCAGGGTCAGTTGGTCTGTCCTATGGTGCCCATTCCAACCTTTGCATCAATCAATTGGTAAATAGAAGACTGGAAACTTTACCCTTCATTGTTTTGGCTTTTATAAGCCAAGAGAGAGAGATTTAACTACCATTTTATAACAGGTGAGGAATGGAAGTCCACCACAAAAGGAGAAGTACTTGCCAAAGCTAAAATCTCAGCCGAGTTTTAATATAGTGTGGTCTGAGATTTAGATGATGTGCCAATGGTCCCATATCAAATTGTTTTTCTATGGAAATCTCACCTTATAAATGATTATGTCTCGTCTAGTTCAATCTTCTTCATTTGTCAATCATTGCTTGTTCCTTTTTCTTACGATCTCTTGTTATCTGTTGGTGTGTAGCTTATCAGTGGAGAGCACGTTGGTGCTCTTGCAATGAGCGAACCCAATGGTAAGTCACATAATGTTTTGTTTTGAGGTTCTTCTGTCTGAAATAAGGTTGCAGAGAGAGATAGGGAGAGTAATACTGATATGTACTTTGATGCTCTTTTAGTTGGATTCGATGTTGTCAGCATGAAATGCAAAGTTGAGAAGGTAGACAGTGGTTATATACTTAATGGGAACAAAATATGGTGCACAAATGGTCCAGTAGCTCAAACTCTGGTATCAAGTTTGACCTCTATGTGATTATATTATATTAGTTCTATATATATGAACTAATAAATTGATTTATTTTGAAAACTTTCCACCATCTAAGATGAAAGGAGCTTCAACATCGGTTGATGGAGGGTATTTGTCGGAATGATTAATGAAGATTAATGAAGACTAATTTTAAGTTTCTTTTTATATGTTTAATGTTTTGGTTTGTAAGATTGTGAATTTTTATTTTTTTTTTGTAAGATTGTGGCTTTTTATTTGTTGTAAACTTCATTTTAAATTGGTTTTAAGATTTTTTAACATTTAATTTAATTTTAAATTAAATTAAAGTTCGGGTTCGGGTACCTGCGGGTACCCGGTGCATTAGACGGGTACCCGAGCCTCGGATACCCGAATCTTTCGGGTTCGGGTAGGAAAATGCCTACCCGTCCGGGTTCGGTTTCGGATACTCTCAAAAATCCGGGTATTCGACCTGTGCCCAGCCCTATATGATATATTTTTTGTTTTGCTGTTAAAGGTTAGCTGTTTTGCCCCTCATGTATTCCATCATCCTATTGCTTCATGTAACACCCCTAATTCTATTCCAACAAACTTTTATAATTCAATCTATTTTCCTACACATTGTTTAAATTTTTATTATATAATCAGAATTTTGATCCAAATTTTAAAAATCATCAATTTTGACCCGATTTCATTTCATACCCAATTTTGACCTGACCCGACCCGACTCAAATTAAAATTCAATTTAATCCGGTTTACCCAGTTATTAACCCGGTCTGATTTAATAAAATTTTGATCGGTTTACTGAATTTTGACCCAATCCAATTTATTATAATTTTGACCCGGTTTACCGAAATTTTGACTCGGTTTTGTTGAAATTGACCCGGTTTTGTCCCGATTTTGCTGGATTTTTTTATTTGGTTTGCTGAAATTGATCCGGTTTTGACCCGGTTTTATTGAAATTGACTCGGTTTTGTTCCGGTTTTGCTGGAATTTTTATCCAATTTGCTGAAATTGATCCGGTTTTGTTGAAATTGACCTGTTTTGGTGAAATCTCGGGGTGATATATAAGGTGAATAGGATGAATATAATACATTATGCTAGCTATATTTTGGGTTTAACCCAAAGTTTAATTACGTGTTTACCATATTTTAATCAATTAAAAATAGGGGATTCTTAATTTATAAATTTTATATTATGCAAATGAAGTTATTATTATATATAAAGAAAAACAGATTAATTAAAACTTAATTATATTATTATGGTTAAAAAAGTAAAAAAAAAATATCAGCTAAAGCTTAACTTAGAAGAAAGGGCGAGATCAAGAAGAAAGCAGTGAGGGAGTACAGTTCGTCGTTTAGTCATACCTTCGGGTTCCGTCTTCGCAATTTCTCCTGTGATCGGACCCTCCACTGCTTCTGTCTATCGATTTCGGCTTCCGCTTTAGTCGTTTTACTTGTTGGAAGGTTAGGGTTTTCCCCATCGGTTCACAGCATTCGTCACTTTTGTTACTCCCTGCAATATCGAAGTCTTTGGTCTTTTCTCGCGTATCTTAGGGTTTTGGAGAGATGGTATTTTGATTCCTCATTTCGGTCTTGTCTCTGTGACGTTTGATCGTCAATAGCGTTATATTTCAGTTGGGTTTTGTGGAACCTCCTAGTCTTTGCTGGGTTCATGTAGCGATTATGCTCGATCAGAGATTTTTTAACGGCTTGGTTTAGCGACATTGTTATGATTATATGATTTTTATCCCGGCGTCTGCATTGTATGCGGAACAGATTTTCCAGGAACACTAATTGACTTGTGATATGCGGAAATATTTTTGTGATCGATAGCTCGTTCAATTTTGTTGTAGATATTTGCTTATTAGTAGCGAAATTTTCTGTGGTATGACTGTCATGTCCCTCTTGCATTTGTACTCTATTTAATTGCTTATTGCTTGATTTATCTGAATATAACTTTATTGCTTCGCATCCAACATGTAGATTGTTGCCTGAGTGGGAGTGCGAAGGGCTGGACTGAGTAAACCCGAGCCAAGATGGCAAACTTACAAGTGGCTGGAATTCTTGAAAAGGTTCCTTTTCTGTCTTTGTGAATTAGATGCCCTTGTAGTGGATGTACCGTGCTAAATTTTATTTTCCATTTTGGTTTATGGGCAGATGACGGGTAAGGATAAAGATTACAGATATATGGCAACCTCTGATTTGCTGAGTGAGTTGAATAAGGAATCCTTCAGACTCGATTCTGACTTGGAGGCGAAGTTGTCAAGTATCATACTGCAGCAGCTTGACGATGTGGCTGGTGATATTTCTGGATTGGCTATCAAATGGTTGGTGTTCTTCCATCCGCAATTTATGGAAGTTGCTGGTCTTCTTTGTTATTCAGTTTACATTCATTGTATCATCAATGTTCCAATGGTCATATTGTGTCTATCTAGGAAAAAAATCAACTTTTAAATTTGATTGTATTGGTGTATTTACCTTGCTGTTTTGGTCTTCTTGGTCTTTAGCCTTTTCTATGTGTTGTGTTGTTCCCAAGATTTATCGTTAAGGACTGCTGTATAATATTGTTCCAGCCTTGCTCTGTTGGTGAAGAAAGTCGGTGAACAACGGGTGGTTGATATGACCTATAAACTGTGTGATAAGCTGGTGCATGGGAAAGACCAGCACCGTGATATCGCTGGAATAGCCCTCCGAACAATAGTCGCTCAAGTAGTTCCTTTGCATGCACAATCTGTACTTGTTTCCCTAGCCCCACAATTGATAAAAGGGATAGCTTGCCAGGTTAGTATTTGCGAGGTCCTTTTCGTTTCGCTGAACTAATTTCTACATAATACTTTTGGGTTCAGATATTCTCTCGGATTTTATCAAACTTGGATGCAAATGATTTGAACAGTTTAAGCACCAGGTTAATTATTTTTATTAGAAAATGAGTTGCTTATGCGCTCCTATCTGATACGAATTAATAATTGCCACTGAAGAACTTAGAGTACTCAAGAGCATATGATGCATATAAACATTTGCTTACCCTCTGGAACATCTGAGGTTTGTCACTTGGTTTGCGAGATATCAATTTTCTGCTGGCTTGCTGCTGAAGGAAACGAGCATAGGAGTCAAATGTGAATGTCTTGAGATCATGTGTGATGTCGTTCAGAAATATGGAAATTTAATGGCAGGCGATCATGTAGCACTTCTCAATGCATTGTTGTTGCAATTGCGTTGCAACCATGCTACTGTCAGGAAGAAGACTGTTACCTGCATTGGTAAGTTCATTTAACTCGAGTCTAGAAATTACCTTGCTGGTTCTAATGGAGTCCCAATGTTTTGTTGAAAATTATTCCAACTTGAAACCTGGTGTTTGGTGTAATGTGATTATTGTTGGTGGTTTTCTGTAGTCTGGAACTAGCTTTGAGAATCTGAGTCTATGGCTTTTAGTTCTTGGTGCAAATTCTTGTGGTATCCAGGACCACATGATGTACTTAGTAGTCGGTATGGATGTCTCTTTGTCAATCCTAGATAGTGATGTGGTAATAGCTTTCTCTTTTAGTTCTTGGAATATGGCACTTAAAATCCTTAGGAAAGAGAGTCGAATGAAAATTGAATCCCTGTACACGTGTAATTAAATTTTTATTTGTTTTTTTCAGCATCTCTCGCCTCAAGTTTGTCTGATGCTTTGCTTGCAAAGACAACTGTTGAAGTTGTAGGGAACTTGCGAAATAAGAATGTGAAATTCGAGATGACACGTACTAATATTCAAATGATTGGGGCTTTAAGGTATTTGTAGCTTTTTTGGCTATTGTTACTTCTAGTTAGCTTTGTGGTGCTAAGTTTTTTTCCTGTTAATTTTGTGCTTGGTTAAACCAAATTTTCTGATATAAATTTAAATGCATGAATTACACATGAGTTTATGATCATGCTTAACAATCTATAGATGTTTTTAAGAATATAGCATTTTCTTGCCCACAAGTGATTAAGCTTAACATGGGTGTAATGCGCTCTTATGATTTTACGTTTCAGCCGTGCTGTTGGGTACAGATTTGGGACCCATCTTGGTGATGTTGTGCCGGTCTTGATCAATTATTGCAGTAGCGCTTCAGAGAAGGACGATGAGCTTTGCGAATATAGCTTACAGGTGTGCATGACTCTCTATTTCTCTACTCTCTCATCACAGTTTGCTTATGAAATAATGTTCTTCTCTTATTGTTTTATGGCACAATTCCAAATTGCTAAAAGAATAACAAGAAGGAACAGTAGAGATGAATGATCAATCTTCTTCTGAAAGGACAACGAGGACAGGGTGGATAATATGCCTGCTTTTGATTATGACTGCAGGCACTTGAAAGTTTTGTGCTACGATGCCCAAGGGACATCTTGCCATATTGTGATGAAATTTTGAATCTTACCTTGGAAAATATATGTTATGATCCAAATTTTACGGATAACATGGAGGAAGATACTGATGATGAGGCTCTTGAAGAGGAGGAAGATGAGTAAGTTTTCTTCTATGCATTATATCCGTCATGGTGCATGATTAGCTAGTCATGCATCTTGACCTTTATTTTCTCATAGTGAGAGTGCAAATGAGTACACCGATGATGAAGATGCGAGCTGGAAAGTCAGGAGAGCAGCAGCTAAGTGCTTAGCTGGCTTAATTGTTTCTCGTCCTGAGATGCTTTCAAAACTCTTTCATGAGGTATCTTCATGTTTTGCAAGTGTGAATCCTTAACAGAAAACATTTTTTTCCATCTTTTGCTTCATCTTGTGTGGTTTAGTTTTTTTATCATCTATCATTTACGTAACAACAATCTTCCATCTGTCAATCTTTGGTCTCAATTTTGCTATGTATTTATAAGTTTTTCTCCAAATAAAAAGTGAATTGTTATGTTTTGTCAAATAGAAGTGGAAGTTTTCTCTCTCTCTGTTTTTTTTTTCTTTTTTTTTGGTCTGGGAGGAATATAATAATAACTATCTTCCTGCACAGGCCTGCCCGAAGCTAATAGACAGATTTAAGGAAAGAGAAGAAAACGTGAAGGTATAGCAAGTGACTGATTATATAATCTGAAAATTTTTCAGTGTGATCATCGGTTTTAATCCTGTGCTGCAGATGGATGTATTCAACACATTCACTGAGTTACTACGACAGACAGGAAATGTAACAAAGGGACAAGCTGACACAGATGAATCAAGGCAAGTTTTCTGCAAGTTATTACTTTAGCTACATTCAGATTGGTCTTGTTAGCATATTACTGAAGGATCCAAGCTAACTGAATTTTCTTCTGCAGTCCAAGATGGTTATTGAAGCAAGAAGTCCCAAAAATTGTGAAATCCATAAATAGGCAACTGCGGGGAAAGTCTGTCAAGACAAAGGTATCAACTGTAACTTCTTGCTTTTTTCCTAATAGTTGTTTTCATAACATATAAATGTGCATGTAGGTTGGTGCATTCTCTGTGCTGAGAGAACTTGTGGTTGTCCTGCCTGATTGCGTCGCAGATCATATTGGTTCACTTGTTCCTGGAATTGAGAGGGCACTAAATGTAAGTGGGAATTTGAAACATGATAATTAATGTAGTACTAGTGTCATTCTTTGTCTATTTGTTCAAGTTCTCTTTGATTCTCCAGGATAAATCTTCTACGTCAAACTTGAAAATTGAAGCTCTTGTCTTCACAAGATTGGTCTTGGCTTCACACTCACCCCCTGTTTTTCACCCGTACATCAAGGTTAGCAGCTGTCAAATTTTTTGTGCTTTGAAATATGCACCAGCTGTTTAACAGCTGGTGTTGAGTCTGTAGACTTTAAGAAGTGGAGAAGACATGATTTGATTGGGCGGTGGACTCTATCTCGGTGTAGGATCTTTCCAGCCCTGTTTTAGCTGCTGTGGGTGAACGTTATTACAAGGTGACTGCTGAGGCATTAAGGGTCTGTGGGGAACTTGTCAGAGTAGTGCGTCCAAGTATTGAGGTGTGTATCTCTTATTACATAGGAATCCCCTTTGCTCTGCTCATTCTTTTTTCTTTTGATCTTGTGTCTGGATCTTGATTTTCAACTATATATTTGTTCAATAAAAGTTGTGATTTGCGAATTTATTGACCCTTTTTGTTTTAATGGTATAGGGCATGGGTTTTGATTTTAAACCATATGTTCATCCAATTTACAGTGTGTTAATGTCACGCCTGACAAATCAAGATCAGGATCAGGTTTGTGGTGTTCTTTTATAGATCTATCTCTTTATTGAGTGAGATCTTAACTTCTATTTCATTTTCTAATTTTCTATCTAATTTGTCCTGTGTCGAAAATACAGTCGAATAATTTTATTTTATTCCCAAGAATAGGAATATGCTCAGGCATATTGCTGTGCTTGATTTTTGGAGTATTTACTAGTTGAAGAAATTCTGAATCTTCCTTCACTTCTCTGCAGGAAGTCAAGGAGTGTGCTATTACCTGCATGGGGCTTGTAATTTCAACGTTTGGTGATCAACTGAGAGCGGAATTGCCTTCTTGCCTTCCTGTATTTGTTGATCGAATGGGAAATGAGATCACTCGGCTTACAGCAGTAAAGGCACGCCTACTAAAAGCTCTTTTCTTCAAAGCTATTCTAGCTTAAGCGTCACTGTCTATGGTTTTGGATGCATGCAGGCATTTGCTGTCATTGCCATTTCTCCGCTGTACATTGACTTATCATGCGTCTTGGATCATTTGATTGCTGAACTGACTTCCTTCTTACGGAAGGTATATCTCTTAGCACTTTAATATTTGAACAGCCATCATTATGATATGTCATTGATTACTGTCTATGATCAGTTAGGATCTCCTTTATACAAATTTTTTTATTTATATTCTTGATAAACAGGCTAATCGCGTACTAAGGCAAGCAACGCTGGTGACGATGAACTCCCTGGTAACTGCCTATGGTGATAAAATTGGTTCAGGTGCTTATGAAGTTATTCTCGTGGAGCTTGCATCTTTGATAAGGTTTGCTTTGCTCATCAAACTGCCTTTCACTTGTGTTTATCCTCTCCTGAGTGGCAGTGTTATAAGAAGGATGCCTTTTGATTGTGTTTTTCAGTGTTTTGGACCTGCACATGACAGCTCTTGCACTGGAACTCTGCTGCACTCTGATGACTGGCAAGAGTTGCATTGAGAATATCAGTTCTGCAGTTCGCAACAAGGTTCTACCGCAAGCATTAACATTAGTTAAAAGCCCATTGCTTCAGGGTCAAGCACTATCTGTAATTTGCTCTCTTTCACTGGACTTTAACTTCTTGGCCACTGCTTTTAAGACATACTGATAAAAACCTGTTGGATACTTACCGCAGGCTCTGCAAGGATTTTTTGAAGCTCTGGTGTACCATGCAAATACTAGTTTCCACACTTTGCTTGACTCATTACTTTATTGTGCTAAACCTTCTCCTCAGTCTGGAGGTGTGCCAAAGCAAGCACTATATTCGATTGCACAGTGTGTTGCTGTTCTGTGTCTTGCAGCAGGTGATCAGAATTGTTCATCTACGGTTAAGATGCTTACGGAAATCCTTAAAGATGACAGCAGCACCAATTCGGTAAGTTCCATGGCGGTTTAATTTTTGTTAGTTTGCAAACTATGGAGGGATGGATTCAGGGCTTTCCTGCATTTGTGGACCAGCGTCTACTTTCAGGTTTATGTTTATGCTGTTGAGTCTTTGATGATGGTTTCTCTGAACAGGCTAAGCAACATCTTGCATTGTTGTGTCTGGGTGAAATTGGGAGAAGAAAGGATCTAAGTGCACATGCTAACATTGAAAACATCGTCATTGAGTCTTTCCAATCTCCTTTTGAAGAAATAAAGTCTGCAGCTTCTTATGCACTTGGAAACATTGCTGTTGGCAATCTGACCAAGTATCTACCTTTTATCTTGGACCAAATTGATAATCAGCAGAAAAAACAGTATATTCTGCTTCACTCACTCAAGGAGGTCCGTTGCCGTTACCAATATTCATATTTTATCTCGGGGTGACATGTGCTGCTGGACCCTTTTTCTATGCGTTACTGGAATTTATTGTTGTGATTTTTTCTGTGTTTGTAGGTTATAGTGAGGCAATCTGTTGATAGAGCAGACTTCGAGGATGCCAGTGTTGAGAAAATACTTGCTTTGCTATTTAACCACTGTGAAAGCGAGGAAGAAGGTGTGAGGAATGTTGTTGCTGAGTGCTTGGGTAAAATGGCACTGATTGAGCCCGAAAAACTAGTGCCAGCACTTAAGGTTGAGGACCGCTAAAAAATTATACTTTCTGATTTAGTCTTTATGAATTATGTCTAATCTTTCATTGGGTACTGAAATTTCTACAGGTGAGGACGACCAGTCCCTCTGCTTTTACTCGTGCAACTGTTGTCACCGCTATGAGATATTCTGTGGTTGAACGGCTAGAGAAATTAGATGAGATCATGTACCCAGAGATATCTTCATTCCTCGTACTTATCAAGGATAGTGACAGGGTGAGCCGGAGAAATTATCATATCTTGAATACTGGTTGCTGAATGTATCTTAACTTTTCACATTTTACATGGTTTATGCAGCATGTTAGACGAGCAGCTGTGTCGGCTTTGAGTACTTTTGCTCACTATAAACCAAACCTTATTAAAGGGCTCCTACCCGAGTTGTTGCCACTTCTTTATGATCAAACAGTGGTTAAGGTAATTCCTTCAGAAGCCTCTACCATGTTAACCAACGTTTAACAATGACGTTTACTCGTTTCTTCTCAAGTTGATGTATTTTCGACTTAGATCTTTAGTTTCGATTATCTTAGGCTGTACACTATGCATCAACACTTTGGTTTTGCATCACCGCTCTGACTTGTACCTTGATGTGTTACAGAAAGAGTTGATACGAACGGTTGATCTTGGGCCATTCAAGCATGTTGTTGATGATGGGCTTGAGCTAAGGAAGGCGGCTTTCGAGTGCGTGTTCACATTACTAGACAGTTGCCTAGATCAAGTAAATCCATCTTCTTTCATCGTTCCTTACCTCAAATCCGGACTAGAAGGTGAGTCGTTGAAGTCTCTTTTGCTTTTCATCTTTGTTTGGTTCCCCCTTTCATGTCTGATTGAAACTCTCCGGTTGTGTGCACAGATCATTATGATTTGAAGATGATTTGCCACCTTATCCTCTCAATACTCGCACATAAATGCCCCTCGGCTGTATTAGCCGGTACGTATGTATATAAATGGTTAGTTCTCCTCGGCATCTAAGCTACGAACAATCTTCTAACGTAGTAGGCGTATCGACAGTACTGGATACTCTTGTGGAACCTCTGCGAAAAACGATCAACTTCAAGCCCAAGGCAGATGCAGTTAAGCAAGAACATGACCGCAATGAAGACATAATCCGAAGCGCTTTACGTGCCATCTCGTCCTTGGATCGGATCAGGTTTTTCGTCTGTCTGTCTCTATATATACCATCGCTTCCGTTTATGAATATATATATATATATATCTCTATATATACCATCGCTTCCGTTTATGAATATATATATATATATATATAATGTTGAGTTAATATTTTCATGGATGGGACAGTGGAGCGGACTACAGTCACAAGTTGAAGAGTCTGATGGCGGAAATGCAAAAGTGTGGGGCTCTGTGGGAGAAGTACCTCTCCATCCGTAATGAGTGACACTCTCTTCTCCCTTTCTTTTTCTTTTTGTTTTGTTTTTTGTTATATATACCAAGTGAGTGCTCCCTCAAATCTTTTTTATATCTATTCTCATTATTTACCTTTTTTTTTGGGGGGATTTTCTTATTTCACAAAAGAAAAAACACATTCTTGCCATTTTCAGGAATCTTTAAAAATTTAGTGGTTGTGGGAGGGATTCCATACAAAATGACTCTTAAAGCCTTTTCTTTTATTGGTAAAAACTCTCACTCTCTCTCTCTCTCCATTCATTATTTGGTGTTCTGTTGGATGCAACTGTCATCTACAGATTTGATTATACCTCAACCTATTATTATCATTAAGAAATAATAATGGAACCACTCTTTTCATTTTGACATCTGTAAGAATCCATCACTCCTTGAAAGGGCTTTCTGTCAAATCTCTCCAAAAGAATTTTGGGTTAGTGTAACATACCTTATTATCATCTTTGTTCACTAGCATAGCATGCATGACAATCCAATAACCAGACGTGATGGTATAGGTCCATTTCTTTGCCAATCTCCAAATATATCTATCCTCGCTATCTTATTTTCAGCTCTAAATTCTGGAGGTGTCCTTCATCCGCCCCACATTCATCTTGATCAAATCCTCATTCCATTACCCGGTTTCTTGGTTCCGTTGATCAATTGTATGCAATTCCGGGTCAGTGTGAATCTTCTTGGTCTCGTCGCTACTCTCGGTGACGGTGGTAAGTAATCCATGCTCCAACTGTTTTGAAAGGCCTTTCTTTTCCTTTCCAAGTTTTGATGGGATGTAGCTTACGCTCATCCATCTTTGGGCGTTCATCCACAAAATATAAGATAATTTGCAGAATAATAGTGCATTTTATATGAGATCGTCTTGACATACGTCATAATTTAAGTAACCCACATGCCTCAAAATCCTTTCTTCGCATTGCTCAAATGACCCAATCGTCTTCTTGATTGATTTCGAGTAATACCATAACTCTTGAGCGATCGTAATACCCAAGAACAAGGACCGTTTGACTTTCACTTGTGAGAATCCGAACAATTGAGTTGAGCCTTCAATAGAGGATGGTCTTATGTATTGCATTGCATAAATCGGTCGATCTTTGAACTTTAGGGATTAAACATATATGAATTTAAATCAATCTTGCGAGTAGTTTGCTGCAATCATACTCATTTCGTCTAACAAACAACCAATCTTTGGATTTCGGTCACCTTCATTTAACCACAAGACATCCACATATAGCTTATTAAGATTTGTCAACGCTAAATTGACCCTTACCCTCGTTTCACCCTTTAGGTTTCCAATCCATTTTCGTTTTTCTACAGGAAGACTTCTTTCCTCCACTTCGATAAGATTCCTCTTCATGATTTAACACAATCCCCAATTTGTTTTCTTCCACCTTATTTTTTCGTCATTTCAACCCAAAAAACCTCCTTCACATCATCATATTGAATCCATCTTTATCAAATTTAGACTTCATCTTTAACATCATCACATTGAATCCATCTTTATAAAATTTAAAATTCTTCCTTTAAAACTCACACTTATATCTTCCTTTAAATCCAGAGTGATATCTCGTATAACCACACCATTTGAGGGTCGTTGTCTTTTTTCATATGTGTCATTGATGGAACAATAGACGAGCGACTGAGTCGGGCTCGTAAACCGAACCCAACACACCATTTGTGTTAAACGGTCATATTTTCACGGAGACTTAATATTTAGCACGAAAATGAGTATCATAAACAAATACAATGAAAATGTTTGATCCGAACACCAAATCGATCGATCGAACACATTAAAATCAAAATACTCAAAGAGTTCTAAAGTATTCGCTCGACTCGAGCATTTATTGACTCGGTCGAGCGATGCACAAGACTTTTTCAAAGTTATATGCAACTTTCACAGGAAAGATGTGGAACAGCCGACCGCTCGGTCCGAGCTACAACAAATTCGGCCAAACGTTTTTGCCGATTTTATTTAATAATTCAAATTTTGAATTATTTAAAGTTGAAGAGTTTCTCAATAAGTACGAAGCCGATATTTCACAAAGGAGGACAATAAACAGATAGATAAGATATTGTTGGGTCGTGCAAAGAATGAAAAAACTATCAGACTAGGAGATGTCACAAAGGCAACTGATCAAGAGATCGACTGAGCTTATCCAAACCAATTTAATATTGCAGTTGCTTCCTTTCGAAACCATCCTTAGTTTAGGCGGAAAGGGATGGTATGTTGATGTTATGGATGCGGATCCATCATGCCCAAGAATGTGCAAGAAGATGGTTAAATCCAATATTAACCTGAAGTACGTAGACGTGATAAGGCTGATCGGAGATTTCTCCAGGTAACAATTACATAAGGGTCACAAGGAAAACAAGGGTCATAGAGGGTAATAATGGCTATTTTTGTTTTTCAGGATATTCGAAGTATTCTTTGTGCTGAAGAGGAAGAGGTAGGTTTAGTTTTTGATCTAGACGACTATGAGGGATGCCACGATTCCGATGTTCAGATATGGATAGAACATATTCGTAGAAATCTGAAGAGATTTTGTTAGGTGGACATCCATGAACAAGAACTGCTGACGCGAAAAGCAGTTCTTGGTGATCAAAAGAAGGGGAAAGAGAAGGGGACTAAGAGGAAAAAGAGCGTGGGGGAAAATGATAGAGCTTGAAGATGATGAAGCTGATGCTGAAGTTGATGCTGAAGGTGATGAAGAAAGAGATCGTGATGTTGAAGCTGAAGCTGAAAGAGAAGGCGAGGATGAATATGAAGCTGAAGGAAAAGAAGTTGTAGTCCGGCTGACACTGGAGCAGAAATTAGTGAAGGAAATAAAGAAGTCGGAGAAAAGAATCATCAACGCTGTCAGAGATCTTCTAAGGGATGTCGGGTTTCATTTGCCTAATACAAAAGCAGAGGCGGAAAATCCCAAAGGTGCTGAAAAGGCAAAATCAAAATCTATCGAGATAGATGCGAGCACCGCAAACCAATCTTCCGATAGTGTTAGAGATGATGAATTCCTTCAACGTTCATATCCAGTGCCTAACGAAGAGCCGGTTGAGTCAGAGTCTGAAAATGACTCTGGAGATGGCTCAGAAGAGGATTTGGCAAAGATTTCGAAATTAATTAAAAATATCGCATCTGCCGACACCATTCCTCTAATTGAATACATTTCCAGAGAGGTTACTGCAGTCGTTGCTCCTGATGAAGTTCCACCAAGTAAGTAATAAATAGTGAAAAAGTTCATTTGAGTCAATTTCCATCAAGAGTCGGAAAGGGTCGCAAAAGACGCATAAGTCGCACGATCGTATAAGCAGAAGGATCGCATCTAATGAATGAAGTAATTTTATGCAGATGCTCCAGTGGTTACTGTCGATGAAGTCACTGACGAGAAACCTACAGTCGGTCCTGTCGAAGAGGGCGCCCCTAAGGAGGTTCCTTCCGAGGAACCTACAGTCGATCCTATCGAAGAGGCCCCCCGAAGGAGGTTCCTTCCGAGGAACCTACAATCAGTCCTATCGAAGAGGCCCCTCCTAAGGAGGTTTCTTCCGAGGAACCTACAATCGGTCCTGTCGAAGAGGCCCCCCTAAGGAGGTTCCTTCCGAGGAACCTACAGTCGGCCCTGTCGAAGAGGCCCCCTCTAAGGATAAGAAGGTTCCACCAAGTAAGTACGGTCTTTTGAGTCACAATGGTCACATTGGTCGCATTGGTCTTATGGGTAGAATGGGTCACAAAAGGTCGAAAGGGTCACAAAAGGTCGAATGGGTCGTATGGGTCTGCATAGGTCACAAAAGGTCAAATGGGTCGTATGGGTCGAATGGGTCACAAAAGGTCGAATGGGTCGTAAAAGGTCGAATGGGTC
>CM071865.1:19831872-19869163 GCA_036759665.1 Gynandropsis gynandra
ATTTTCACAAATATTGGGCAAATAGCTTAACTTCAACTTCGTTGTATTATTTCCCACCATCATCTCTGCGCATAACTCATCAATCAATTGTTGGTATGTCAGACTAACCAGAGGACATAAGAAAAATACTTTCTGGTTTTCCTGAACTCTACCAACCCATTCAGATTCTCCATTTGGGTTTTTTTCCTATTTACCATCATACAAAAAATAAATCAGTGTGATTTTCTCATCCACCGTATCCATTACACCTGTAACAAAAACATAAAAGATGGGTAAATTTTGTGACCCACAGCGACCGTGCGACTCGATGAGACTTTGTGACCCAGTGCGACCGTGCGACCTTTTGACCCCTACGACCCTTTGACCCCTCTGCGACCCTTGTACCCCTTTGCGACCCTTGTACCTCTGCGACCCTTGTACCCCTTTGCGACCCTTGTACCCATGCGATCCTTGGACCTCTGCGATCCTTTCAACCCTTTACGACCCCTTTCCCATGCGACTCTTTACCTCTGCGACCCTTAGACCCCTACGACCTTTGGACCCCTGCGACCCATTTACCTCTGCAACCCTTGGACCCTTGCAACCTTTGGACCCCTGCAACCCTTTACCTTTGCGACCCCTTTCCCATGCGACCCTTGGACCCATGCGACCCTTTGAACCCTTTGCGACCTTTTTCCCATCCGACCCTTGGACCTCTGCGACCCGTTGACCCTTTGCGACCCCTTTACCCTTGGACCCATGCGACGACCTTTGATCCCTTTGACCCCTCGATGAGACTTTATGACCCAGTGCGACCGTACGACTCTGTGACCCACTCTGTCATCTTTGACATTGCAATAAATATGACTCGTTTAGACTCGTTTTCAATAATTGCAATAAACACAAGAGAAACACGAAAAACTCACTATACATACCTGGTTTTTCTACGGAACGTGCTTAATTGTAAGCTTCTTTGTTGACAACAAATGATTTCAACCTATTGACAGCGAATCTGATGTCGATTTCAAACTACTCTCGCCGAATCTGTTGTGGTGTGGGGGAACAATAATTTTCGCGCCACATGAGAGAGAGAATTATAGATGCTCTAGAAGAGAAAGAAAAATTGTAGTAAAAAATAATATAGAATTATCAATATTTTAAGAGTAGATTTGAAATTGAATCCTTTTTTTTCAGTCAATGATATTTTTAAAGGACTTTAGCCCTATAAAGATATTCAAGATATTTTTGAAATTCCCTGGCAAATGTGTATTAGTTATTTTATTAATTTATTTATGTTCATTTTATTTGAATCTATCGTTTATAGAATTAATATAAATATATGTATATATATATATCTGCAATATATAATTTTAATACAAATTTAATATTAATAATTTTAATATTTTTATAATTTTGTTGTGCATATATACTATCTAGTTCACATGATATATATATCTGCAATATATAACTTTAATACAAATTTAATATTAATAATTTTAATATTTTTATAGTTTGTGTTGTCCATACTAGTACACATGTAAGTCATATACATCACTATAAAAATATGTAGATTTATCAATAACATACTAGATATATGGATCATTTGACGAAAACGTCAATGATCTACACTACCACCCGAACAAAATAAAAACAAAACTACATGTTTTATAATATTTAATGAATTCAAATACATAAAAACAATTATCCAACATAGAAATATCAGCTTGTATATATATTTATAATTATAATTTATTTTACTCACACACATATTTTGTTGTTCGTAATCGTAATTTTTGTAATTTTAGTGAAATCCATAGATCAAATTCCTTTGAACCATTCCATTGTATCCAACACTAATACTATATATATATATATGTATATATATGTATCCTTGCAGAATGCCATGTGAAAGGAAACAAATTCTCAAGAGAATAATGAATAATAGTTAGACTACTGAATTCAAAATAATACATCTCATAAAGAAGATAGAACGTGAAATATAAAACCAGAACCACATCCCCTCTAATCTCCTTTCATTGAAGTCTATAGTTAAGCAAAAGACAGCATAACAAAGACAAAGAACAAACGTCCATGAGATTGGTCAAAGGCATATACCTCTCTCTCTATGTGTCTTGTCGGCGTTTTAGTCTTCGGTGGTCTCGACATTGCCAGTTTTGAGATGCAAATGCTTCTCCCGCTTTTGGAAGTCTGTCAAACCTTTTCCACTTCCTGTAACACCAACTTTCCCGAACGGATCATCAGGGGATTTGAATATGCTCTCCTTCTTCCGCCCCGTGAAGAATCCCACCTGATCCCAACACCAAACCCCATCGGCTTCTTCTCTTAATAACACTATTGATGGTGATGAAATTTCATAACTGTGTGTCATTTACCTTTTTAGTCTTGGCTTTGGTTGTCTGGAATTGTTGCCACGCATTCTGCCTTTTGTTCTGTGCTACCTCCAGTTGCTCCTGCCGCATCTTTGACTTGAAAGCATGTATCTTCTTACGCTTTGCCGCTTTCTGCACAACCACATCAAATGTTGCGAGTCTTTTCTGTTTGTTGATGTAAGTACAATACCAAAAGCAAACACTAGCACAACCAAGAAAAACACTTCACAAGTTGTATTTTATTGCATGATGGGTTTTTAAAACTTCACTTACCACATCCTCAGGATCATTAGGATCAATTTTGAGCTTTGCAGGTAAACTTCGAGATTGAAAGTCAGCATTTGCAGCTTGTTCAATCTTCCGTTTGAGAGCTCGTTTCGTTTCTTCAGCTACTTTCTCAGCTTCCACGAGAGCATTGTACTCTATCGGCCTTACATTGTCGGGATCAACCTGACAGTTGCAAGAATTGCAAGCATCCATATCATGATTGAGGATATATTGCAGCCAGCAAGAGAATATTCAGAAGGAAATCAACGTCTTCCTCCCTTTATTTAAGACTTCGGTAAATAGATTCAAAGCTATGGCTTTCAAATTCACCCAAAAAACAGATGTACCTCTTCCTTGTTTCCCCACTCATCGTAGGTAACATAATAGCCATTTAAAGTATGTGCCTCAATGGTTGCCTCATACCTGAGCAATTAACTAATCAAACAAAGGAAAAGAGGAAAGGGGGTAAAGAAAACGGCGAATAAATCAGAACTGCAAGAAGCAGAGATTCTCCCTCACATACCACTCTCCATCTTCACTCCAGACAGCTTGAACCTTTGTTCCAACAGGGAACTTCCCCTGATGATTCTGGGTTTTTCCTGATTCCTGAAAACATCATTACACTCAAATCTTGGACGGAGGAATTGGCAGTGAGCTTTGGAGTACAAATACCCAATTCTATAAAATTACAAAAACATCACTTCCTGTATGCATCCAGTCCAGCCATCCTCTTAAATTGACCCAATAGCATTTGTCACAAGTTAAATGCTACAAAACACAGATGAGAGAAATACCATTGTGTGTCTTCCAGACTCAGGAAAATCAAGCGCTCCAGTACTTGTTCCAGCATCTGCTCGAGAAACCTCATTTTGCTTGGCAGTTGCAAGAAGTTCCTCCGTCAATGCAATCACCTGCATCTCACACGTTTCAGCACAAGTTTTAAATACTAAAGTTGCCAATTTTTTGACATCACTCAAGTTAACTATAAACTATTCAGACTTAGAACTTCAGGATCGAGTGCCAGAATTCAGGAGACAGAAGCAGGCTGGCCATCATGACACATAAGCAAACCTGCACAAGAACCAAGATAGCAATGATGTATTTCCTTGTTAGCTATCATTAACTTATGCTCCAAGGAATGCTTTGAGCTCACCTAATCTCCATTTTCTGGTTACATTTAAGTCAAAGTCATCCTCACCTTTTTAAAACCCCAGAACTGAAACAAAACTCCACTGTATCTGCTAGCAGTTAATCCATGTTGCTAATTCGAGAAACATGTTGATTCCTTCAAAAGAGGGAGGGAAGAGAAACATGAAGGGCTTGATCACAAAACCCATACGTCCAAATCACATAATCTATTTTCCCCCCAAAAAGCTGGAGATATACCTTAACTAAAAGTTTTATCAACGATAATGACACTTAATCACATCAAAAGATAGGTTGAGGAGATGAGGAAAAAATCAAATTAACCTATAAAAAGTCAGGACGAAAGCAATTTCTGAAGATAGTATAGTGAGCATGGATCACCTCTGAAAGCTCCTTCTCCATATCTGCGTATTCAGAGTTGCTGGGATCATCGGCCAAAAGCAGCCTAACCTGAAACCACAAAGTGTCAAATCCATCAGATAATTTTAAAGAACAGATACAATAATATTATAGTCAAACTACCAAACCAGAAGGAAGAGAAGCACATGAAGAACCCCCCAGAAATACAGTTACGTTATAATTAATTTCAAGCAGCTCTCTTCCCCATCCGTCAGAAATATCGTATAACGAAGACCCAATTTTCGATATGTGGCCAGACAATAACCCGGCAGATCACCAAGAACAGAGAATTCCAGAATCCGAAACCATAGTTTAGTAAATCTGCCAATTAATCGAACTTCCAATATAAAACCAAAAGGAACCCCAAGAATTAATGAACCGAACCTGAGGAAATACTATTCATCGGAATACAAACCCTAATCCCGAAAAAAATCACCAATATCACTCTTCATGAATCTAAAATCCAGATTAAATTCATTCAGAGAGTTTTCAAGCTTCAATCCATCAGAAATACTTAAAAGTTTCGAGAAATCAGAGACATCGAACTAGAAACGAAACCGAAAAAAGAAGTAGAATTCATCCCAACCTGTTCGAGCTGATCCTTATACGTAGAGAGATTCGAAGCAAGCTCTTCCATGCTCACTTCTTCCCCTCCTCCTTGCATCGTTTCTTCAACCTCTAATCCGATCCTAACTCTCTTCAGCGAATTATCGAGTTACACTGATTTTCGCCTTCTTGGATATTCTTGACGCTAAGATATTTAATTTTAACTAAGCCGAGAAAGCTTGTTTTAGAACGAAACTACACGCCGTTTTTATAATACAGAACCGTCATTTATGTGGACGAATACATCTTTTCCATAATTCTAGAATGACCCCATATGTATTTAATTTTATAGCTCTTAACCCCAATAGATTTTTTTTCGTTCGTACAAGAAAGTCGAGGAACCAAACGTCTAACTGAATTAAATCAACTCGTGGTCTTTGATGAAAACCGGAGTCAACCTAAAAGTTAAACGTAGAGTAAGAGAACCCAGCAATTCAGCAATGGGCTTCCTCAACGTTCATTGGGTATCTTTGTGGATGATTTGTCCAATCAATTCGGCTGGAATCTCCGGTTAATATCGCATTGGCGACACATTGATGTAGCCTAGCTGCTTTAAAAAAATGTCGATTTCTGTGTTTGCCTCCATTTCTCCTTTAGCATCATCTTCCCCTTACAAGAAAACCCATCTCGTAATTCCAGCACCTGCTAGGGTTTCTTCTTCGTTTTCTTTAGAGAAACCCTGCTTCAAGCCAAACCCTTTCCTACAACCTCAAAGTTCTTGCTATCTCCATCCGTTACGCCGTAATTTCACCACCCTTTGTTCTTTTCGAGGTGGGTTTTTCGGAGAAACCGAAGAAGAAGAAAACGAAATCATCAAACTCCCATCTTTTGATGTAAAACCGTTGAAATTCGCACTATGGGTCGTGTTTTGGGCTTCTCTGTCTCTGTTTTGGTTCGCCAGGTCCGGCGACGCCAAAGCTGCGACTGATTCAATTAAAGCGTCGAGCTTCGGTCTGGAAATCGCCGCCGTTCTCCGACGCTCAGGTTGGCCGGACGAGGCGGTGGTGTTTGCTTTAGCGACGCTTCCAGTCATCGAGCTTCGTGGAGCTATTCCCGTCGGTTACTGGATGCAGCTCAAACCAATGACACTTACCTTCTTCTCTGTTATTGGGTTAGTCTTATTCTCTCAAAGAGTGCTTTTTCGATTTATGGGATAATTCAGTATCTTGAGCAGAAGTAGATTAGGTGTCAGTTTGGTAGTGATTAGTTCGACTAACATCTTGTCTTAGTTTAATCCAAGTACTTCTGAGCTGAAACTCTTTTGTGGTCCTTTTATATAGTGAACTCTCTGTGTAAAAATGTCCTTCTCTAATTTAGACGAAGAAAGATCTTGTCAGCAAGCAGAGTATAGTATGATGAGATCCAACTGATCATCTGGATGCCTTCTGTCTTTAATTGATGTATGTTCTCACTACTATACTCCTTCTGATCATCTGAAGATAGGTCATATGAGCATAAATCGCTTAAGCAATGAAAGGATGATCCTAACTTTGAGTTTTGAGTTTGTGTTGTAGGAACATGGTGCCTGTTCCGTTTATCATACTTTACCTCAAGAAGTTTGCGACATTCTTAGCGGGTAAGAGCCGCTCTGCTTCCAAGCTACTCGACATGTTATTCCAAAGAGCCAAAGAGAAAGCGGGTCCGGTGGAGGAGTTCCAATGGCTTGGTCTAATGCTCTTCGTGGCTGTTCCGTTCCCTGGAACTGGTGCCTGGACAGGAGCCATAATAGCTTCGATTCTCAACATGTCGTTCTGGTCTGCTGTCTCTGCGAATTTCTTTGGCGTCTTATTGGCAGGACTTCTGGTGAACTTGCTGGTGAATCTTGGTCTGAAACAGGCAGTCGTCGCAGGCATTGCTCTCTTCTTAATATCCACTTTTATGTGGAGCATTCTAAGACACGTTAACAAGTCTGTAAGATCATCATCACCTTGATGTTAGAATCTCAAGTTCTTACATTGTTCTTGGTTTCACTTACTCCTCATGTGTTATCCACTAGTCTCTTTTACGGCGCTGCTAATAGTTTCAAAGTCATCAAACTGAATTAACCAAAGGAAGAACATACACCAAAAGTGCCAAATCTCCAGTTTACATTGCTTCTTATGGCATTCCATAACGAAGGGTGTATATGTATAAGTTATATGAACATGTTTAGGGCATAGAAGCTGCCATTGATGAACTCCTGACTGCAACTCTCACTGCACCAACGACGCTAAGTTGCTTCGTCTCCGGTCTCAACCCTTTGGCTTCAAGGTTCTCACAACTTACTTCCACCTGAACGCCCACGAAATATGCTGTCTGCGAATCAAACAATACCCAAATGTAGTTTCATTGTTTCGTAAAAGCTACGACATATATCAAAACGTTGCCACATCTGACTGTAATGCTTACAAACAGTCGAATACAAAGCCATGAATGGAGCTAACAAGTTTTGGCGTCTTTGGCAATGCAAAGCCAATACTCTTTGCGCAGTTCTAATGAGATACTAAAGTTTGTATGTAGAAAATTGATCTAAGAAAAAATACCTTTCCGGAGGCATTGCGGATTGGTGATATGTGGAGAAGATTCCAAAACGCACTCTTATCTTTCCTGATATCAAGATCTTCAAAAGATCAGAAACAAAACGTTGTTATTTCACAAAAATATTTAAGAGCTTCGAGTTCCTTCCAACCTGTAGTTTAGTATTTGTACAGTGCAAGATTGTTCATTTAGGATGCTCTCCTTAATCTGACAAAAACATTGAGCAATGATCAAGCTTACAATGCCCACAATCATCAAAACCCGCGTAAATAACACAAAACTACTACCTCGCATCGAACCATGGAATCAGTATCAGCTCCATTCAGAAACCTACAGTTTTGCCCCAGCACTTCACGCCGCCTGTAACCTGCAAAACACGAAACGAAATTGAAATAAACATTGTTCATAGTGAGCCTGAGATCATTGCATTCTCCAGTTCTTTTTACACACCCACCGGTTAATCTCAAAAAGTCATCACTGGCATAAACTATAGGCATGTCGGGCAAGCATGAATTGGTCCTGCAGATTACCACAGACACAGCAGCGTCACAAGCAGTAGTAGCACATGGAAAATCTGTACTGAAGGCAAAACTAAAGGATTTATCCAAAAAACTCACAATACAAAGCTTTGTTTGATTCTACCGAGAGATATATTTAAGGACGAGCTGAGGAAGGCTGTCCCAGGTGAGCAGCATCTCTTTCCACACACTAATCTGCCACTCAACTCACTGTAATGTGCTAAAACAGATAATACATTGTTAATGGCTGCAACAGCTTTTAGCTTCTCAGAATCGTTGGCTTCACAATGTTCCCAATTCTCCAATTCTGCAGCATTACAAAGAGAAAGAATTTAGCAACCGATATCTATCTTACACAGATGGAAATGGCCCAAATCACAGTCTTAAAGTAAATTTGAACCTCCAGGATAGTTGGGAATAAGAGACTTCCACAATCATAGACAAGTTATGCAAATCTGAGAGAGCTTATCTTAGGCATATAACAAGAGTACATAATGAAGAATATCATCCATTAACAAATTCCATCAACACAAGCTGAAACTTGCTAGTTTGGGATAAAGATGAAAGCAAGCTCTATGAGGAGTTTCATCAAACAAGTGAGAGTCACATAAGAAATCAGACCTTTTTTATCGCGTTCCAGTTGCAGAGATCGCCTTGGATGAGCCAAAGAACCTGAACAAACCTCTCTTCTACATGACCCCAACACCATTTCGCAACGATCAGACCAGTCCTCGCTCAGACCCGACCGATGATGTCGTTGTCCCGAAATCGGAACTTGAACGGCCACGAAATGGATCACCTTCCCGTCGTCTTTCCCAAAGACAGGGCTCATGTGGAACAACATCCAAAACGGCGAACCTGATTTCCGATAATTCAGTAGACTCACCTGAACTGGTCTCTCTTCACGAATTGCTTCGCGAATCTCCATTATCGATCTCCGATTGGTCTTGGGTCCCTGGAAAACCCTCCCGTTTTTCCCGATTACTTCTTCCCGAGAATATCCTGTCATTTTAAGGAACCCTCGGCTCGCGAAGACAATCGGGTGACCCGACAAGCACGGGTCAGTGATTGTGAAATTGTCGGGAAGCTCGTCTAGAGCTTCTCTGATCCATAACGAGTACCGCGCGTCGAACCATTCCTCGATTAAACCCAATTCTGACATACTCGCGTCAATCTCTCGTATCTTCTTCCCAATCTCCAGTTCAGTGCCAATCCCATGTGGCTTCCGGCGAAATCGAGGGCTTCTTCCAGTAATCAGAAGCACAACCCAGATGACGAAATCAACAAACTTTGAACACGGTATCACAGAACTCAGATGTCAAACTTTAACCCCCATGGATTCCAAATTTTTCTGTTATCTCCTCTGGCTGATGAGAGTGAAACGAACAAGAAGGAAACAGCCAACGTTACAATATCGAGAGATGTATGAAGGATGGTAGAACGTCAATCGCTGTATAGAGCTTCTTTCTGATATTTTTCTCTCTTTCTGTGGCTGTTCGAAGTGGACGAATTTGGCTTTGTTCGGTTAAATTTTTCAGTTTGGTTCTTGGAGTTTGTGGATAAACATAAACATGTTCTCCTCAGAGTGGATAAACATGTCTTATTTCCCATTTATACAATTGAATTCAACGGTTATTTCCGGTAAACTGAAAATATTTGAGCTTTTTTTCTAATAATCATCACAACTTATGAAACCGAAAAAAATCTAAAACTCTCCCATTTGTTTTGTTATAAATTTATTAATATATAAATTAATATTTCTTATTAATTTAAAATTCAAAATTAGCAGTTAAATTGACGAAAATTTTAATTTATAAACCATGTTAATAATAACAAATTTTTTATAAAATAAAAACATTTCATAAAGTTTCAACATTTCTCCCTGAAATATATTTTTACTTTCAAAACTTTTTGAATTTCGTTTTTATAAATGACTCCAAAAAAAAAAATTATACCCGATACATAACTTATAACTCACGGCTGAGATTACACGTAAAAAATACGAAACGACAAAATGCTGACTGTATACTTATCAGAAGAAGTCCGTGACGTGGCTTCTATATACATAATTAATCTAATTAATTTCATTTAGTTTACTTTATCATTATAATAAAATATATAATTTTTATGTATAAAATTTGATTGCTGACGTGGTACCACATCGTCTCACGGCGACACGTGCGACTTGTCATCCATATACATATATACATACATAAATAGAGTCCATTGGGGCGAGGGGTCTTGTGGTTTTTGTTTCGTCGTCAGTTACATATACTACATAGACAGGTCGTTTTAATTAGGTTTTATTTATAATTAAATAAATACAAAAGTAAGCAACATACAATTAACAACTAATTTTTCGGTCTACTGTACATATGTGTTTAATTTTTTTCCAAATGTTACGAATTAATTGTGTTTTTTCAGATGATATATATTAAAACTAGATATATTATAACGATTTGTTTGTGTTTCAAGTGTTAGAATTTTTGGCTCACACATTTATTATTTATATGTATTACGCTATTATTTAATTGGTCTAAAGTAAAATGGTCTAAGTATAATTAAATATAGACTAAAGGAATAATTATTATGATGTTATTGTGTAGATATCACTTGTGTAATTTCTAATTTGATGAGGGGCCGAATTAGAAATTATATATATAAAAATTCTTATAAATGGAGATTTTTCAGGCCTCCACGTCAACATCCCTTTAAAAAATAAAATTCTTTTTTTTCCTTCACATCAACATTTTTATTTCGCTTTTATTTCTTTGAACCCAACGTATGTCCTTTGCTCTCCTCACTTCCTAATCCAGCAAATATCCTCACGTCGTTCTGCCATCTCTTTTGCATCAATCTACTGTCCTGAACAGCAATTTGGCTACTTCTTTGTCTGTCTCCACTCCAGCTAACGACAATCGTTACTATATGGATTCCTGTTCTGGGCAGTATTGAGAGAGTTTCTTCCATTTATTCTTGAGGTAATCCTTCTGTTTTTTCTCCATAAATCGTCTGTGATTTTGGATTCTAAGTTTAGCTTTTGTCTTCTCCTGTTTTGTGTAGGGTTGCGATTTTGTTCTATTGTTGTTTCCGATGGTTGCAGGAGGTTTCCATTCGTTCCTGAACCCAAAGAACCGGATTCTTCACCGAAGCTCGAACCGATTGCCCGAAAGTCCGTTCTCCGCTGGAGCTGGCACTCCGCTCTAGTCCCTAAAATCGGTGCATGTTCATTGAGATTCTTGAAGCGAGAGCGTTTTGTGTAGGTTGTGATTCTTTTCTATTGTTGTTTCCGGTGATTACAGGAGGTTTCCATTCGTTCCCGAACCCGAAGAACCGGATTCTTCCACGGGGTCCGAACCGGTTGCCCGAACTCCTTTCTCCGATGGAGCTATCACGCCGATCCAGTCCCTAAAATCGGTGCGTGTACATTGTGATTTCTGAAGCAAGAGCGTGTGTATATGGTTTCATTCTGTCGTCTCGCGTTATTCTCATGCGAAATGTTGGATTGTTTGGGATGGTTAGGTTTTGCTGTCTGTTTGGTGGCTGAGAAGGGTGCAAGGGAAGGGTTTATCTGTTGCAGGGTTTAGGACTAAAGGGTTTGTCTGATTGGTGGCTGAGGAGTGGTCTGGGCAACTAAACAAAGTCGCGTGGGTATTTCATTTGATCAGAGTGGGGGAGAAGAAGCATAGATGGGTTACGTGTTGAGGGTGAAGTCGGTGTCCTTTTTTGCCGCAGCTGCAACGTCATCGTTTCTCGGAATCCAGCAAAACCTATAGGGACTACAAGGTCATGCAAGATACCATCTCTTCTCAGGTTTTCCCATCTTTCTCTTCTTGTGTTTTCTCTATTCGATTTCGTTTGTGCTTATCGTCTACGCAGTTCAATCGATTCGATGTTGGGTTTTCTCGGAAAATTTCTGGGTTTTCTTAGTAACTTTGTTGCAATTGTGTTTTTTTGTATCAACCTCCTAATCAGAAGATAGTCAATGGGTGTTGGTCTGATCTTTCTGCGCCTGTCTATTATCATCATCATCCTCGTATTTTCCCGTTTGCAGTTCTTCGTTGTTTGTTGATTATGTTTGATCTGAATGCCTCTTTTGGATATTTTATTTTCTTACTATTAACATGTCGAAGAACTCAGTTTTATGTCCACGGTAGCATATTCTTGTGCAAAAAACGCAATCCTTTTAGACATTTGAGAGATTCCATGCTATTTATGAAGTATCAGTCACTACTTAGATAATGTAGCTTTCTAGGTACTAATTTCATTTGGTCCTCACTTATGCTTGAAATGCATATGCCTGAGTTTCAGACCTAACAATTATTTCGATCGCATCCATTCAGGCTTTATCTACAATTTTTATGATCTGTGGATGGTAAAACACATCAATGCTTCATGCTACGTGTGAAAACTATTAAGGCGAGGAAAGGTTAAAGTGAAGCATTTGTTCACTTACCGTGTTTCATGAAGATTCCAGCCGGGTGGTATGAAATACAACACATTACTTTAACTTCGGTTTATTTGGTATTGCAGGTGAAATCGCTTCATGACTCTCTAGATAGAAGGATCTGTGCTCTGGAAAGTTTTAAACAAACTGAACCCCTCAACATGCTAAGGCGATAAATTAGCGGTTGTTTTGCATTTTATTGATGCTTTGCTTTCGACGATGTCATGAGAATAACTTCAAACCCTTTTATCTCCATGTGTTACAAACAATGAAAAAGGCGAGGCATTTTATCTTGTGTTTAAAACCTTGTATTACCATTAAGTCTTTACATGATCGTTATATTTAAGGTTTCGATGAGAATATGATTCTGTTCAATTGGGATTTGATTCATCTTTTTTCTGTTTTTGTACATTGCGAGGCTCTGTTGTACAATTCTCAAACTAGAAGCTAAAGTCACTCTTGATAGGGCAACAAAAAGTTAACTGTGACTGAAATTTGGTTTTGGTAAATATAATCCAATTTGGTTCAAACTCTGTCCTTAGCTAACATAACCTGACTGGAAATTTCCTCCTTCGCAATGTAAATGGGAGCTCTAAATCAGTTGGTGATAAAATAATCTTTGGTATAAGGACTCTAGTGCCGACATTTGTTCCAGTAATGATCTTGATTCCAATAATCTTATTGTTAAATGTGTGACAATTAATCTCGTTCCATTGCAGAGGCCCTCCTTTTGGTTTAAATTTCTTAGCATCATTATCGAAGCACCGATTTTTAGAGAAAGCTTATGTTTTGGCAGACCAGGGAATTCAAGAGAGTTTAAGTATTACACCGTGTAGAATGAATGCCAATCAGTAGTAGGAGCCTATCAATGTCAATTGTATCTGAACTCAAGTACTCAACTATTTTACTGAGAATTATGGCAAATATCAATTCATTTGTTTCATCGACATCATCATTTCGTGGTGTAAGAACTGCTCTTTCTTTGAGATATTCATGGTTATTGAAGAGTTCACTAAAGTGTGGATATGTTGCATCCACAATTGTAGATAACAAATCAATTTGCTTTTCTAGCATCAACTCCTTTGCAATGATGATTTTATTGACCTCAGAATACTTGTCTGATGATACATTCTTTTTATGTGTTATACTGTTTTCATCATCTAATAACTATCTGGTAAAATCCTTCTTCTGTTGTTGCAAACACATGTTCTGTTTTAAAGTATATAAACAACATAATTCCTAGAGGTGGAAACGATTAATTGTTTCCATAACGGTTTTTACATGACCTCCTCGAGTAATAAGTAAAATCTGACGAAAATCACTTTCTAGGAGGACGTTTTTACCTCCAAATGGTTTCTCTGCAACTTCTTCATCATGCATAGACACTAAGTCTTTTAAGTTCGCTCCAATGATTCAAATGTGTCTCGGTGTGCCATTGGAGCTTCATCCCATATGATACGATCTGCTTTGATCAATAATTCCGCTAGCATAGTTCTTTGTTTTATATCACATGTGGATCCTACATGGACGTGTAATGGAATTTTGAATTGAGAATGCGCTGCTCTACCATTGGGAAGAAGTAGTGCTGCTATACGTGATGAGGCAACGAGTATAACTACTCAGTATTCTGATTGCATCTTTGAAATTATAGTCTTGTATAAATATGTTTTACATGTTCCTCTTGAACCATAAACGAAGAAAAGCCTCCCTTTTTTTCCACTGAATCTATAATAGCTGCATAGATTTCCATTTGTTCTTCGTTTATGGTTGCGAATAATTTCATGTGCTCGGTCCGTTCAATTTCTTCATTAAATTGTAACTCATGTATAAGAAAAATATTAATGATCTCATGCAAGATGCTTTTGTCTAATTTTGACATATCTACATAGTCAATCAATGACTTGTCGTTTTTCTCAAGTAGTTTTCCAATCTCTATTAAAGTATATTGTTCAATTTATTTATCCAACAATTGTAAACCATTGAAGACCATTAAATCTAAATTTTCTTTGTTTTTACATTAGGATATCCTCTCCAAGGAATTTCCAGCAATGTTTCCACAATTCAGATGGTTCGTTCACTTCACAATATAATAACAGTGTTACAAACAAGCGACGTAATTTTGAAGGTATTGCCCATTTAGATGTCTCATTCATAGCTTGGCGCCATTCATTGTTACCATCAAATAACTTTCTTGCTATACACACATCTTTAAAAATGGTATACTTGATATTATAAACGTTTTAATGTCATCATAACTAGTTGGCCTCTAACAATATTTAATAACATCCTCAGATAGTACAATTCTCCACTTGCTGGATGAATATTTACGATTCTTCCAAGCGTCAAACCTTGTTTTCGTATATAGACCAAAACTTATACATGTTGTTCCATACAAACTTTGTTGGAAACTCAACATATGTTAATTCGCATGCTTCTTCGAATTTTTTATTCGCGTTCATTCATTCTGTAAACATTGTTTCTTCTGATCTTGGTTTAGTAAGTACTCTTTCGTGATCTATCAAATCTTCAAAAGTTAAAACTTGTTCATTTTGTAGATGCAATGATAACCTCGTAACTAGAGGTTTTTGATGATGTATTGGAAATGAAAATATCCTCCAAACAGCTTTGCACGAAGATAGGTACCGATATTCTAGGTAGTTAGATATTTCATTAACTTCTATGATTGATGCGTTCTCCTTACTTGTAGAACCATCACTCTTAATCACTCTCTCAATAAGTACTGATGCTTTATCCATTCCTTTTGTTATATACTTAAACAAATATTTGGTTGCACTGGATTTACTACATCACTCAACGTTTATGCCTTGTACTTCTTGGGGATTTTTAATTATGAGGCGCAACAAAATGGTTGCCCAAACTGGTATCACCCTTAAATGCATACTTTGAGTCATCTTTTCTACATCTGTACAACACATACCCAGAATCATGAACATTTGTATACTCAACATAAGGGTGTGGATATCGTTTGGTGGATACTCCATTTTTCATACATGGTGAATGTGATCTATTTAAACCACATGAACACGCATCATATTACGCTCAACAAAACTGAACCTTTGACTATCAATTTCTTTATCTAGAAATTTTGCTTATATGGATTCATCAATGAATTTAATAGAAGGATTTTTGTGTGTTGGTTGTAACCATATGAGAATATGTGCATGAGGAAGTCCTCGCTTTTGGAATTCAATTGTGTGTATAACTGCAAGATTGAAAGATTTTGGGGGAGCACGAAATTTGATATGTATATAGTTCTCATTAATTAATAAAGTGTTAAAAGAAAAGAAATCTCACTACAAAAAAATATGTCATTTTCAACGGACAAATTCATTGGAAATGACAGTTTTTCCATTGAAATAAGTTATTCCCAACGGATTTTCAACGGATTCTTGACCGTTGATAATCGATCGTTGGAAACATGTATCCGTTGCAATTTTCAACGGGGTTTCAACGGCCAAAATCCGTTGATATTTTTCAATCGATATTTCCAATGGGCATCCGTTGAAAATTTTAACGGATATCCGTTGGAACATTTAAAGATTTAGTGGGAAAATTGGAAATTGCCAACGGATGTCCGTTGGTAGTTTTGAACATAAATTTTAAATATAGCAAAGCATTAAATTTTAAATATATCAACAGATGCTCGCTTATGTTATGATTGTATAACCAAAGAACATCCGATGATTCTATGATGAATTTTTTTAAAAAATTAATAAATATTAAATTTAATGTATTAATTCAAAATCTATAAAAAAATTTATTTATATTTAAAGCAAATATTACAAATAAAATACTATATCATCTAAAACTTCGTATTGTTCTTCTTTTATCCCGTATTACGAAAATAAATGATGGTGGAATTCCATCAAAACTAGGCAACTATCTTTTATAACCGGATGATGGCGGAGTTCCATAAAAAATATGCATTATCTTTTATAATCGGTGAATCGTTCAAACATCATAGTGTATTGTGTTTAGATTTTTTTTGAGAGATTTTGATAGGATTTGAGAGGTTTTTTTGAATAATTTAGGAATGAGTTGTTTCAACATCTTAAATACCCGAAATTTCCAACGGATACCCGTTGAAAATGTGGTTAGATGCAGAATTTTGTAATTTATGCTTTTTTCCAAGGGGCATCCGTTGGAAGTTTCAAGGGATGCCCGAAATTTCCAACGGATGCCCGTTGAAAAATTCCAACGGATGTCCGTTGAAAAAATAAGATGGTTAAGTGCAGAATTTTGTAGTTATGATTTTTTTAAGGGACATCTGTTGGAAATTTGAAAAAATTGCAACGGGTATCTGCTTGGTAAATCTAAGGACTTTCAGTGGTTCACCATGGAATCTATTGATAAATATTTTCAACGGATATATCCATTGGAATCCGTTGGTAAAAATATCAACGGACAGATCGTTGGAATCCGTTGGTACAAATTTCAACGGACGGATCCGTTGATAAATATTTCAACGGACGGATCTGTTCATTCATCCTTTTGTATTTACATGTTTTTAGTAGTGCCTAGGTACCTGATAAGGCTTAAGAAAGAAAACACCAGCTTGAAGATCTGTGAGGAGAGCATCCAATTTCATCTTAAACACACGATATTCTATGTCAGGTCTATCATTTGCAACGCTTCTGTCAGCTAATTCGAGGTGATCCAAAATCTCTTTCCATTTTGGATTGCGAGTCATTATCACAAATAAGTCGGTATTACCATACCATCTACATATATTCATTGCCTCGTGGTAGTTCTCAACCATGTATCTTGGTCCCTCGGTAAATGAAGGGGATAAAACAATCCATTACCTAGTACATTAGCACATCTGTCCCCTTTTCCAACCGCGTCAAAAACATTATTATAAAGATCAGATCTGAGTTTTTTTATTATTATTTCTAGACCATCGTATTCGTTCTTGTTCAATGGAAATATACACATCAACAACATACTGCTGGAATAAAGGACATCCTTTGATAATTGTCTTCCCTTCGGATAATCGAGTTTGTATGTGATAAGAATAATACTCTCTCATTGTAACAAAAGATCTTTTTATTTTTTCCTTGAATTAATATACGTTATCTCCTCGTGAAACCCATATTGACCATAAGGAAATAACAACGGATATTGTAAGCTCATGAACAATGGATGAAGATCATTAAATCAATACAATTCACCTGACGGCTTCAATTGTAAGATGATATCTCTTTCTTCGTTTGTTGTTAAGAGATCACCGACAATTAAACTGATAAAGTCATCACCCGTTGGTAAAGCATATTGTTTCCCCTTCATTCTAGGTTCTACAATAGTAAAGAGAAATCATTTAAATCTCCCATTTCATATTCCGAAAGATCTGAGGCAAATGGTTATGAGCATCCAACATTTATATAAGCTTGTAACTATGTTTTCATCGAGATTTCACGTACGTGGAGTTCGGTTGAGAGTACTGATGCGATATCATAGATATAGAACTGGATAAATTTCTGAGGGTTTCCTTTAAGATGTAAAAGGGATCCTATATGGTGGTGATTTTGTCTGTTGATTCTGAAAGTATAAGGATCTCTTCCAGAGCTTGTAGAATGATTAATTTTTGCACCAATTGATGTAAATGCCAAAATAGAATTATAAGTCTTAGTGTTTGTCCGAAATGCAAGGGAATTGTTATATCGCTCTTCCAACATAATAGATGGTTCTGGAACTTTTGGTAATATAATTCGGTCTTGCATACAATGCATATTGAAAAACAAATTTCCTTTGTTAGGTCCACGTCCCATACTTTGAGAATGTCATACTAATGTATCATAGTGTTGGCAACAGATGATTCAATACAAGAAAATTAAGATTTAGGGAGTTAAGAATCCGTTTCTAATCCGTCCCTAAACACGTTTAGGGACGGAAAAAGGTAGTTCGCAAACGAGCATCGTCAAATGATGACCCCTATCCATTCAAATTTAAAAAAAAATTGAAATTAAATTTGATTAAATCAAATTTAAAAAGCTTGTACATAACGATAATTAATTAAAAAGCATGAGTAACTAATCCTTTGGAGGTATTTCCGAGTGGTTGTGATCTGAGTCATTGTTATGAAATGCATGCCAATCGATGTTAGGCATTTGAGCTTTCATCATGCGTATGAACTGTTCAATTCGCCTTTCTGATCGTTCAGCTCGTTTTTTGATCGTTCAACGTCCTTTAGTGCCTTTTCAAATCGCCTTTCGAATTCTTGTTGCAGCTCGAACACTTTGGATAATATATTCTGGAACTCGTATTCTGATACTTTTTCTTTACCTTTGGAGGAACTTGAATGTTTTGATGCCATTCCTCCAAGACCGAAAATACGATCTTTGTACGGTGTAACTTGTTGTAAAACAAATATCAAGATTTAATGACAATTATAAATAGCAAAATTGTATTGAAATGTCATTAATTTACCTCGAGATACAACTCGTTGTATTCTTCCTGACTAAGGGAAGTTTGTGTTCTGTCTTCTCTCGGTGGAATTTGGGATACTCGTTCCGATGTCATATTTTAAACATCATCGTGAACACGTTTTGCCTAAAAATCTACCCACAAACCATCAGACTTCTTAACGTGCATACATTCCAGCAATTCTAGGTATGATGGTTCGGATCCCTTCTCATTCGCCTAAAACAAATAAAAAATATATTAGTTTAATATTAATCAAATGTTAATTGTATAAATGCATAAAAAGTATTATAAAGCTTACCAAATTCTCGTATACTTCCGTAAAAGAACAAGATCCTACTGTATGTGCGCTCATCTCGTATCCTTCTCTGTCAGAACGGCGAGATTTACATGTTCGCTCACTTTTTAGCTTAATGCTGGATCATCCCAATATACGCACATCTGGTACCAAAAATCGTTGGCTATCCAAATAGGTTTTCTTTTGTCTCTCGATACTTTTTACAATCGTTTACGAGAGATTTGAGACGAACTCCCGTAATCTGTTCAAATTTGAACTATACTAGTCCGGTAATCTCGGGATTCCAATAAAATTTTTGTTGAATTAATGAAAAGATTATTTTATTTAAAATTTAATTTGAATTATTTGATAAAATTAAAAATCATTAGAACTTACCACAAATGATTTCAATCATCGTTCCTTAATTTTTGGGTCGGTCTGCGTCCAATTGTAACAAGGCCGATCATCATCAGCTTTCATCATCTTTGTTTTATGACGTGAAAGTTGATCGTATCCAAACCTACAAATTAAAATTAAGATAAATTAAGATTTGATTAACTAATTATAAATTGACATTTGAACATAAGTATACCTACCATTGTGTGTCGTTTTCACGAGTAGGGTCTAAACGAGAAAGTTTGTGTCATTCCTCGTCCATTGATAAAATTTATTCTACGGTTGGTTCATCATGCATCTCAGGTTCGTGATGCATTACTGGTTCAACTGGTTGTTGGATTTGCAGATGATAAGGTATATATTGCGCCGATTGTATCGATCCAGTATTCCGGAAGAAATTTGGATACATAAATTTCGTAAATCCCGAAAGAGAATTTCGTGGATGAGATGACACATTACCACTTTCCTCAGAATTAGAGCAGTTTCTCGTACCGCCGCTTCCAACTCAACGCGACATATTGAAATGTATCAGTAAAACATTACGTTTTCAATGTATTTGAAACATTTTAACAAATACTTTAACTACATATTACAGCTCTAACTAAATTATTTCATAACATTTTGAAACTCTATCAAGCATTTCAACAAACACTTAGACTACACTTATTCCAAGTTTAACTTAATCTATTCAAAATCTAACTAAATATATTAGAAATCTAACTTAATCTATTCAAAATCTAACTAAATATATTAAAAATCGTAAAATGGTGTTCAAATTAACTTGCAAAGTGTAGGGGACGGGACAAGACAAATTGTCGAGGTCGAGGGATGGGACGAGACAGAACGAACAACGGTCGGGATGACGCAACTGGGACTAGGGAGACATGGGCGACAGACGGTGGCTCTTGGGCGATGATGCGGCTACTAGGGGTGACAACGCGGCTGTTGGGGCGACCACGCGGCTGCTGGGGCGACGACACGGCTGTTGGTGCGACGACGCAGCTGCTAGGTACGACAAACGCGACTGTTGGGGATGACGAATGCGACTACTGGGGATAACGATGCAGCTGCTGAGAACGACAACGCTGTCGGTGGAGACGAGGGCGACGAGGAGGGAGAGATCATTGGGAAGGGAGAGAGCGACGAAGAAAATGCATAAGTGTTGCTCCCATCGGAATGAAAAGAAATTTACGGACAGAAAGTCGACCCCGTCTATAAACCAACCGGAATTGCGGACGGGTGGGCCGTGGCCATCGTCCGTAATTCCAAATGGTCAAGGTTCGTCGTCACGAATTGTCGGAGCTGGGACGGGACGAGACGATTTATCGGAACGGGACAGACGGGACAAACTCCCGCCCGTAAAATCTTTCTCCATCTGTGACTTGAGATCGTCCGTTCATCTGTCTCTCCGTGCTTTTAATATTCCTAAACGTTTAACAATTCATTAAGAAATAAAAATAGCTCTTTTAATATCCGTAAATGTTTAACATGAATATCCGTAAACTCTCAACACCGAATAATCTGATTTAACAATGCATTAAGAAATAGAAACAATGATTTGAATATCTGTAAACGTTTAACATATATCCGTAAACTCTCAACACCAAATAAACTGATTTAACAATGCATTAAGAAATAGAAACAATGCTTTGAATATCCGTAAACATTTAAAATGAATCATCATCTTCAGAGTCACACAATTGTTCTGTCGATTCTTGTGTTTATGTATCTGATTCAAATTCTTCTTCTTCGTCTTCTTCTTCATCATCATAAAGATCATCTTCATTTCTTTCGATTTCTTCCATTTCACCGTGCGTAAGTGTTTCAATAGGTACCTCATCAATAGCAACAATCTCGGTCATTTGTTGTTGCATTGGCAATTGTTTTTGTTCTGTGTTGTCGATAAATTTGCCCCTTGCAAGTATCTTCTGTGTGATACGCCAACCTAAAGATCTTCTAATATGCGGATAGAAAATGTAACAAAGTTGATCGGCTTGTGACGCAAGAATAAAAGGCTCGTATTTTGCATATCTTCGTGTAAAGTTATCTTCGTGCGCCGTAATGCGCCGTCGGCAGGAAGAAAACGACAATGACAATCAAACCAACTCGTCTTTCGTCCATGTTTCAACTGAAAAGCGTCTATTTCCTCCATGAAATATGGACAAACCAATCGTTTTCCATCCAAATAACATACCATAAGCTGGAAAATCAATTATTGTCCATATAAGAGCACCTCGTAACATAAAATTTTGTCGCCTCGAGATAATGTATGCTTGAACTCTTTCAATTCTCCAATCAATGGTTGAAGAAATATATCCAAACTTCTCTTCGAATGATTAGACCCGGGAATCAATATTGTTAAGAACAAAAATTCCCTTTTCATGCACATATCAGGTGGTAAGTTGTACGGTGTCATAATAAGTGATCACAACGAATAATTCTTCCTAGACATCCTAAATGAATTAAAATCATCGGTACAAAGGGCTTAATAGACATTTCGACTCTCAGCTTCAAAATCAAGATATACCTTGTTAAAGTGTTTCCAGGCCTCACCATCTGAGGGGTAACATATCTCTCCTTCACGACTTGAATGTTCAGCATGTCATCTCATATCGCTTGCGGTCTCCTCAGATTGATACAATCTTTTTAATCTGTTTGTAATTGATAAATACCATATACGACGATATGGAACCGACTTTCCATTATTTGTCAAATAAAACCAATCTTTTCCACAAAATCGACAATTACTCATATCAAATTTCTCTCTCCAAAAAATCATGCAATTGTCTTGACAAACATCAATATTGTGATATGGAAATAAACCCAAAGATCTCATTATCTTCTTTGTTTCATAATAAGATTCTACTCCATTGTTATCTTCAGGCAAATAATCTCTTACTAATTGCAATATCGAATCCATGCAATTCTCAGATAGATTATTTTCAGTCTTCAAATTTATCAAACGTACATATAGAGACAACAATGATAGACTACTTCTTCTATATGGAATTATATATGTAGTTCAAAAGTCACCCATTAGAAAATGCCAACGGATTTCCATTGAGAAATGGAAAACTGGGAAATTCTTCTAAGTTTAGAACAAAATTTAAACGATTCAATGGATGCCTTTTGAATTTACCTTTACGTAGTCTCAGTCCATAGTGGAAGGCTTTGCACTCGAGCCTTGTTAGAGCCTTTTCTCTCAAGCTCAAGGAAGTGAGCCACTCATCTGAGCCTGTGGATTCGAATTTTGCTATTTAATAAAGATTAATCCACAACATTGGTTTCAGACATTGTTTAGACGTGGTTGTTGTTGTACTCATGTGCACTAGGACTATGGTTGGAATGTTTGAAATTATTAGAAAACAAGTCATGGATAGGATTGACAAGATGTCAACAATTGTCGAGAAGCACATGGGTGTACATACTCCAACAGTTACTGGATGACAAGAGAAATTTAAGTAGAAAACGGGGTTTATGTTTCATAGTGTAGCTTGTATGATAGATTTGAAGTCGATGATGGTAGAACATCATATGTAGCTAACATGAAGCCATGTACGTGTACTTGCCGAAGATGAGATATGACTGGAATTTCGTGCCAACATGCATATTGCACTACAAGAAAAAATAGATTTATGAGCGATCAAATCCGTTACAGATGGATTCTAGACAGTCTTCGTCAATCCGGAAATGAGCTTCCGTAAATTATATCCATGTCTAATCCATACGTAAGTTCAGACGACAAAAATAAGTCGAACCCATTTGTAAATATGGACGAACATTGTCTTCCTCAACCCGTCAGAAACTCTTCGGAGTAAATTTTTTTCTCGAAAAAACTTTTGTTGACGGTTGCCATCCAAATGGAAATTTTTTTCAAGAAAAAAATAAACTCTTTTAAAAATCTAAATAATTTAAACTTAAAACTAAAATATTACATATTAGGTTTTTCAGACACTATATATTTTACACTACTTTTAATACAATTTCTACAAAGTTGTCGCAGGTTATGAATAATCATCATTAGTTTCGCTACTGTACTTATCTCAATCAATTGAAGGCATTTTTCCTTTGAGCATATATACGAATTAACCGTTGGTGGTTGTGTGTCGATTGTTGTTATGTCTCATGTAAGGCTTGTCAATACTGTATCATTTTATTACGCCATTTCTCTGTTGTTATTTTCGTTTTGCCTTTTGAAGAAATTGAATGTTGTGATGTCATTCCTCCAAAGCCAAAAATACGGCTTTATATGGTATAATATGCTATAAAATAAATTATCAATTTCGATATTAGAGAATATAAATTTTTAATTTATATTAAATAGTTATAAATTTACCTTCCGTTGTATTCCTCTTGACTTAGAGAGAGTTATGATATGTCCTCTCTCAATGGAATTTAAGACACTCGTTCAAATGACATACTGTAAAAATCATTGTGAACCTATTTCGCTATGGCATCTGGCCATGAACCATCTGACTTTTTTGTGTCCGATCAAGCAATTCAAAAACCTCATTATGTAAAATACCCCTACTGAAATCTCCACAATATTACTAGATCATTGAGCAAAATTCTCTCTGCGAGATAACCACGTGAAGTAATTTGGAGCAAATCTCTTAACTAAAGATTATTTCACACGGTTCTATCATTAACTAGTTTTCATCTTTGCATTTGACGCAACGACAAACCAACTTACCGATTTCTTTGTAAAGTTGTTAATTTATCGCCATTGTCTTAAATTGTGTAACACCTTTCATAAATTCGTTCAATAGGCCATATGTTTCTGGATTAATTCTTCTATACATCCATTTTCAAAAATAAAAAATATTTGATCTCGGTGATGATGTCATTGTAATAAAATTATATATAGTATATTGTTTGATAATTTTGTGTGGGCAACGAATGCAGGTGTGAGTGTTTATATAAGATATTTTCGGATCTATTAAGAATAGATTATGGACTAAACATGTCAATATTTTTCAACGGACATTCGTAAACTGTCTTAAATCCGAAACGGTTTCGAATTGGTAAACATTTGTTTGCAAATTTCGAAAATTTGTGGATGGACCTTCAATCTGTCCATAAACTTCTTAATAGACGTGTTATCATCCAGAATTTTACGGATGTGCTATATTTCATCCACAAAGTCCGAACAGATAGGTCATTTGTTCAGAAAATTTCAGACATATGGAGCTTTCATCTAGAAATGACACACTAGATAGTGTTTCGTTCGGAAATTTTTGAATGTATTCTGATTATTTTCTGTAATCCGTCAAAAATTTTGTTTATAAATTGCAATTTTTTTGGTAATTTTGTATGATGATGGAAATTCGAGAAAACATTGGATGCTACATTAGTGACTATTCTTTGTTGTCTACCTGGCGAGAGATCTATAAGAGAAACATTTATCATCTTGTGGTGCCAAACTTTGTAAGAAATCGGGTAAAGATCCAATCATTCCTCTAGCGGTTAGAAAGATGCGCGGAAGATCGAAGAAATATCACAGAAAAATATCCAAACGAGTCTCCAAAAAATGAACCAAGACTGGTAGAGTCGAAATAAAACTTTATTGTGGTTGTTGTGGTGCATATGGCTAAATAACTTTAGATCATGCAAAAGGTTTAATGAACATAACACATCCTCTCACCCCGGATCAAAGATTATAGAGTTTCAATTATTTTGTTTTTCTAGATCTCAAGATATTTAGATAATCAATTATGAAAATTATATTTGTATTTGTATTTCTATTTTGTATTTGTAATTAAGATAATTATCTAATGATTAATTGTTTTTTTACAAGGTTGACGACAAGTACAAAATTCGACGACAAATCCAAGATAAGCGACCAATTTAGGATTTACAAATCTTGAAATTTATGTATTGAACTATCTCTTTAAATTTTTGTTTATGCTTAATTTTATATATTGATTTAATCTAGAAATTTATATATTGAACTGTCTTTTGAATTTGGGTTATATGTTATTTTTAACTTTATATATTGAACTTAATCTTGAAATTTGGATTTGAACATTATATCGAATAATATATTATAGTTATTAAATGATTAGTACAATTTTAACGAATAATATTAAAATATTATAAACAGAGTTAATATAATCCATAAATCAGTATAAAATAATCTAAAAACGAATATTTTATGTAATTTTAATTTGGATTAATTTAAATTTTTATGATTGTGATTTTGTGTTGAAATATTTTTTTTAATGAAATATTAGGATTTTAATAATATTCAATTATTCTTTAACATTTATTTAATATTAAAGGTTTTAGGTGGAATTTAAATAATTTGAAAAAAAGAGATTAGAATTAAAAGTTGGAGGCTAAATTTTAGGGGTCGAATTAAAACAGAGTAATGATAAGAAAATAGACGATTTACCTAATAAATGTTAGGCTCCGATTGGTGGACACGCAAACATCCACAAATGCAATATTTACATTTTTGGCAATTGCGGACACGATGAAAAACTAGTGGAATCGCAATTACCCGCAAACGCTGCCAATCGTGGAATTTGAAACGCAATAAGAATGTTACGATTGTGATTGTGTCTGGTGGCGATTTGACTACATAATAAAAATACCCCTAAAACCTATATAATCAACAAAAATCATATATATGTATACATATATATATGCATATTACTATATACAATATGCATATACATATAAAAATATATATATATATATATTTACACATATTTACATGCATATGCACATGTATACATATATACAATATATGCAAGCATATATATATGTATAATCAAATATACACAAGGTTAGACATAGAAATACACATATATAATCATATATAATATATATACACATATATTTATACATATATACGTATGTACATATATACACATTCATAAAAAAATAGATATATGCACACACACACATATATATATATATATATATATTCAACCATAAAAATACATTTATATACAAGCATATATACCTATATTTACATACACTACAAAAAACACGGCAATATCAACGTATCCATCCATTGATACGAGTTTTCAATGGATTGCAGCTAGTGCCCGAAAATATTCAACGGGCTCGAATCTATTGCAATTGTCAACGTACGAGCAATGGTCTGCGTCTGTTGCTATGATCCATTGAAACGCCATTAGAAAACCAAAAAAACTGGCCAAGGAATGTCTGTTACCGGTTGCAACGAATTTCCGTTGACAATGGCAACAAATGACCGTTGAAATTGTAAATTTTGAGGTTACCGTTGGAATATTTCAATGTGGAATTTCGACGAGTATCCATTGAGAGTCCCAACATATGTTTTTTGAAACAAATCATTATTTATACATTGGAATCAAGGCTTCTACCATCAAGAAATCAACGAAAAAATATATTTTCAAAAAATTATCGTTTTTTTTCAAATAGAGATATATATAGATCGAGAGAGTGGATGTATAGAAGAAAAGATCTCATAACCGAGGAAATTACTCAAGAATTCTTACACGGATTGGAGCAGTTCATGAGTTTTGCGTCGGTGCAATCTTTATGTCAAGAACGTGGGACAATGTTATGTCCCTGAAAAAGATGCAAAAACATGAAGTATCAAAGTAAAAAAAGTTGTTTGCAAACATCTTTACAAGTGGGTTTCGTGGAGAATTATGAAATTTGGTTATTTCACGGAGAAAATTATGGCATTAGAGATATTGTGCAAGAAACACAAGAAATAGAAAGAAATAAAGAAGTTTTTATGAAGCATCGACGATCAATCGATATGTGAAAATGGAATCAGATGCTTTTCCTGGAGTTATTGAACAAACTCATTAAGAGATACCAAACAATGAGGCACGCTGATTGTTGAACCTATTGATTCGATGAAACAAGCTATATGTGAAGGTTGTCGTGAAGGTCAGTCTCGTTAATATTTATCTCCAAGATTGATAAGTATAATAACAGACTACAATGTTGCTGAAAATTGTATGGATTCATTTTGCAAAACTATGCGTGAATATTTACCGGAAAATAATCAAGCTCTTGAGACATACTACGAAACAAAGAATGTTTTAAAAGATTTGGGAATACCACATGAGAAAATTGATGTTTGTAGAAACAATTGCATGTTGTTTTGGAGAAATGATAAAAACTTGTTGGAATGTAAATTTTACGGTCCAAGTAGATTTTGTCCAAAGAAACCATCTTCACGTAAATAAGTACCGTAAAGAAATATTCTATATGTCTATAGCAAACAGGTTGAGAAGGTTATTTGAATCGGTAAAAAATGCTTCGGTAATGAGATGACACACAGAACATTCGATGGGCGAAGGGATAATACAACATCCATCATTGGAAAGATTTAAATGAAATATTTCCTAAGTTCGCGTATGAAACGAGAAATGTTTATCTTTGTCTGTGCACCGATGGTTTTAGTCCAAATGGACAATCTGAAAGTCAATATTCCCTATAGCCGGTGATTTTGTCTCCTTATAATTTGCCTTCCGATATGTGTTTGAAAAGAGATGTTATGTTTCTAACGTTGTTGATTTCAGGACCAGAACATGCGAAGAAAATTTTCGATGTCTTTTTGCAGCCCTTAATTCATGAATTAAGAAATTTATGGAACGATGGAATTCTTGCTTATGACGTGAGTATGAATTCACATTGGAAGCGATCTTGTTGTGGACAATTAGCGACTTTTATGTCTATGGAATGTTATCTGGATGGAGAACGTATGGGAGATTGGCATGTCCATATTGTATGGAGAATACATATTCATTTCGACTAGTATATGGGAAGAAACCATGTTGGTTTGATTATTTCTTCCCCGTGGACATGTTTTCCGAAAAGATAAAAAAGAAACATTTTCAAAAGAATGTGGTACAAAAAGAAGAGGCACCGTGCATGCAAATTAGAACGCAAATCCTTTACGAACGATTAAATACAATGGGCAATTTATAAGAATCGATAGAATACAGTGGAGATCGTGGGTATTGCAAACCAAAAGGCCAAGGTGAATGACATAACTTGTATAACCGTAATATCTTTTGATAACTACCATATTGGAAATTACTAATATTACGTTATAATTTGGATAATATGTAAATTGAAAAGAATTTTTTGATAACATCATCAACATTGTTATGAATGTGACGGAGAAAACTAAGGATAACATACAATCAAGAACAGATTTGAAATCAATGTATCGAAGACCTAAGTTGGAGTTACGAGAAGGAAGTGCACCTATCCCAGTATTCAGATTGTTTGGGGCCACCGAAAACCATATTATTACGGTAGTTAAAAGAAGACATAAGTTTCTAGATGGAGATGCATCTAACATTGCTTGGTGTGGATATTGTTGCTTCAGGCTGATCAAGTTGAAAAGTCGTGATTGTCACATTTTCATGCAGCGACTCATTCCAATTGCATTTGCCGAGCTCTTACCACGAAACATTCACGATGTGCTATACGGAGTTAGCATATATTTCAGAGATATATGTTCAAAAATTTTAAAAAGGAATGATGAAGGACATATGTTCAAGAAATTTTTGTTATATAGGTCAAATGTTCTAAGGAGAGACATCCTACGTGGTTAAAAGATTTGGCTATGTACGAAATGTTATATGTTGGCCAATTTTGTTTACTCGTGGATACACATTCCACATGTACGAACACAAAAAATATAGAAGCACATACAATTACAACATTTGCTATAGTGAAATAGAGGGTGATAATTTCTACGATATTTTGCATCAAATTGAAATATCTCGGCCTCATTGAATTGAAAGTAATGCTTTTTAAATGTCTGTGGTTCGACATAACCATACAATGTGGTACACGAAGAAATCGATGGGGAGGAATTGACATCAATCTGGCACGCAAATATGGTAAGTATGATCCATTCATCACAATAGATCAAGCAGATCAAATATGTTACGTGCAATATCCAATAACATTGAAACGTCGAAGAAAGGAGTGGTGGGCCATAGTAAAGATCAAGTCGCGAGAAATTATAAGCGCATATAAAAAAGATCCGTTGCAATCTGATCATCCGGAGCCAATACGATTAATTAATACAGATAATCGGGAGGAGATTCTTGTAAGAACTGACATAGATAGAGAAATACATACGTGATTATAAAGACGTTGAATCGGAAGATGCAGTAGATGAAAATGGCGATGAATTGAAGGAAGACTTGCCAATCGAAGAATCTACCGAAGAAAATATGTGAATTATGTAATGTAATATATAAATTTATCTAACTTGTTAAAATTATTTTTAAACTTAATATATTCAAGTTTTAACGGTCATCCATTTACAATGTCAACAGAAACCCGTTGAAATATTAAATTTTACTCGATACTTAGAAAATTTTCAAGGTTTTCAAATTTTATACGGGTTTCCATTCGGAAAATGCAACGGGTACCCGTTGAGACTGTTAAGACGGGCAATGGATGCCCGTTGAGACTGTTCAGGCAGGCAATGGATGACCATTGGTAAACGCCATCGGATACCCGTTGATAGCGTGCAACAGATGCTTTTAAAGGATATGCAATGGGTATCCTTGACAACGTGCAACGGATGCTCATTGAAAAGTATCATCATGGCTATCCAATGCTACAACATAAAATATGGTTCTCAACGGGCATCCAAGGGGAGACGTATGGTCGTTTCGTCGACCGTTACCTCGGGAACACGCATTTTTCAACGGGCTTCCTTTAAAATTTCCAGCGGATGGCCGTACCATTGAGAACCCAACAATCGCGTCAATTAATTGCGTTCGTTGAGGTGACGTAATTTCCAACGGTCATCCGTTGGCATTGCCAACGGATGCCCTTTGGAAATTCATTTATATTATCCGTTGAATATGTCATTTTTTAACACAATTTCAAAACAAACATTCTCTCCAACTAAAAATCTGTCATACACTTAAACACAAAACACAGTTAGAACTCGATGATTCATTGGTTACGGTGGTATATTGGTGGGTTCGGCAGGAGCCCTGCCACCGCCACCATATTGACCTTCTTCACCTATATCAACACCGCAGATATTTGATGAAGGAGATGATATGGTGGATATAGACGCATTGATCGATAATTTCGATTAACATCCTTTCGTTATGATTATCGACCCTGAACGTCCTGATGACAAGACGTTATGGTAAGGTTTAAAATTATAATTCATATTGTATTTAATTATAAATATTATCTAATCATTTTATTTTCACGTGTAGGTTTGATGTGGATGATATTCTGAAACATACGAACAACAACATCATCTAGGGATCACTACAAGATCGACTATACTATTCTTGGCAGGTGACACCAGATGTTATACGCCGTCGATGGTGGTGTACATTCATCGTAAGTAATGTTAATGTAAAATAACTTTTAAATTATTAATTACTTTTATTTATAAACTAATTTATTGTAATTTAATTTTGCAGCACACACAAAGCGCAACTATAACAAGAAGAATGACAAACCGACATGGGCAACGGACGAGGTATTCAACCAACTTGTCCAACATTGGGAGCCCGAGAACTTCAAGGCCAATAAATATCGGTACAACGATAAGGTTTCCGGGGATGGTCCGCATCGCCATACTTCGGGATCGAAATCATTCCCAAAAAGAAAGAAAGAATTGGTAAATTTTTCTATTCATTATTTAATTTTTATTGTTATATAAAATTTTTACCTAATTATATTACTATTATGTAACAGATGTAGAGGATGGAAAGAGAATCGACTCTTCTTGAACTGATTATTGAAACCCACACAAAGAAGAATTTCATCGTCGGGGAAGAGAGCGACGAACCTAAACTCGTCGACCCTCAGGCGGAATAGACTCTAAAAGTTGTGACAGAGAAGATTACACAGCAATCACAAGCGTGCGGTTCAACTCCCGACGATCTCAGTCCTTTAGAAAATGAAAAAATTATTTAGAGTTAAATAATAATATTGTTGTTTGTAATTCGTTAATTAAATAAAAAAATTTCTAACGATGCTAACTTTGGCATTTTTTTATTTTATAGTCTTTTAGATCGTATAAGGAGCATCTATACGCTCTCGGTTCGTTCCAAAAGGATATCGCCAAGGACGCCACGACAGTATCCCTGTGGTTTAAGGTAGTTACATGCAAGAATGGCGTATCGAGAATCTTGAAACCACATTTCAAGAAACTCGATCGAGATGCGTACATAGAGAGCATTCTCGAAATTCTAACGGACCGAGCGTATCAACCACCAAAACCGATAGGGGAAACAACGCCGAGACAAGACCCGATAATCGACTCTGATGCAACCCCTTCACGAGGTATTGGCGATCACGGGGATGAATACGACGCTACTAATTTAGATATTTGTATAAAATTATGTTTTTAATTTGTATAAAATTTTTTAATTGAATTTATTTTAATTTTTTTTATTTTTATTTTATTCTTTCGTCGAGGTTTCAACGGATGCCCATTGATATTTTTTGAAAAGTTCAACGGACATCAGTTGGAATGAAAAATTCCTACACTTTTTTGCAACGGAAATCCGTTGACAGTTCCCGCCATTCTGCCAACGGCTATCCGTTGAACCTCTTTAATTCTCGCCATTTATACGTTTCAACGGACGTGCAACGAATATCCGTTACAAATCTTCAACGAGCATCCGTTGCATTCTTTGTAACGGGTATCCGTTGGTATTGTTCAACGGATATATCCGTTACACGTCCATTGAAAGTTTTCAACGAATAATATCCTTTGCACGCCCGTTGCAAATCGCAAGAGATGCAGATTTTCAACGATCGATTCCCAACGGCTCAGAATCTATTGCAATCCGTTGCGAATCATTCTTTTCAATGGAAATATGGAGATTATGTTTTTGATAGTGATATATATACATATTCACATGCATATATATATATATATATACAAAGATGTATACATATATATACATTAATAAAAAAATAGAGATATACACAAAATTTACAAATGCAAGATAGATGTGTATACCTATGTGTATATATATACACACACAAAAACACACATATATATATATATAGATATATATGTTTCATAATATATATTTGTGTGTATATGATGTATATTTGTATACATATATACATGTGTATATATACATGTATAAGTATATATATGCATGTATGTGTAAATATTTTGAAAATTTACAAAATTTGTTAATTGGCTTAAAGATATTTGAAAATTATAACTAAGATTATATGAAAATCTTAAAAAATTTAAATAAATTATTTTATTAATAATAAATATTTTTTGGTCGTTTTGTTCAAAACATAATCGCAGTAGTTTTCTATCATTTGTTCCAAATCGCAATAACTCACAATTACTACAAAACGCTGTGATTTCACTAGACAGACAAAATAAAACAAAATATCACCAACCGCAAATAAAAACATCACCAAATGAAAACGCAAACACAAACGCAAATACAACGATTCCACTGATAAAACCCTCGGTCGCGAGAAAATAATGAAAAGCAATCGCATGATCAATGAAGAGACACACAACTACTGAAATATATAGAAGGAAATATACAGGATGGACAATCCTTGACACATCATCGATTTTGCTATTCATTGTGCATTATGTTTTAATATATAATATACATACTATGTCGGTATCCAGCAACAAGAGGTTTCAGTATTAAAATATGTGATGAAATTTCATTCATCTATATAAAAACTAATTGTTATTAACTATTGATTAAGTAATTTTTTATTAAGTGAATCGTTAGATTTTCGTAAAATCTATATGAAATTTTCTTAAATTTTTTATAGTTTTTTATTTTTGTTAGTTATGAACTATTTGGATCGTTGAATATCCTTTTATTTATATCTTTGATCGTTTGATTGATTTTAGATTTAATTTTATTTATACGATATAATCTTTATAGTATTAGATATAAATAGTTCAATTTAATTTTTAAAGATAAACTTTGATAGTGTGACTATTAATTTAAAATCAATACTAATCGTTAATCTATATGTTTATATATGTATGTTTGTATATATATAATAAGATCAAATAAAACAATAGTACAGAAATTATTATGTTTTAAAACTATTATTATTGTATTATTATTTAAAAACTTGGAGAATAAATCATATATATAAAAAAGAGGATTTTTCCTCTTTTCTCCTGCTGCCACGTCAGCGGAGGAAAAATCCTCCTTGCTTTCATCCGGTGCATCGCCTTTCTGGGTGTCTCTTCCTTTTCCTCTTCCGCTTCATCTCCCCTTCCTTAATGCCATCGCTCAGAAAAATATTTCAGAAAAAAAAATTTCCCCTCGCAATCGTTAAAACCTGCAATCTTCTTCGCCTTCTCTCTCGCCGTCTCCATCCCTCTTTCCTCCACCTCCTTCAGCAGGTCCACTACACGTGCCTCCCTTACCAGTCCCTTGCACTGGAAAGTCTCGTGGCTCAACGCAAACAACACCGTGACGGAATTCTCACACCTCGTGCTCACTTAGCCTCCGCCTCAGACGTTGGTAAATCCTCTCAAATTTTTCCGACGAGAATCGCAATAGCGTTTGCGTCCAGCATCGCGGAACTTCCCTCGCTGCAGCAAGCGAGGTTGCATATCACAAGCATAGCTCGCCTCGCTGACTCGCCCGAGCGAGCCATCGACAATAGAGTTGGGATCACTCCGTATTGAACGAGTTTGGATCGGTTCGTTTGGTTTAGCGACCGATAATAGAGCGCGAGGGCCGAATTGTGTCGTGTCCGATCCCCTTCGGCGGCTCAAAGCGAGTGGAGCAATGGTAGAATTTCACCGCGGACTTCGATCGCCATCTTCTTATCACCGTCGAGCGCGAGGCTGAAGATCGCTATTGCAACGTGTTCTTGAGCTTCTCTAGATCCAGATTTCAGTACATCAATCCTCTTCGAGTCCCTAAAGCAGTGTATACCTATGTGTATATATATATACACACAAAAACACACACACATATATATAGATATATATGTTTCATAATATATATTTGTGTGTATATGATGTATATTTGTATACATATATACATGTGTATATATACATGTATAAGTATATATATGCATGTATGTGTAAATATTTTGAAAATTTACAAAATTTGTTAATTGGCTTAAAGATATTTGAAAATTATAACTAAGATTATATGAAAATCTTAAAAAATTTAAATAAATTATTTTATTAATAATAAATATTTTTTGGTCGTTTTGTTCAAAACATAATCGCAGTAGTTTTCTATCATTTGTTCCAAATCGCAATAACTCACAATTACTACAAAACGCTGTGATTTCACTAGACAGACAAAATAAAACAAAATATCACCAACCGCAAATAAAAACATCACCAAATGAAAACGCAAACACAAACGCAAATACAACGATTCCACTGATAAAACCCTCGGTCGCGAGAAAATAATGAAAAGCAATCGCATGATCAATGAAGAGACACACAACTACTGAAATATATAGAAGGAAATATACAGGATGGACAATCCTTGACACATCATCGATTTTGCTATTCATTGTGCATTATGTTTTAATATATAATATACATACTATGTCGGTATCCAGCAACAAGAGGTTTCAGTATTAAAATATGTGATGAAATTTCATTCATCTATATAAAAACTAATTGTTATTAACTATTGATTAAGTAATTTTTTATTAAGTGAATCGTTAGATTTTCGTAAAATCTATATGAAATTTTCTTAAATTTTTTATAGTTTTTTATTTTTGTTAGTTATGAACTATTTGGATCGTTGAATATCCTTTTATTTATATCTTTGATCGTTTGATTGATTTTAGATTTAATTTTATTTATACGATATAATCTTTATAGTATTAGATATAAATAGTTCAATTTAATTTTTAAAGATAAACTTTGATAGTGTGACTATTAATTTAAAATCAATACTAATCGTTAATCTATATGTTTATATATGTATGTTTGTATATATATAATAAGATCAAATAAAACAATAGTACAGAAATTATTATGTTTTAAAACTATTATTATTGTATTATTATTTAAAAACTTGGAGAATAAATCATATATATAAAAAAGAGGATTTTTCCTCTTTTCTCCTACTGCCACGTCAGCGGAGGAAAAATCCTCCTTCCTTTCATCCGGTGCATCGCCTTCCTGGGTGTCTCTTCCTTTTCCTCTTCCGCTTCATCTCCCCCTTCCTTAATGCCATCGCTCAGAAAAATATTTCAGAAAAAAAACTTTCCCCTCGCAATCGTTAAAACCTGCAATCTTCTTCGCCTTCTCTCTCGCCGTCTCCATCCCTCTTTCCTCCACCTCCTTCAGCAGGTCCACTACACGTGCCTCCCTTACCAGTCCCTTGCACTGGAAAGTCTCGTGGCTCAACGCAAACAACACCGTGACGGAATTCTCACACCTCGTGCTCACTTAGCCTCCGCCTCAGACGTTGGTAAATCCTCTCAAATTTTTCCGACGAGAATCGCAATAGCGTTTGCGTCCAGCATCGCGGAACTTCCCTCGCTGCAGCAAGCGAGGTTGCATATCACAAGCAGAGCTCGCCTCGCTGACTCGCCCGAGCGAGCCATCGACAATAGAGTTGGGATCACTCCGTATTGAACGAGTTTGGATCGGTTCGTTTGGTTTAGCGACCGATAATAGAGCACGAGGGCCGAATTGTGTCGTGTCCGATCCCCTTCGGCGGCTCAAAGCGAGTGGAGCAATGGCAGAATTTCACCGCGGACTTCGATCGCCATCTTCTTATCACCGTCGAGCGCGAGGCTGAAGATCGCTATTGCAACGTGTTCTTGAGCTTCTCTAGATCCAGATTTCAGTACATCAATCCTCTCCGAGTCCCTAAAGCAGATATTGCCTCCTCAATCAAGCCCGGAAACCTACTCCCTTGACCACCACAATGTCATCGCCTTCTTCCTCCTCCACCACATTGAAGGGGATACAGATGCTGGGGTTATGTTACAGCCCACGGCGCCTAGGGTTAAGGCTCATAGAGAACATTTTCCATGGGTCTAACCTCCATCGTAAGTGTCTTTCTTTCCCCGCCGCCTCCTCTCACCCCTAGAATTTTGTTTTATTTGAATCGGGTTCGTTTTTTTAATGCAGAGGACTGAGTCAATACAGGCTTTGGCTTTGGATGCTAATGTACTACCTGTACTATCAAAAAATGGTGTCTTTGATCCGTTTCTCCTAAATCTCCTTTGATTATCGCACCCAACAGCTATTGGGAGGAGAAATAGAGAGTTGTACACAAAGCCAAAGAAGAACAAAGGCAAAGTGGTTCAGAGAAGGAAGGCCCAACACGGAGAAAACCAGTCTGGCCAAAAGTTAGGAAAAGGGAAGTCAATTCACCATCGGTGAGGTGGAGCTTGCTTGAAGATTTGTCTCGGCAGCTTGTTGCTGACCCCGAGGAAGCTAATGAAAGGAGTAAGTCAATAGATGATGAGTTACATGAGGTTATGAGCAGAGAAGATTGTCCTCCTTTAGAAACTGAGGACATAAATATGGGTTTTAAATTTGCAGGAGAAGAGAGTATAGGAAGTAGCCATGAACCGAGTGAGGATAGTTCGTCTATCTTTTCGGATCCATGGAATGTTAAGACGAATTCTTTTGTTTGGTGACTTAAGCATCCCGAGCATGGTTATAAACAAGGTAATGTATGCTATCCTTGGGTTTCTTCTTGCTAATGGATTAAATATACTAAAGCGGTTTACCGTAAAGTGAAATGGGTGCAATTGCAACGATGTGATTTGAAGAAAAATCAGTGACACAGATACTTTCTATATGTTTTACGACAGGAAGGCATGAACTATTGGCACCCTTTTTGTACGTCCTTCACATTGATGTTGAGCATCTTTCCAAAGTGCGTAAAAATTATGAAGATCACTTCACTTATAGATTTGATGGTCTATCTTTTAGGGAAAG
>CM071865.1:19873058-19891164 GCA_036759665.1 Gynandropsis gynandra
ACTAGATTACATGTATTTTGTTATATATTTTTTCAGTGTCATTCGTACTTATTCTTTCTAAATATTTTAAATTGGTTTGTTAACGCTTCATCCGTTCTGCTTCACCCACATCTACATAGATCCACAACTAAAACCAATCAAGAAATTCAAACATAGGTACGTTTTCAAAATTTCTAAATCTTGCACGTATCTTAATAATTGTTCTTAAATCATGTTATTGATTAAATTTAATCCTTAGTATTTATATATGTACGGATGAGAAAAAAATCATTAAAACACTACGGCTCAAATCGTGCAAACGCTTTTCCTGGAAATTTATATTTTACAATTTTTAATACATTATAAACAAATTGCACTATTAGTTTATATTACAATTTATAAATCTATTGATCAAATTTATACATTGAAGCTTTTATTTTGTGTCTTTATATTTCCCGTATGCATATCAATCTAATAACAATGTTGATTTAATAAATTAAATACAACACATAAAATAAACATATTTTCATGATTACAAATCCGCGCGTAACGCGGATATCATTAGTAAGAATGGCAGAATTACTGTTTCTCCACGCTTCTCTCTAGGTATATATATATATATATATATATATATATATATATTGAGCATTATGTTTCAATATGTTATATTTATATAATACTAAGAAAAATAAACGTCCGGGATAAATATCCACAAAACAAGAAGAGACAAACAAAAATAACTATAATTGGGTTCAGAAAAAACAGGCCGAAGGAGTCGGGAAATAGTTATAAAAAATAAGTATCGGTAATTTTCCTCCATTGGCATCCCTCTTCTACACATCTCTCTAACTATCACCACTAGTTTTTTCGTGAAGATGACTTGTTATTTAAGCAACCCATCCATCGTAACATCATTCTGTAACCCCGAGCCTAAGGAATCGTCTTCTTAAAGCTCGAGGGTTTCCCCTATCTTTCGCTTGCTTAATCCGAGTCTAAAAGCATTGCCATGGCGTCGTCGGATTCCCCGACATTCGCCGGAAACTTCCTTCTCTTCTCTTTTTTCCTCTCCTTTCTCTCCGCTGTGGCTCCGTCGGTTCGAGCCCACATCGCCGTCTTCGACGATTACTGGACGCAGCGTCAAGCCCACGCTTTGCGACAGACCTTGCGGTTCTACGATCCCAACCCCTTCAACGTCACCGACCATTTCAACTACCATGCCAACTTGTCCGTACTTTTTTTGTGTCTTTCATTTTAATCCATTTTTGTCTGAAATTTATTCGTTTAGGGTTAAGGTTACGTAACTTGTTGCGAAAGTAAACTACTAATTGTCTTTGTTACCGTTTCTAGGGCGGTGCAAGAGACGATGGAGGCTACCAATGGCACGAGGAGAGAGCTGTTACAGGTGGGGAAAGTCAAGCGACGTGGTGGAGAAAGATGCATAGCGTATAACCCTATCGACAGATGTTGGCGATGTGACCCCAACTGGGAGAAAAACCGAAAAAAATTAGCTGACTGTGTCCTCGGATTCGGCCGTAGAACCACCGGAGGTAAAGCCGGCCGATATTACGTCGTTACCGATTCTTCGGACAACGATCTCTTGAACCCGAGACCAGGAACATTGAGATATGCCGTGACACGAGACAGACCTCTGTGGATCGTGTTTGCACGGAGCATGATCATAAAATTACAGCAAGAGCTGATCATGACAAGCGACAAGACGATTGATGGACGAGGAGTGAGTGTATATATAACAGGCGGTGCAGGGTTTACGTTGCAGTTCGTGAACAATGTGATAATTCACAATGTTTATATCAGGAACATTGTGCCTGGATTTGGCGGATTGATTAGGGATTCAGAGACCCATTTTGGACTAAGGACAAGAAGTGATGGTGATGGGATCAATATATTTGGAGCAACGAACGTATGGATCGATCATGTCTCGATGACGCATTGCGCCGACGGAATGATCGATGCGATTCAAGGGTCTACGGGGATTACCATTTCAAATTGCCATTTGACAGATCACGAAGAAGTAAGTCAAATATTCTGCTTGTATTGATATTATTGATATTGATATTGATATGATGGTTTGGTGGGTGAATAGGTGATGTTGTTTGGGGCAACGGACCACGATGTGATCGACAAGAAAATGCAGATCACAGTGGCATTCAACCACTTCGGAAAGAGATTGAGATACGGACTTATCCATGTGGTGAACAATGACTATACTCATTGGGAAATGTATGCTATTGGTGGTAACATGAACCCTACCATCATCAGCCAAGGCAATCGCTTCATTGCCCCTCCTAACGAGCGAGCCAAACAGGTTTGTTTGTTTATCTAAATTCCTTAATATTTAGATCTAATTCAATTCAAAAATTATGATTAATTTTCTATTCGATTTGAGATAACATAATTTAATTGTTAGGGTTGATGAGCATATTCAATAACATTTATCCAACAATGATCACATTTATTAGATAACGAACACAACATAACATTTATTTCAAGTACACTATTCAAAGTCATCTAATACCATTAGAATCTCATTTATTAGGTGACGAAGAGGGAGTATGCACCGGTTACGGAGTGGAAATCATGGAACTGGCAATCGGAAGGAGATTACTTCTTGAACGGAGCCTACTTTGTGCAGTCAGGAAGAGCAAACGCATGGAGCAACGCTCCACGGAATCCAATCCCGAGAAAGTTTGCAATCCGTCCGCAGCCAGGAACATTAGTCCGAAAGCTCACCATGGATGCGGGTGCGCTCGGCTGCAAGAAACACAAACCTTGTTGATACTTTTCGATTCATTATGGGAAAACCAAACCGAGGAAAATACAAAAAAAAAAAGAAACAAGAGCTAGTCTTCTCTCAAAGCTGTTTGTAATCAAGAGTTAATAATGCAGTTCAGAAATATTTCATAGTCCATTTTTAAAGGAAAATAAATACATCTCTTTTTTTTTCTAAACTAGAAATTTGACCCGCGCGATGCGCGGGTTTTTTAACTACAATTCAATTGGAAAACTATTTTGAAAGGATAATATTGTAGGTGTTTTAGTCTTGAAATTATATAGAAATTTTTCATCAATGTTTTGGTATGTTGTTTTGGTCTATGCAGGAAATTCAAGGGTTCTAATACAAGGGTGCTAATATCTATCGTCAAGTTCCATCGATGATTCTGGAAAACAACACATCCAATTATCATGATGTTAAATATCTATGTTCTTGATGACGTTAGATCATTATCATGAAGTTTTTACGGTTGTTTTCAGATAATGATATATCACTAATTAGTTAATTTTATATTGTAGATAATTTAGCTTGTAATAATATGTATTTTTATCCTTCAAGATTTTAGAGTTGCATAGATATATACATCATTACATGAGAAAATGGTAAAACATAGACATATAGTTTTGAACCATTATTATATAAAAATAAGAAAGGTTCACAAACTCTTACCTAGATGTATACAACATTACATCAAAATACGCTATACAGACGTATGGTTTTGAACTGTCATTACATATGAATACAAAAACCATCAAATGATGGTTTCAAATACATATTATTATAAACAATGGAAGAACTGTTTAAGGGGAAAAAAATTGGTAGTTTGGAGTTTACAATGCAAAACATAAAGCCGGACAAAATCAAATCGCAGGGGAAAAATCTATCGGTGGCTTAAGATGGAATGCAGTGAACGGTGCGGGAGCGACAAACAGGAAAAATGGGGTTCATTCCAAACCTATAAACACCAAACATCAACAACATTAAAGTGCACAAAGAAAGTATCTAAATGAACAAAACATAAAACATTTATCATTGCTTTCAAACCCTAACATCAATGTCATATCTTGACATAGCTATGCTACATCCCTGATTTCAAAGCTCCTGTTTTGTATCCATTTCAATTGTGTCGGATCTCAAATCTCAAACCTTATGTTTATTCCTTTATTTTCCCATTTATAGATCTGTATGTTAAAAGGATCATGTTTTTTCATTAATGACCACACATAGCATACATCAATTCCACACATAGCTGTCAAAGACGCAAAAAAATAGCTAATTAACCATAGAAAATGAAAGTAATGAAACCCAAATTTATAAGCAAATTAAACAATTTATGAGCATGTAACAAATAAGATAATTTATAAGCAAATATCAACACTAAATAAATCAAATGAACACAAAAGCCTTTAAGAGAAGAGAGAAATACCCCGTTTATGAGGTTTCACCACTGGCCATTTGAGCCCTCTCACAACAACTTAAATCTCGTGAAATTTGATTGGATTCATAATCAGTAACCATGAGAAATGAAACAAGTGAAACCCATAATTCGAAAAGGTAATAGTGAATCGACAGCGGGAGAGGCGACATCTAAATGAGTGGATATGAACCATAAAACTATTGCAAAGCAAACACTCGTATGCATATATAACATAATATACATCCTGGCAAACAAATGAATCCAAGACTGAAAATTAATACCGATTCATCGGCATGAGAGGCAACACATGAAAGAGTCTGCGTGCGTAGGTGGAGAGATACATGACAGAAATAGCAGTGAGCACAAAATCAAACAGAAAAAGATTTCATAATGGAAGCCCATGAACAATAAATATATATCAATTAAAAGGATATCTAGATGATTGATCCCAAGAATATTTTATTTTGTAGGTACATGCAGTCTCAGTTACCATATTTTATTTTACATGCAGTCTCAGTTACCAGATTTATAAAGCCAATAAGTTAAGGTGATGCATGCATGGAGTGTATTGCAAGTTAGACATTGACTAACTAACAGTGAATTCAGATTCAACAAAGATCCGAAAAAGCGTGGTAAATCTCTAATGAGGTTATTGGAAGAGAAATCCCCAGCAAGGTAACGATTACATACTTAATTCACTGTGCAATCGAAATGAAAGTACATTGAATAACATCCAAATATAATTCTTGATGGAAACTGTATCAGAAGTTTACAACAAAAATCACATTTCTTTTATTTGCAAGCTTGAAACACATTTCCAAGAGGTTTGGATAATGAATCATGGCTAAAATTTCTATAGAAAGGATCCATCAACACAAAACCCAATTAAAAAGAAAAAATTTAAAATGGAAATCTATATAAATTATCCAATTGGTAATGTAGTTTTTACAGATACTGAAGAGATTTCAATAGGTAAGGAATAAGGTACGCGTTGGATCAAATTATTGGATGTCATGTTTATGCGAATAAAAATGTTCATGAGATGCACTTAATCATAGACCATGATAAACTGCAAAAGAATATCTTACTTCTATGATATCATTTTATCTATAATAAGCAACTTGATAGCAATTGTCTAAATTGAGTAAGAACCAACCACTCGAAAAATAGAAATTACCTTTCTATCTTTGATAAAATTTATTTTCTAGCTCTATCTTGGCATGGGCTTTTCCTCACCTTGTAAACAAAAGAAAGAATAAGATGTCATCTACAAAAAATGTAAACCATAATGTTGTGAGGAGTTTAGATTCTATACCAATGGGTGATGATCATATGGTCCATCATTCCCCATAATATGGATCTTCATATCGATTTGAGACACACCTACAAATGGAATATAGAAAGATAAGTCACATCCAAAAGTATAACATGGAATCTATAAACAATAACATTTTATATGACCAATTCAACAACCAAAAGTGCAAATGATTAAAAAATAAGGCCATGATTGTGAATATCTTTAACATAATAAAAAATAGACAAGAATCTACAATATAAACATGTACATAGTTTACTACATTTTTACAGTGCTATATTCCAAGTAATCTTTGTTAGAACCCTAGGGCAGTGTTGTCAAAGTCTCAGGATTTTTCACCGGTTCAATGGCAAACGCAAACGCATGAAATGAGCTTTTTGGACTCTTGCTCGGAGTAATAGTTTTTGCATCCCTTGATGCATAATGAGTAAACTCTATTGAATGAAATCTTAACCTCGACGTTTAAAGTTTCCCCATGAATTCCAATATCATCTTGCGTATGCTTCTCTATTACAACAGGTAAGACCATGACCTCCCTGAAATTGTGAATTAAAAGAAGCCAACAATGAGAGCCACAAACATCAGTTTTAATATGAGACCAATGAGTGCAGAAATTTTGTTTAAAACAACACCGACACCCCTTGAGTCTTGAGGATAATAAACATCAAGCATTCGACTTAGCACATTCGACTTCCATGAATCTACAATCAGAGACATAAACGTCAATATTAATAGAGCAATATCTTGATATAACAACATAATCTCGATTCTTACACGGAGACACCATGGAAAGGCTTCTCAAATCACCATATTCGCCTTCCATAGCTCCTTTGAAATTGCAATAGAGGGCATTATCATTGCTTCCTCTTGTCTGTAAATTGATCCAACTATATTCAAGTGAGAATATTCTATTGTCCTAAAGCCTCAATTCTCATTAGTAACATTATCCCTTCAGTTAGAGAGTGGAATTAGTAGTCCGAATTAGTGCAAAATTGACCAAAATCTTCAAAACTAAGGAGGGTAGCTTTGTAACCTGAACTGAACATCAGATCTTGCACTAAATTTCACAAATGAATCCACAATATCATTCTACTAAAAAATTCAGGTAAAAGCAGAATGATGAATACATATAAGAACGATTGATTCGATCACCAAACCTATATTCTTCAAGGAAGTGATCATCATCGAGATCCTTTCAATCCTTGAGCTCTTCTTGCGTCTTATCATGAAGCCAAGTCTTATCTTTAGAGGTTAGGTTGATGACTCATCCTTCGAAGGGTGTAAATTGTGGAGGCTTCAATGTTGGAGGTTTCGACGGGAGATGCCCAACTTCCTATGGATATCATTTCGTTGTGTTGACAATCCTTCAACGTCATTGTAAAAGAAGTGATAAACCCCATTGATACAACGACCCCGAATTCGAAAAGAAACTGAACCTCTCTTAACCATTCCTTATGACCCTATAGGACACACATAGAGATTGATTGAGTATCAGAACAATATATATAGATCTTTGTTTCTAGTTATATATGTATGTAGAGCTTATACTGAGTTAGGGCTTTGAAAGAACAATTAACATTGAAGTACCTGTAGGCCTCGCTGGTTGAGTTTCTTAATGGCGACGACAATGGAGGAATCAGAACCATCGATGATTAAAAGCTCACCTCTTTAGACACGCCCAAATCCACCTTCTCCGATCTTCAGCTTTCTGTTGAACCCATCTGTGGCATCACTAAGTTCCCTGTAAGAAAAGACCTTAAGCTTGTCTTCTCTCTCGGTGTACAGGTCAACAATACTCCTAGGAGAAGGCAGAGATCTGGGTATCGGAAGATTGAAAGAGGACGATGAAGGCGACTGTTCCGTCCGTGCCCTCGATTTAGAAATATGGTTCTTCTCGCTCGGTGTACAGGTCAACAATACTCCTGGGAGAAGGCAGATATCTGGGTATCGGAAGATTGAGAGAGGACGATGAAGTCGACTATTCCGGCCGCACCCTCGATTTAGAGATATGGTCACAATCTCTTTTTTTTTTTATTCTCTCTGAGCTGGGAAATCAGCGACAAACGAACAGAACCAGATGAATACACCTCCGTCCTCTTCAGGGAAGGACGATGAAAGATAAAGAGAGATTCGTGGGTGAATTGAATCCAATTTAGGTTTATCGTGGGAGAGAGAAGCAGAGATCGTGGGGTGAGAGAGAAGGTGAAACAGATCCAATTTAAGTTTTTTTAATAAATGTAAGTTGCTAACGTGGCGTCCTTAGAAGTGAGAATGGCTGAGGTTCAAGAAAAGTTTTGCCTTTTTAATATATTGATTTGGACGAAGGGGAGTGATTTTTCATGCTAAACAACTATCTCAATATTTTACATATCCAAATTTGAGTTACCATAAAAAGAATATGAAAATCGTACAATTGTATGTATTGTAACTCTAATCTTATAATATATATATATATATATATTACTTATTAAACCCCAAAAACTTTACAAAAACATAATACTAAAAACTACTTTTTACATTTTCAATTATCATATAATATTTTAAGATTATGTTTTATTATTACCAGACATCACAATTGTAGATGATAATTTGTTTTTTTTTTTCATTTGATTCTTTTTATTTTTTCGGTCAATCTTTTGTTATGTCTACATATTTTTTCTAATAGTATCGCTTTTCAATAGGTTTATATTTTGGATTGTATCTTTTTTAATCACATATGTCAATTTTAATACTCAATTTTTTCATCTTATTCTTGGATTGTTTATGAGAGCATCTCTTATCATTTTTCAAAAAGCCAAAGACTAATAACAACGTAAAAGTATAAAAATAGCCAAAGATAAACTTACATTTGCCCATTCGTAATCATTTTTTATGTCTCTACTTTGATCATTTTGCGTTGCGTTTGCTTAGATTAAGAAATACATGCTGTATTTGTGGTCGATAAATGCTTAGACAACGCGATGTTCTTTTCCCTTTCAGACGTTGCGGTCCTTTAATTGTTTGGTGAACTGTCCATTTTTCTTTGTTCTTTTATTCTCTTTTCTCTTTTTCACTTTTTTATTCTCTTTTTTAAGTTCTCCATTTTCACTGTTAATTTTGTATTTTACTATTTCATTATTCAAAATAAAAAATGTTAGTATTGATTTGTATTTATCATTTCAATACTCTAAATAATAAAAGGAGTTTAATTATACAAGAAAAAAGCCAATTAGTATATAGTTTGTAATTTATTGTATAAGTAATCCGAATAATAAAATGGTTTAAACTAATATAAATTAATTTAATTTAGAGTAAGTTATATAAAAATATATTTGTTTTATTTTAAATTAGAATTGAAAAAAAAATCAACTTTTAATATATAAGTTATTCTCTAAAATAGATAGTTTGCTGTATCAAAATCTATAAAACAATATGATACATGAGATCTATAAATTTTTCTAAATATATAACAATCAATAATAAAGAAAGTTTAGTTGCACAACAAGACACTCAGAACCATTTATCATGTATTTTATCATTTCATACTTCCAAATAACGAGGTTATTACAAAAGAAGACACTAAAATAAGCGTTAGTACTATACATATTGATTAAATAGTATATATTATCACTAACTTGTGAACAATTGAAAAAAAAAATTCTAAAAGGTTTCTTCATTAATTTTTCATAGAGTTTGTACTCCTATTAGGGGTGGGCACCCGCGGGTACCCGCGAGATTCTCGCTACCCGCATCCGAACCCATCTCGCACGGGTAGTTAGTTTTACTACCCGAACTCGTACCCGCAAGGTGCGGGTACCCGCTGTTCGGGTACCCGCTGTTCGGGTACCCACAAAAATCCGCCAAAACCTTTATTACCCGCGGGTATCCGTTCCATGTCTTGGCTGTGGTGATTTAGTTGCTGAGATCTGCTTTTTCCATGTCTTTCTTGATGAATTGAAAATTAGGATGCAAAATCGGTGGAAATCACAAAAGTTTTTATGGTTTTTTTTGTTAGATCCATGAGTTTTTTTTTTTTCAGATCGACTTCATTTTAGGAAGTTGGATACACTGTAAGCTTCCGACAGGAACATCTCTAGACATAACAAGCATGTCTGGTTACTTAAACACATCTACAGAAGCACCAAATTTCGTGATAGAACTCATCCAAAGCAGTCCCACATCGATCATTCTTATCTTAGACCTCCCACACCGGAAGGATCTTGTCCTCTACAAAGACTACCTCAAGACATTTTATGAAGAAACTAATCTAGATTCCTTCCGACAAACCCTAATGAAACTACCAGAAGTAAAACCATACACATCACCATCACTTTTTGTCCGATGTGCGTTATCTCCGACAGCTGCAATACTGGTAATGGAGGCAGAAGAGGAACGATGGAGGAGATTCTGAGGGACCATGTGAGTCCAACGGCGAAGGAAGCGTCGAGCGGGGACGTCGGCCGAGCAGCGTCGAGTAGGGACAGAGACGGTAGGGGGGAGGCGATTTCGGTAGGGGGCAGGCGATTTCGGTGGCGGTCTCTAGGGTATGGGGAGGCGATTGCGGTTTTCAGACAGACGGTATATGGGGGAGGCGCGTTTCACTTAGGTTTAGGGGAAAAGAAAAGTAGGTTTAGGGTTACAAGGGTAGTTTCGTAATAAATATTAATATTAGGGGCATTTATGTAATTTTTTGCGGGTACCCGCGGGTACCCGTTTGTGAAATAAAAAAACCCGTCCCGAACCCGAACCCGCGGGTATTGAAATAAAATTACCCGAATCCGAACCCGCACCCACGGGTACGAGTAATTTTTTGCGGGTTCGGGACGGGTTTCGGGACGGGACGGGTAGTGCGGGTTTTTTGCCCACCCCTAACTCGTATATATACAAGGTAATGAGAATATTTTCCTCTAGAACAAAATGCTAGTTGACACACAAACAACCTAAAATTGAAAATCTATTTTGGCAATGTAGAGAAACTTTGTTATTCTGTTTTGGCACAGCTTCCTTCATATTTGTTGAATTGTTGACGTGGATAACCCTTCTATATCAGTTTGAAGGTCATATTATGTATCCTTTCTCATAACAATCCCCCACAAACTAAATACTATGTATCCTTTCTCATATTAATCCCCCACAAACTAAACTCATGAGGCATTATGACATTCAGTTGGGTCCGAAATTGGAAGAATTGGTCATGAGGCAAGGATTTGGTCAGAATATCAGCATCTTGATGTTGAGTAGAAACATGTTTTGTTATAATGGATCCCAAGGTAACCTTCTTCCGAATAAAATGATAATCCAATTCTATGAATTCGTAGCAAAAAAGATAACCATATTCAGTGGTTGTGGATGCTAGAGCTCTATACTCTGCTTCAATAGAGGGTCGAAAGATAGTAGTAGGTTGTTTCTTGGCAGACCACGAGATAATGTTCGAACCAAGAAATATGCAAAAACCTGTATTTGATCTCCTCGTATCTTTGCAACCCGTCTAATCACTATCGCTAAGCGTGTAATTGTAATGTACTTTTAGAATGAATATGTAAACCAAGTTGCAACATGCATTTGATATATCGGAAAACTCTCCTGGACAACTTGTAATATGTGACTATAGGCTTGTGCATTCACTAGCAAATCAAGTTTACAACAAAGTTTGTGTCGGGACGAGTAATTGTTAAGTATCGTAAACCCTCAGCTAGATTACGAAAATATGTTGGATCTTCAAATAATTTTGTATCACTAGGATCAACATTAAAATGTAATGGCAAAGGAATGTAGATGGGTTTGCAATCCAGCATGCCTGCCTTGATTAGCAATTAGTAGCATATTTATGTTGATGAATATGCCAATATTGAAGAATTTTCTCTGTGTCTTCCATTGATCACACGAACGGTTTATGTACAAGAGAGATCCAACAAGAAAGGAAACCTAGCAAATTACACGGATTACAAGCGTAATTGCAGCCAGAGAAAGAAAAAGGAAACAAAGATTACAAGCGTAATTGTAGCAATAGAAAATATCTTCATATTTCCTCCAATACACCCCCTCAAGTCGGAGCATGAAGATCTCGTGTGCCTAACTTGGAACGAAGGTAAAGAAAAGGATGGTGGCCTAAAGGCTTGGTGAAGATTTCAGCCAACTGTTCCGATGATCGGACATATACGTTACAAATGAGGCCACGTTTGATCTCATCCCGAATGAAATGACAATCAATTTCGATGTGTTTGGTATGTTCGTGAAACACCGAATTCGAAGCAATATGAAGCGTCGCTTGACTGTCGCAATACATTCGGATAGGGTGAGGATGTCGAACACTGAAACTCTTCAATAATGCTTTGAGCCACTTAAGCTCGCAAGTAAGCAACGCCATAGACCTATATTCTGCTTCGGCCGACGAACGAGATACGGTAGCTTGTTTCTTGGTCTTCCACGAGATAGGTGATTGGCCAAGAAACACAATATGGCCACCTACAGAACGTCAAGTAAGTGCGCATGTAGCCCAGTCAGAATCGCAATATCCGCGGAGACACAAATCACTGTCCGAACGAAGCCAGATCCCCTTCCCCGGTGAGCCTTTTAGATACCTCACAACGCGAAGAGCAGGCTGCCAATGGTCAAGTCGTGGCTGCTGCAGGTATTGAGAGAGAACATGAATAACAAAGCTGAGCTCCGACCGAGTGTGAGTAAGGTAAAGAAGCCATCTGACCAATCGCCTATATTGTTCCAGATTAGCAATCAAAGGGCTCGTGGAGTGGGACAGTTTGTGATTCTGCTCAAGAGGAGTCGCGGTAGGCTTGGCACCCAACAATCCATATTCTGAGACAATATCTAATGTATACTTACATTGACAAAGATAAAAACCGTGTGCACCCCGTGAAACCTCGATGCCAAGAAAGTATTTGAGGGAGCCCAGATCTTTCATGTAAAAACATTGCCGAAGATATGCTTTAAAGACCTCAATTTCAGTGATATCATTGTCACCGATCAACAAATCATCAATATAAACAAGAACATGGAGTTGAGCATCACCTCGTCGAAGAGAAAAGAAAGAGTAGTCTGACCAGGATTGTGTGAAACCGTAACGAAGCAAGGACGTCGTCAACTTCTCGAACCAGCACCTCGGAGCTTGTTTAAGGCCATATAGAGATTTTTTTCAAACGACATACCAATGTAGGATCCGAGATAGAAAGACCCGGAGGAGGCTTCATATATACCTCTTCATGGAGGTCGCCGTCAAGAAATGCGTTGTTAACGTCCATTTGATGGACAAACCAGTTTCGAGATGCGACCACAGCTAAGAAGAGGCGAACTGATCATCTCGTTTTCATACGTATTTCTTGCACGATTTTAGAGATGTTTACGATATAGATGTGATGTTTACGTATGATTTTGTATCTATTTTACTCGTTTTTGTGTTTTCATGTTCTTATAGGTTTTAATGCGTATTTGGCTCATTTTGGAGCTAAACGACGTACACGAGACAAAAGTGCCAACACCGAGGATCATCACGGAACAAATGGGACGAGAATCGGCAAGGAAAACACTCAGACCGCGCGGGTAACTCCCTAGCCCGAGCAGGGCGTTTAGTCGGCAAGTTTGTGCAGCAACTTGAGCCCGACCCGAGAAAGCAAGCAGCACGATCGGGGCATCAGCCTGAGCGGGCCACAACCCAGTCCGAACGGGGCACGCACCAGCCCGACCGGGACACTCCCTAACCCGAGCGGGTCACCATGTTTTCCATCGTGTTCTTGCGCGATCATCCACGCCGCGCCCGAGCGGGTCACACACTCAGCTCGCGCGAGTCGCGTCAGTCACCTGTAACTCCAGATAAGTTAATTTATCTTAAAAAGAGTTGGAGTTTGTTGGGGACTTATACAATAAGGAAAACCACTTCAGAGAAGAGAAATAAGTGAATTTTTCTGGAGAAAGTAATGGAAACGTTTCCCAACTTATTCAAGAATGGAAAACTCATGAAAAGGAAGAATCGGTGGCTGCTGCAACAAAAGGAAAAGAACGAAAGGCCAGAAGGAAAAGGGAGGAGAAAAGGAAAGAAAAGAAGAAGGAAAAGGAAGAACATGAGCTAGGGGTCGAGGGGAGCTTCAGTTAGAGAGTTAGTTTGGAGTTCTTGATCGAGGAGAGAGAGTAGAGAGAAGAAGGAGATTCTTGCGAAGGAGACGTACAAGGAGCATTGGAGATCAACCCAAGACTTCGGTTTCGCTTGGTTTTCATGTTCCTTAGACTTTCTACTTCAATTATTTTTGTTTACGGACGCATGGGCGAGTAGTTTGTTTTGTTCTAGGAGAAGGGATTAGCCCTTGGCTATTCCAGAACCACTTTTGATTTATCTTTGAATGCATCTTCCCGTTTTCGTTTATCTGTTCTTTGTCTGAAAGCTTGAATTACTTGTATTTACGAAGGCCAAGTAGATGCATGTGTTAGGGATTAGAAGAAAGACCGAAAGGAGAACTCTAGTCCTAAAAGATCAGGTTTAGAACATCCGAGGTTAGGCCACGAAAGTAGGGTAGCAGCGGTTGAGGGTAAAATGAATGAATCACGGATCTTATGGTTTAGTTCAAGGTGTCAGCCACGAAAATAGGGGATAAATTGACTAGATCACGTGTCTATGCCTTGAAAGAGGGTAGATATCATACTAGGATCGTCTGCCTTAGACAACTTGACTGGGATTGCATGATAGATAGGTTGATTGTTGGTTTCAGTAGTCTTGTAGTGAAACCGGATTCATGAAACGTTTGTCTCATTGTTTAGAACTAGTTTGTTTACTTATTTTTATTATTTCATTCTCAAAAACCAATATTTCATTTGTTTTCAAGTTTGATTCGTAATTTGAGTTTAAGTTGTGTTGCGTAGTCCCTGTGGGATCGACACCTGAAGTACTACACACGTGCCGTGCACTTTCGGGTAGTTTAGGTTGTTTGTTTAACTTTGATAACGCATCAAGTTTTTGGCACCGTTGTCGGGGACTATTGTCAACACGTCTTAGATTCGAGCCTAAGGTCTTTCTTGTTTGTTTTTGTTTTTGGTTTTTTTTCATTCGTTCTTTCTACCTAAATCGTTCTTTATTTGTCCTTCGCAGAGTCATCAGATCAACGAGATATGGACAATCAGAACGGCCACAAACAACTTCAATTACCTCTCGGTAATTTAGGACACATGCAGCAACAACAACTCGCGCCTCAACCGTGAGAACCACAGTCTCCTCCACCACGTCGCCTTAAAGATTACGTGGTGCCGAACATGAACAACGTACAAACAGCCATAAGGATGCCTGTTGTTGCTAGAGAACAGTTTGAGATTAAGCCATCAATAATCAACATGCTTTATCAGAAGCAATTCATGGATGAAATCACGAGGATCCCCATCAGCACCTCAGAGATTTCCTTGAGCTTTCCGGTACATTCAAGATACACGGAGTCTCAGAGGACGCGATCCGCGATCTTACTCCGTCTCTTTCCCTTCTCAATTGGAGGACGAGAAAAAACATGGCTGCAATCGCTTCCCGCTGGTTCAATCACGACTTGGGACCAGCTCTGCACATTGTTCTTATCACGCTTCTTTCCTCCGAGAAAGACGATTTAGAGGAGGGGAGTAATCACAACGTTTAGATACAGAGATCGAGAAACTTTGTTTGAAGCGTGGGGCAGATTTAAGGATCTTCTACAGATGTGTCCACACCATGGTCTTGAGCAGTGGTACGTTATCCAAACCATTTAAAATGAAATTTCAGATGAACACCGACAACATTGGATAATGCTGCTCGAGGGTCGTTTATGGATCTAAGCGTTAAGGAGGCATACGAGATGATCGATAACCTTGCCATGAACCACACCATGTGGTCAACACCGAGAGGTATGCCTAACAGCACTCGTCGTGTATACGAGCCGAATCTGAGCAGAGCGACGGGTAATGCAACGAACGCCATGTACTGCGTAAATTGTGAAGATACAGAACACGTGGCTTATCAATGCACACTACAAGAGAACGTGGACTACATGAATTATGCCCAGCATCAAGGAAACACGCAATTCAGAAATACCTACAACCCGAATTGGAGGAATCACCCGAACTTGTCAACCAAACAACTCAACCGATGAAGTATTCGGGATTTCAGCAACCACAGCAGCCGTACCAGCAAAATAATCAGCAATTTCAGAATGCTCAGCAAGTTTCGCAAGCTCCTCAACCTCCTCAAGCCTCTTTGTCAAACCTTGAGGGGGTATTGCTCGAATTTATCAAGGAGCAAAGGCAGCAACATTCAACTCAAACCAAATTCAATGCGGATGTGGGGACAGCGATCAACGAGCTCAAAACTCAAATGGAATCTTTGAGCAATCATGTGAAGAGTTTAGAGAACTCCGTAGCACAGTAGGCTGCCTCATCCTCTCGGAATCCCGGACAACTTCCAAGTAAACCCGAATTGAACCCGAAAGAGTACGTGAATACTATTTCTGTGTGCAGCAGTGATATGATCGAGGATTTGCCCTCCAAAGAGCAATGGCAAGCTGCTGGTACGTCCATGAGAAGAGAAAAAGGTACAATCGCGATTATAGAAGGAGTTGGACCAGATTTAGACAACCCATATGTTGCTCCACCGGCGTACAAACCTCTGATACTGTTTCCTAAATGGTTGGTGAGTAGTAAGAATGAGAACGAGTGGGCAGATTCGTAGAGGACCTCAAGAAACTTGACATCAACATCCCATTCATGGAAGCCCTCCAAAAGATGCCTAATCACGCCAAACTCATCAAAGAGGTTCTTTCCAAAGAGAAACATGTCGAAGAGAACGAGACGGTAGCACTCACCGAGGAATGCAGCGCTATCCTTCAAACAAGCTGCCACCAAAGTTGAAAGACCCCGTAAGCTTCTCCATTCCATGCACAATAGGTAATCTTAATATTGAAAATGCTTTGTGTGATTTAGGGGCAAGCGTGAGCATCATGCCACACTCGGTTTTCAAGCGTATGAACTTCGAGAATCTCAAACCTACAAAGTTGTGTCTATGCCTAGCGGATTATTCGGTAAGATATCCGGTGGGAATTGTTGAAAACGTTCCCACCATGGTAGGTAAGCTTTGCATCCCCATTGATTTTGTTGTACTTGAAATAAAGGAAGATGCTAGGGTACCTATCATTCTTGGTAGACCGTTCTTAGCTACTGCAGGTGCCTTATAGACGTACAACAAGGAAAGCTTTCTTTACGTGTCGGAGATGAGACGATCGAATTCAACCTATCCAGCCCCATGAACGGACCCTTATCCAAGGATTCCTGCTTTATAGTGGATTCGCTGGACGAGTTACAGAAAGACACACATGATCAAGTAAGTGTTTCCGATCCGCTTATGCAATGTCTAACACGAGTTTACGAAGATGCAGGATTTACGGACGAAGGAACTGAGATGTACACGAAATTCATGAGTGCTATTTCAGCACTAGGAGATGCCTCATGTGAGGAGATACCACATGAAACGCATGCTGGTTTCAAAGTGGAGAAGACGTCCAAACTTGAGCCCGAGCCACCTCCATCTTCTTTTCGGTATGAGTACGTTGAATGCGATAAAATATATCATGTTGTTATGAATACTAACTTGAGTGTAGATGAGATGAGGAAACAACCCACTCACATCACGAAGCGTAGAAGAGTCTGCTCTTCAATATGTATGCATAGAACTAATACGGAAAACAGCCACGAATCTTCCATCGAAACTCAAAGGAGGCTGCACTCGCACTTGCACGAGGTAACGGAAAAAGACGTCATAAAACTTTTCAATGCAGATACCATTATCTAACCTCGGGCAGCGAACGAGTGCATACCGTGCATGACATGCCAAAGAAAGAAGCAATGACTAAGGGATGGCACGACAAAAAGACCTTACCTCATGACTTCCAACCAGGTGATTTAGTTCTACTTTTCAATTCTCGACCTAAGCTTTTCTCGGGCAACCTACGGTCTCGTTGGTCTGGTCCTTTTCAGGTACGAGAAGTCTTCACACATGGAGAAGTGGAACTGTGGAGCGATTCGAGCAGAACGTTCAAAGCTAATGGACAGCTGCTAAAGCTCTACCAAGTCGCTCAACCGATCGAAAGTGGAAACTCCATTTCCCTTTCCGATCCACCCATCGCGCACGCATGAGGAATGAAAACGTCAAAGCTTAAAGACGTTAAATAAGCACTTCCTGGGAGGCAACCCAGCTGTTTGTTTTCTATTTTTTTTAGTTTTTAGTTTAAGATTCGGTTAATCGTTAAAAAACACAAAAAATACCACCACAAACGTGACTTCACTTCCATTACCCTCCATCGGAGCTTCACGTCGAGGATGCCTTCAATTCAAGTCTGGGGGAGCAGCTCACGTTTGTCAGGTGATTTCATTTCATTTTCTTTTATTTTCTCTTTGATTTCGTAGTTTTTAGTTTGTTTTTGCTTTCGTGAATCAAAGTCGTCCCAGGCACTTGTCCGGTGCCACGTTTTGAGATGAACCTTAAACCTAGGATACTGAAGAAGTCAGCCTTTTCCGTGAGATTTTGCATGTTTGAGTTAGGTTTTTCCTGAGCATTAGAGCTTATTAGTCGGCTGAAAAACAATAGGTCGTAATTCTTTGGGAATCCTAGTGT
>CM071865.1:19891235-19921850 GCA_036759665.1 Gynandropsis gynandra
TCTATCCAGACATACTTCGTGTAGACAATGCTTTACTTCTTTTTTATGAGGATTATTAGATCGTATGAAATCGAGCTTATTTTGCAGATTAAGAGCGCACACTAACACCCCACTGTCGATAGAAATAATGTCTAAAAGCAAGTGTTGCGTAGTCCCTGTGGGGTCGACACCTGAAGTACTATACACGTTTCGTACACTTGGGGGTAGTTTAGGTTATTTTTTTAACTTTGATAACACATCACGAACAAAAGTAAGTTTTATAACAGGAGCAAAGGTCTCGTCATAGTCCACGCCTTCCTTCTATTTGTTTCCCAGAATCACCAATCGTGCCTTGTGCCTCTCGATAGAACCGTCGCAGTTGTATTTCATTTTATATACCCACCGACATCCAATAGCCTTTTTATTCGGAGGAAGAGGAGTTAAAGTCCACGTCTCATTCTGGTCCATTGCTCGTAACTCATTGTTCATTGTAGAAACCCATTCAGGAACCTAGGAAGCTTCGGAGTATGAACGGGGCTCGATTCCGACAGAAACCGCAGCCAAGAATGCCCTGTGTTGAGCAGAAAAGTGATCACAAGTAACATAGTTTGCTATAGGATATGAGATGGTACCTGAGGACCAGACATTGGAATCAGGTAAGAGGCGAATGGGATCTTCAACACATCAAGCGGAATATGTCACGAAGTCGCGCAGCAAAACAGATGGTCTTTTAAGGCGTTTTCCTTGGCCTATAGATGAGGGTGCAGAAACAGTCTGATCAACCTCACCGGACGAGGCAATCAATACAGAAGAAGTATCCGCTACTAGCGGAGCTTGTGCCAAATTAGACAGTGTAGTGGGTTCAGAAACAGAGAATCCCGTCATAGAAGCACATGGTACAGCGGAGTTTGTGTCGGAGTTTTTCCTGGAAACTTTTGAAGGAAAGTCCGTTGAAATAGAGTCAATGGAGTCTGTCGGAGGTGGAGAATCAGACAAAGAGCGCCCCCTGTCGGGAACATCCCAATCATCGGAATATCGAACCTCCATCAGACGGTGGGGTTCAGAATCACCCGACGGAGTGATAATTGCGGCATAAGGAAATTTGTCTTCAAAGAAGACTACGTCACGTGACACAAAGAATTCCAAAGTCTCGAGATCCAACACCTTCCATCCTTTCTTAGTTGATGGAAAACCAACTAAGATACACTTACGGCCGTGATCAACAAATTTATCTTGTGAACGATGACCTTTATGGGCAAAATAGAGACAGTCGAATGTCTTTAATCGATCAAGTGAAGGTGATTTCCCGTGAAGGATCTCGTAGGGGTTTTTTCCAGCAAGAACGGGAAACGGCGTTCGATTAATAATGAAGGTCGCTGCCAAGATGCATTCTCCCTAAAACGTCTTCGGAAGGTGGGCTTGAAACATGAGTGTGCGAGCGACATTGAGGATATGACGATGCTTCCTCTCCACGCGCCCATTTTGCTGAGGTGTGTGAGCACAAGAGGTTTGGTGAACAATACCATTGTCTGAAAAATATGAACGAAGATCGAAAAATTCCTCGCCGTTATCGGATCGAACCATCTTAACATGAGTATCATGTTGGCGTTCGACCATGGAACAAAACTTAGGCAAAAGTTCTTTGACTACACTCTTGTGTGCCATCAAGTAAATCCATACTGCACGAGAATGATCATCAACTATGGTAAGAAAGTAGGAAGCACCACAGGAAGAAGCACCATTATACGATCCCCAAACGTCGCAATGGATAAGTTCAAAACATGCCGAAGCTTTATTATAACTTTCTGGAAAAGACAACAGTGTTTGTTTTGCCCGAAAACAAACGTCACAAGGTTCCTTATTCGAACGAAGCTTCTCATCAATCAGAGAGCCCGAAAACAAATCTAAAACGCTATCGGAAGGGTGTCCTAGACGATGATGCCAAAGAAGACTAGAGGACAAATTGATGACTTGATGTGCGCGAACTGATATGAAACTGCAGAACTTGTAAACCCCATTGCTCTCTTCACCCGCTCCAATCAGAGTCCTTGTGATCCGGTCCTGTATGGTTCAAAGACGATTAGTGTACGTGATAATACATTCGTGCTGCTGTAACAGTTTCGCAATAGAGATCAAGGTGTATTGTAAAGACGGAACATAAAGGACATTGCGGAGAAAAAGATGCTCATTTAAACGGAGATTGCCAGTTTGTGTGGCATTAGTAGTCTGCCCGTTTGGAAGGCCAACAAGACATGGGATGATCTCAGACAAATGCTCCAAATGTGCAAGAGACCCAGTCATGTGGTGGGATGCTCCAGAGTCGAACAAAAATTCAGAGTAGCGTGGCTTGCCAGATTGTTTATCATCGGGATTCGCGGACTTCAATTTAAGTAGATTGAGAAGAGTAGACTATTGTTCGGCATTAAACCTGGAAGGCTACTGCGGTCAAGTTCCCCAGCAGGTTTGTTCGAAGAAGAAGGCGGATCGGATGCTTTGACTGCATTAGCTCGAGCGCATGGCACTCCAGTTCGAGAGTTGCTATCACCGCGAGAATCTCCACCCATCGCATAACCACGACCACGTCTGCGGGAAGAATTCTTCCATGGACGTTCATCCCACCATTCGGGAAATCCAACAAGCTTGAAACAAATGAGCAATGTCATGTCCTGGCCGACGATAGTGTGTACAGAACAAATCCTTTTCTTTCGTCTGTATCACAGCGGCAACAGGGGAGGCTTGAACAGCGAAGCCGACATCTTCAACACGATCATCCTTGAGACGAGCAACAGTCTGATGACGTTCTTCTTGAATGATCATGGAGTACACACGATTAAGATTTGGCAGCAGCTCCATATTCAGGATTGTCGAGCGAACTGTCCCAAAACGACTGTCATCCAGACCGAGAAGAAAAAGATTCACTCGCTTCTCTTCGCGGTCACGCAACAGATCAGAGGAAAGCTGTCCACAGCGGCAAAGACCACAAGTACACACACGCAAAGGTTTGTATGTATCTAGCTCATCCCATATTTTCTTCAACTTTCCAAAGTATATTTAGATGGACTGCCCCTGTTGTTTGCAAGTAAGCAATTCGGCTTGAATTTAATAAACGCGCGGACTGTTCCCAAGGGAAAAACGATGCTTGAGATCCTCCCACAGAACACGAACTTCTTCTACGATTGAGATGGTGGAGCGTAGTTGAGGTTCTATTGTGTTGAAGATCCATTCGACCAACATCAAGTTTACGGGTCCCCATTCTCCATATTCAATTTCGTCGGGAAGTGGCTTGGTGATGGTGCCGTCAATAAAACCCAACTTGCGCTTTGTATTAAGCACGTGTCGAATGTATTTCGCCCATTCTTCATAGTTGCTGTCATCCTGCAACTGCATCGGAGTGATAATGGTGCTCGGGCCTTCGGAGGGGTGCAAATAATAAGGTGAGTACACGGAAATCTCCCTTCCGCGACTCTGTGTTCCAACACAATTGTTTGAAGCAACAGGCTGGTTGCCTTCGGTCGCTATCTGTTCACTGGTAGTCGTTGTGTTGCTCATGGTCATAGAAAATAGCACCGGAAATAAGGGTAAAATGACTGCCGGAAGTAACGTCGACGGAAATAGCAGAACAGACCGGAAATAACATCCGTCACAGGGGAAAAAATGGAAAAACTTAGAGAACAAAGCAACATCGATAGGGAACCCTAGGGCTCTGATACCATGCCGATATTGAAGAATTTTCTCTGTGTCTTCCATTGATCACACGAACGGTTTATGTACAAGAGAGATCCAACAAGAAAGGAAACCTATCAAATTACAGGGATTACAAACGTAATTACAGCCAGAGAAAGAAAAAGGAAACAAAGATTACAAGCGTAATTGTAGCAATAGAAAATATCTTCATATTTCCTCCAATAGAATAAACAATCCTTTAGTACAGAATTCAGTTTCAACTCCAAGAAAATAATGTAGTCCACCTAGATTCTTCATATGAAATTTGTTGTCAAGTGCTGAATTTAGCTGATTAAGTATCGAAGAAGAATTTCCGATGATAATCAAGTCATCAACATAAAGAAGAAGGATGATTGTATGAGAACCTTGTTTGAAGATAAATAATGAAGGATCTACAGAGCCGCACAGAAAACCAAACTCCAGGAGAAAAGAGTTCAACTTATCAAACCATGATCTTGGAGCTTGCATTAAACCGGGACTTATGTAGACGAAAAATGTGTGTGGGGGATCCTTGTCAATAAATCCTTGTGGTTGACACATGTAAAAAATCTCTTAAGATCTCCGTAAAGACATGCACTCTTCATATCCATTTGATATATTTTCCATTTGTTAACAGTTGCAAGAGTTAAGACAAGTCTGATAGTAGTTGTTTTAAAAATTGGAAAAATTTCCAAAAACCCATTTTTTCTTGGTGAAACCCTTTTGCAACCAACAGAGTTTTGAGTGTGTTTAATGACCATTATAGTTAAGTTTGATTCTAAAAAATCATTGGGAATCAAGTATATTCATTTCTTCTATTACACAAACCAGTGACCATGTATTATTCTGTCTTAGAGTCTACTTTTCAGTTTGCATAGCCTGAGTCCATCCAGGATGTTTGAGTGCTTCTTTAACAATTTTTGGTTCTATTTGTATTGTTGGTATGGTGAAAAGAACATACTTAGGATTTGACTTGATTATTCCAACCTTATGTCTTGTAATCATTGGATGAGTATTTAATAATGAAGAATCTGACTCTGTAGTGCCAAAGACCTCTAAATTGGAAGATTTAGAAATTTCTGATGAATCTGAGACAACTGTAGATGGTGTGAAATCATTTGTACCAGTGATGATCACAATTAGTTTCCTACGACATCAATACATGTGGAGATAGTTGAAATTGAGGCAAAACATCTATACTTATAGAAATTTTTTGTTGATAACCTTTCAACCAGGCAAAACATACCTCAAATGTAAAATCAAGTCCTAATACATTGTCGAATACCTCTTCAGAGATAGTTCTAATGATCCATGATTTGATTAACTGATCCGTTTGTAACCAGAAATCAAATGTTGGATTTGAAACTTAACTTCTTCAACATCTTTGTTTACAATGATTGTAGCTGATGGATTAATGATTGCACCATCAACAAATCCAATAAGCTTTTGACTCTTAAGTAGATTTTCAATTTGTGTCTTCTATAATAGAACATTTGAGTTTGTGAGTTTTAGTATTACGAAATTGGAAATACTGATATGAATATGAAAAGGAAATATAGTAACTGTGTCAGCCATGATAAAAAAATATAAAGAAATTCAAGATTATGAGTTATGATACCATGTGAACAATTGAACAAAAAAAGATTTTTTGAAGATTTATTCATTAAATTTTCATAAAACTTGTATCCATATATATATATACACAGTACTGAGAATATATGAAACAAAATATCAGTTGGCACACTAACAATCCAAAACTGAAATCTGTTTTGATAAATAAAATAAGTTTGTTATTCTATTTTGACACAATTTTCTTCGAATTTATTAAAGTGTTGACATGGATAAACCCTTCTGAAAATCAGTTTGAAGGTTATGCTCTGTATCATTTCTCATGACATAAGCAAACTACAAAGAAATCCTAAAAATGTGGGAATTAGCATTTTAACCACTTAGATAATGACTTTCTATATTTACTTTAAAATTAAATCGATAAGCCAATCGAAAAGAGGATGATAAGGGTATTTCAGTAATTCATCCTCGTTATGGCCCAATCCATGCGGAGGCTACGAATACGGCCCAATCAAATTCTGCCAACTCATCATCTTAACGTCGTCGTTTAAGGCTGATATTATTTTGTCTCTTTCTTGCAATAGTCTCTCTCTATCTCCCTCTCTCTCTCTACAGGTGAGAGTGTAGTTCTTAGTGCGACTGTTAGGTCACTGATACAGCAAGAATTTAAAGGACATCACTTTGAATACGACGGGAATTAGTTGGGAGGAGAACAAAGTTGATGTTTCGGCTTGTCTTTTGGTATCTACATTGTCTCTTCCATTTTTGTGTTTTGATTTCTTCTTGCCATTCTGAAGCAAAAAAAAAATAAATTAGCTTTGATTCTTACCCAGATCTGGTTATTCACTGCTACTCATGTTCTTCTTCATCTTTAGCTTTGATTGCTTGGAATTTACCTTCTTTTTGCTTCTGATGCTCTGATTTGTTAGAAAGCTTTGTTTTTTTTTCTGGCGTTTGCGTCGAATCCCAGACGAAATCCCCAGCTATTGCATCATATTTCTAGGTATTTGTGTGTATTTTTTGTCCATGTTTTGTCTGTTTAATCTTCATGGTTTGGTATGCTATGGTGGAGATCTCCGCTTTTTGTACACTTTATTATATGGTCTTCTTCTTTTTTTTTTCTGGCTTCCGTTACTTTTGTTGCTGTCTCTGAGTCATGCCGCTTTTGCTTTCCTAATTGCACCGACGAGGTGTTTTTCTTTCTTGTTTCCAACTTCAACTGTGGTGTTTGCATTTGTTTCTATGTTAGCATGTCCTTCTAGGGTTTCTGTTTGATCTTCTTCAGATTTGGCTTTTGGGTATTGATCTCTGGTGAAATGGGTTTTACGTTCAGCTTCAAATTTTGGTTTTTCTTTATATCTACTGCGTTTCAGTTGAAATTTTCAAACTTTTGTTGTTCTTAGTTGTAATTGTCCGTATTGCCACCCTGAATATCAATAAGAAAAGCTTTAATTTGTTTTGCGGTAAACTCTAGAATTGGATGTTGTTGCAGCACTTGTAAACACACGGCGTCTGTGTTTTTATGCAGATTTCTAGTTTTATCAACTTTCTAATTTAGCCGACATCTCAGTTTCCAAAATGGGAAAGACTCCCAGTCCTGGTAAATGGATCAAGAATCTTCTGGGGAAGAAGTCATCCAAGTCAAGTTTATTTAAAGGGAGCGAGAAATTGGTAAGAATGATGACTGAAAGCTAGAGTTTTTCCATTTCAAATGTACGGTATCTGATTTTATCCTTCCTCTTTTGTGAAGAAATCTGCAAAGATTGAAGAGCTGGTGGTACCTGTCTCAAACTTACCCATCGATCCTCCGGTGCCAATTCAAACTACTACTGCTCAAACCGTGGCTGATTCAGGCACAGCACTGTCTGACGAACATCCGAGTGATGAGATCAATACTTCTTCTGTGAAAGGCGATGAAGGCGGTGAATTAAACACTTATCTGGTGTCAAGAGAATTGAAGCGTGAACAAGCCGCCACGAAAGTTCAAGCTGCTTTCAAAGCTCATCAGGTGCTTGCTCTTTTCATACGACTATATGCCCGTGAGTTGAAACATAAGGGTTCTGTATTGGGTTTTATCTAAACCTGTCATGTCCAAAACGTGTAGGCGCGAAGGGCATTTCGTACCCTTAAAGGCATCATCACGCTGCAGGCAATTATCCGTGGTCACTTGGTCCGGAGACAAGCTATAGCTACATATTCGTGTATCTGGGGAATTGTTAAATTACAGGCGCTTGTCCGTGGCCAAAAAGCAAGATCTTTAGATAATGGAATTCAAGTTCAGAAAAGACTTACGGTATATATTTCTTGGAGTGTAGTAGCTGTGCTCTTTAGTCTGTGATGCCTGATTTTCTTTTGTGTGCCGTTAGTTTTACCAAAGCTGCAATTCTTCCTTTTGCTAGGAACCCAGAAATTGGGAAAGTTTACAAGCAAGCACATGCAGTTGGATGGAGAATCCTGCAAAACTTTCTATTGTTGACAAGGTACCATTATTTTTTTTATTTTTTTATTTCGTGTCTGATTTGGGTATTTGAGTCTTGTTGTATTTTCAATTATTACAGTCCTTCGGTTCCGCACTTTTGTTTGTGATTTTTCAGCTTCTGGCTTCATCCTCAACTGTGTTGCCTCTGAAGCTCCAATATGATCTTGAGAACCCTAACTCAGCCAAGGTTTGGCTTGAACGCTGGACAAGACTGCAAATTTGGTCACTTAGTTCCCGAGCAACTGAGAGTTCGATTCCTAAACCTCTTGCAAAGAAGCGCACTTTTCAGGCGATTGAAATGGGAAAAGGAAGGCCCAAACGAGGTATCAAGAAACCATCTGGGCCAAGTACTGAAAACGGCTCGTCCCATATGACAACTGACAGTGAGAAACCTAAACGAAATGTGAGAAAGGCTTCCACGCCTAATAAAGAGCTCCTGAGAGTCGAGAATGACAAGGTAAAACAGGGTTTGAGAAAAACTAGGAGCTCCACAAAGGAGGGTTCATTGTTGGAGGTTATAGATGAAAAGCCTAGGCCTGGTCTCACGAAAGCTTCGAATACTCCTCTTTCAAATGGGCCAGACAAAGCTACCCGCAAGTCTGCTGAGAAGAAGAAACCTACGGCAGGTCCCGAGCAGAAAGAGCTCGACGGGAAGCCTCCAGCTTCTCTTTCTGATGTTCCCGACGGAACCGTGGTTGAGTCTGTGGAAGAAAAGGATGATATCCCAAATGCAGTTTCGAAGGAAGAGGGGTCGGCAGTTCTGGAAAAGCCCGAACAAGATGGAATCAAGGCTGTTGGGAGCAGTGACAAAGCCGAAGATGTCCAGTTATGCACTGAGAATGGTGATGTCGAGTCTGAAAATACAAAGGCGAGTGATAGACGAGCTTCATTACCTGCAATGATTGACAGTCAAGATGACGAGCTTACACAAAGCGGGCGTAAAATTCCCAGCTACATGGCGCCAACTGAATCTGCAAAAGCCAGACTGCGGGGACAAGGCTCTCCGAGGTTTGCCCAAGAGAGGACTGAAAAAAACGGGACGGTGCGGCGCCATTCTCTGCCTTCTTCAGCCAATGGCAAGCTGAGTACAATGTCCCCGAGGGCACATCGACTGCTTTTAGCCTCAGCCAAAGGATCAATGAACAGCGACAGATCTTTTTCATCTTCTAAGGACGCGGCTGGTAAGCATAATTATCAGCTTCACGTTGCATCTACTTCAATTGTCTTTAAAGTTTAATCATTTCCCTCAAAATCTAACCTTGAAGGTTGTCTTGCGTGATTGTTTCAGATAAATCGATGAGAGCAGAGTGGAAACGATGATGCTTCAAGCAAAGAGAAGGCAATCCAAGAGTCATTTCATGGTCTTAAACTTTCAGAAAAACTCGAAGCTTTTGATTTTCCGTGTTTGGTTTTGGTGTTTTTGTCTCTTTGATATGTCTCTTCAGTTTAACTCAGATACAAACGGGCTTTTGAGTAAATAGTTCATATAGTGCCTCTGGAAACAAGCTGTTTGTGTTTGAATTAAATTTCCTTAATCCAATCTCCACGCTGAGCTTGTCTGGTGATGAAGAAAATCATAATCTTGCTACATGCATGGGATACAAAATTCAACTGAGTAGACAAAAGAATATTACAACTGAAGAGCTGTGCCAGTGGGTGGCCCTATACACAACATGAAGCAAAGAAAACAGAAGGCATGTACATGCATTCAACTTTCATCTTACACGGGGAGAGTGACTGTAAGACTGCAAAGGCGATGCAGCAGGGGTTACATGTAACAAAGGCCGGTTCTGACTATATCTCACCGGTGATTTCTGTAGTCTTGGCGATTCCATCTGGGCATGTGGGGTGGCTGGTTTCACAGATTCAAGCTGTTCAAGTTTAGCTAAAACCTCTGACATTTTTGGTCTGAGCTTTGCATCAGGGTTTAAGCATTGCAGTGCAAGATTTGCAGCAGTGAATGCTGCTTTTTGAGGGTATTGACCACCCAATCTGGTATCCATTATGCGGAAAAGCTTACGTTTATCTCCAAGATAAGGTGTTGCCCAATCTACAAGGTTCTCCTCAGTTCCCACTTTTGATTTGTCCACAGCGCGTCGCCCACACAGTAGTTCTAATAGTACAACCCCAAAGCTGTATACATCGCTCTTTGCTGTCAAGCGGCCTGAAAATGAAGATGAGTTTTCAGCCGATTTAACAAGCCAGGTCCAGAGAATCAAAGGTTGTTACACATTCACCCGCAAATGGAAAAATTTCCGAATGCAGATTTAGAACAAACCTGTTGCAACATATTCGGGGGCTGCATAGCCGTGAGTACCCATGACTTGAGTGGAAACATGAGTCTTGTCCCCCGTGGGACCAGCCTTAGCCAGACCAAAATCCGATAGTTTGGCATTGAACTCCTGCATTTGTGTCATTTACAGAGATTAGAATGTGATCAATTCGAAAAGCATTTGAAGAAGTTTTCCGATTAGTTTCTGGTTTATTACGGCGTCAAGTAGAATGTTAGCGGCCTTAAAGTCCCGGTATATCACTTGTGATTTAGCATCGTGAAGAAAAGAAAGCCCTTTCGCTGCACCAATTGCCACTTTCATCCTTATCGCCCATGGAAGCGGCTGTGCTCCGCCTGCAAGGCCCAAATACGATGGCAAATATTACAAGGTATCTCGAAACTGAGTTTTGCATCCTTACTTCAATTTGCACAAGTCTTCAGATCACATTAGTTTTCGATCAGTGGGTACTTACGTCTAAAAAGATGATTTTCAAGGCTTCCTTTTGGCATGAATTCATATACCAGGAGTCGGTTTTCACCATCCAAACAATAACCGATTAGCTTGACAAGATTCGGGTGACTAAGTTGACCAAGATAGTTCACTTCTGCCTGAGAATGAAACCCTAAATGTCAGAAAGACAGGAAAGGGTAACATGTTCTGGAGACAAAAGATGAGAAGAGAAGGGGAAAATGGGCATACCAACCACTCCTTGTGACCTTGCAAACCTTCTGGTTTAAGCTTCTTAACAGCAACAACAATGCCAGAGCCAGGCCTTGAAGCAGCCAAAGTGTTACCATCGATCCATCCTTTAAAGACGTAGCCAAAGCCTCCCTCGCCTAGGAGACTGTCAGGACGGAAGTTCCTTGTTGCGTTCTTTAGTTCGTTAAAGGTGAAAGCTTTCAGATTTGGTGAGGACAGAATCTCGCCTTCTGTCCGAGGTGTAGACAAACATTCTGCACTACTCTTTCCGCTGTAAGAATCCATATGTAAGCTTGATGGAACCGTTGAATGGCTCGTCTTGCTGGATGTTCTCGAGGCCGAGGAAGCTAAACAGATCAAACATTTTGTAAGGAAAAAGCCACTAGTCGTTCAATGTCCGGACATAGCAATTCAACAAATTCAAATCGATCTTCGAGAAACAGCTAAGGAAATAAGGTATGGATGGAGTAAGATTACAATTCAAACACAACGGAAACCCATGATGGTTCTGACATTCTATCTCTAAATAGAGACTTAAAGAATATCAAACAGCACGGGACAAAAGCTCGAAAAGACAAAAAAGATCATAGGATTCATAATTAGACAGACAACCATTGCTCGAAAAGGTTAAAAAGCATATCTTGCACTTGAAAATTAACTCAGACCCAGCAAGCTATTCCTATAACTCAAATCGATAATAAGAAGAAAACTAGAGCTTGATTTGAAACTTACCAGAATTAGCGTGAGGACTCTGGCTGCTGCTATCTACTTTAGCTGATGAATCTAAGCAGTTACCCATTTTCAGACAAAGCTTGTCTTGTTTCAGACAATCAGAAATGGAACCCTAAAAACAATTATTTGAAGCCACCAAAAGTTTCTTCGACTCTCCGGAATATCAAGAGAGGAACTGATGAACAAAAAAAAAACAGGAAATGAAGAGAGGAAGCAACAAGGAACGTGAAGAACAGAGGATGACAAGACGGAGATAAGACAAAGTCGTAGCGGGATTCTAATTTACGCTTCTACCCTTCTGTCATGATGTGTTCGTGCTTCTTCTCTCGAAATGACTAGAACACCCTTGGTGTTCGGCGGCTTTCTGGGCATTCTGCGAACCGCTCGGGGACTAGTTTCGTCATTTTGAGTGTAAGACTTGATCACGTCATGCTTTCGTCAGCAACTCCACGTACCAAGACGAGAAATTGCTAAATAAAAATAAAGAATAAACTGGAAATTATAAAAGATATTTTTTCAAGTGTCGAGTTATAATGACACTTTTGCCCTAATCTTCTCGTGTTCATTATAGCTTAAGTTGACTTTTGTTATAATGAAAATTGTAACTTCCAAACATCTCGAAATTAAATTTGTATGTTCATATGGAATTATTATCCGATAGATTCTTTGTCTAATTAGATGACCAGATAGATATGCTTCCATAATTGACCCTTTTTTCATAATTGAATTCTCTTGAATCACACATATGCATAGAAGAAGGCTTGGTCATATTCAATTAACATAATTATATCAAATTTGTACTGACGAAATTGGTAATAAAATATTAATGATAATTTTCTATCAATAAATAAAACACGTTTTGAAGATGTTGTAATAAATTTCAATAATTGGTAGTAATTTTTTGGATAAATTCAAAAGCCAAGGTGTAAATTAACAAACACTTAGTTTAATTATTATTATTATATTATCGATCCAATAAATTTCTCCATGTATTCACGATGGGTTGGACCGATCAAATAATTACACAGAGCCTTTGTATATAAATATATTTGCACGTGTGGACAAAATTGGTATTTTGCCATCTTTCCATCATTAATTAAAGTAATAATATTTATAATACAACTTGATTTCATAATCTAGCTTAGATATGAATCTCTTTTATCTCTACACATTAAAAGCATCAGTAATAATTGCCCTTTGACTATTCAAGCCCTAGATTCCTTTTACATACTCTTTCCATATATATAAATATTATTGAATTTTTTTATTTACGGTGGGATATTAGTTTCATATTTTTATTTTGTTCCATGTGAAATGGGTTCTATTCTATCTAAAGTTTTGGGTTTTTGTTTTCATTCGTGATACGGTCAACATGTTCATATCTTGTGTATGGATAAATGTGCTCTCGTAAAACAATATATTTTGTTCAATATTATAGAGTTCATTCTGACTTATTTTAAACATACATATTTATCCTTTATATATAATTAACATATCAATAATCATCTAAAAAAATAATTTATAAATTTATAATTACCCAATCTATATACATCGCAATCGCAATCGAAGAATATATACATATATATATATATATATATATTACGGATTATATATCTACATATTTAATTAAATTGTTAATATTTTTAAAATATGAATTTATATGAACTCAATAAAAAATATTTAAATGCTCATATTATCATATTTAAATATTACAACATAATATCTACTATATATGTCTTTAAAATCCAAGATGGATTCCCAATTCAGATTATAATGATTTTTTATATTATTTGGAACGTATATTTTAAATATATAACAGACCGTATAAGATCCATTAAATTTATCTGATGAAGTATGATAGAAATATTAAACTAAATGCGAAATATTTATTCACGAGGGCAAGTGAATATTGATTATTAGCCTAGTTAAGTGGCAAGGCATTCTCCCTTTTCAAAGGTTCTTTATTTTCGGCCTTTTTCTTTCTGCTGTTTCTTTGACTAATCCACTAGTATGCTTTCTCACTTGTGAAAAAGCCCTTTCACATGAAAATCACGTAAATACTATATAAATGATTCCATCCTATGGGTATATATAAATAAATTTAACGTTCTATGTCAAATAGTTGATTGGTGTTAGTTTATTACCGTTGATCTATATATACAATTGATGTCAATTAATTAACTTTTTTTAATATGATGTCAATTGATGTCAATAAATTATGAAATAATATCGATAAAATAGGATATATAAATATTTTTATCGAAAAACGTTAAGAAATTTTTTTAGTACTCCTGCAATTAAATGATTCACATTACAGTTTTATAGAATATAAAAATGTAATGGGTATATCAAGGGAGTAAAAAAAAATCTTTCCAATTTATTCAATAATATTCTTTTAACATAAATTACATATTATATTATTAAAATCCATAATCTACTAAATTATGTTGTTCTATACGTTTAATAATACGATGATAGTTGTGTTTTCAGGGTCGACTCAACAAAAAAACGTTGGAAAAAAGAATATATATCATAAAATTAAAATAGACTCTTTTGTATTTTTAACATACAATTATTCTAAATATTAATTATTTTTTTAAATAATAGATTTTAAATTTATTGAAGTTCTATTCTAATGCTTGTATAGAACATGGTTGAATCAGGCCTCTGTGTTTTATATATTCCAAAAAAATAAGGCAAATCGGTGGTTAGGGTAAAATATGAAACATGCGACTCACGATCGTCGAGGCCCCTGACACTGTAAGCCAATGCAGAACCCGAAATACATTGTCTTTGAGACATGCGTGTCGTTTATCTGAGACATGAACGACGTGCCGTTCCATTCTCCATTTTTCACATGGAAGCCAGTGCAGAACTCGAAATACAACAGTTTGTTCGCGTCCTCACAGCCAATAAGAAAACGCCAGGTAAGATTATTCATCCAATAAAAACACTCCACGTGGCACATCTACGTCTCTTCTCGCACCTGTGACATCGCCGTTAACTTCCGCTTGCAAGGCAGACTTTCATCATAGTCTCCGAATTTCGATTTGATCTCTCCAGAATCCTGAACCGGGTGAGTCAAGGAATGATCGAAACTTGAATCGCTTCCGGGAAATCGCGTTTCGTAATCGGAGGGTCGCCGGGTGAGAACGTGATGGAGGCTCAGGGTGCAGGATTCCGAAGAATTCTGTTGTTGGCGTTCTGTGTCGCCGGGATCTGGGCGGCTTACATCTACCAAGGCGTTCTACAAGAGACTCTGTAAGTACATTTTCTCGGTGGAGTACTGATCAGACTTTGCTCATTTATGATCCCTTCCCCCGTTGTTCGTTTCTGTTTATAGAGTGCAATTGGTTCTAATACGTTGCTTTTCACGGAACCTTAGTTTGCATTATCGTTTTACGAATCACTTGTAATGAATTCGCTTTTTGGTTGAGGATGTATGATTGGAACTAGTAGATATTTTAGCTGTACGAATTAGTTATTGATCCAGAGGGTCACATCTTCCATTTGATTAGGTCTACGAAGAGATTCGGTCCGGACGGGAAGAGATTCGAGCATCTTGCATTCCTGAACTTGGCGCAGAATGTAGTGTGCTTGGTCTGGTCTTATATAAGTAAGTCTTCAAAGTCTCTCTCTCTCTTGGTCTGTTCTCTGAATGGTATAAGCGAGAGTGTGGTGCATAATAGGGACTGAAGTGTTTTCATTTTTGTTCTGATAATGAGCAGTGATCAAGCTCTGGTCTAATGGTGGCAGCGGTGGAGCGCCCTGGTGGACTTACTGGAGTGCAGGAATTACTAATACGATTGGTCCAGCAATGGGCATCGAAGCTTTGAAGTATATCAGTTACCCAGCTCAGGTCTTGAGTTAGGCCAGATCATTACTACTTTGACTAATCAGATCCATGTTTTCTTATGATTTGGCATGCTGGTAGTGTGGCAACCATCGTCCATGTTTTGTGGATTATATAAACTGTGGAATCTGGTCTTAATCGTGGTGAGCTGATGTTTCTTTTTACTTGTGATTGATGTTGATCTTGCTCACTGCAGGTCCTGGCAAAATCTTCAAAAATGATTCCAGGTAAATGATTGACATAGACTTTCAAAGGAATTATTCTTCAATAGAATGGGTTTTTGTTCAATAAGTGCGGAAATATAATTTACCTGAACTGAACTCATTCAAATTGTTTGTCTATATTTTGTTGTTTATCACATCTGTTCTGCTTCTTCTTCATGCAGTTATGCTGATGGGAACCTTAGTGTATGGCATAAGATACACTATTCCCGAATATGTTTGCACCCTCCTTGTCGCCGGAGGAGTATCCATGTTTGCTCTCCTTAAGGTATGCTAGACCGGCCATTCATGCTTAAGTTTTTCCCTATGCTCATCTCCGGAATCATAGTTAACTGTATTTAAATCTCTTTAGACAAGCTCTAAGACGATAAGCAAGCTAGCACATCCAAATGCACCCCTCGGTTATGGGCTTTGCTTCTTGAACCTCGCCTTTGATGGATTCACAAACGCCACTCAGGATTCTATTACCGCAAGGTATGAAAAAAATAGATACCTATAACATGAATCACCTCTTTCTTCATCCGTATCCGTAATCATACATGGGGCTTTCCAGGTATCCCAAAACAAACGCGTGGGGCATAATGTTGGGAATGAACTTATGGGGAACCATATACAACATGATCTACATGTTTGGTTGGACAAATGCAATTGGATTCAAAGCCATCCAGTTCTGCCAGCAACATCCCGAAGCCGCATGGGACATTCTCATGTACTGTCTATGTGGAGCTGTCGGTCAAAACTTCATATTTCTGACAATTAGCAGATTCGGGTCTCTGGCAAACACAACCATAACCACAACTCGTAAGTTTGTAAGCATCGTTGTGTCTTCGGTTCTGAGCGGAAATCCATTGTCGTGGAAGCAATGGGGATGCGTGGCCATGGTGTTCGGTGGATTGGCTTACCAGATTTACCTCAAATGGAGGAAGTTGCAGAGAATGCAGAGGAAGAAAAAGCCTTGAAGATGTTGGGGATTTTTTTTAAACTTATTAGAGAAAGATTCAGAAAGTGGTAAAATGTAACTAGTCCTTTAGAAAGCTTCACTAGTGTCACTCACATATGATTGTGCCCGACTTACGCAACAAATCATTCAGGCTTCTTTTATACGTTTTTATTTTTCCTTATCTTAATATTAACACTAATTTTATATAACATCTTATAATTCATTGTCTTAAAACTACTCTTCTAAAAATCAATCTACATTGCCTCTAGATGTTAAATGCCTTAAACGTCATGTTTCTTTTAAATAATTTGAACATTTATTAGCGCTAGGAATGTACCGTGGGAAGGTACAATATTGATAATAAATGAGGAAGTTAAAACCATGTTAATGGACATGCATGATAATGTTTGCAGCAATAAGTGAATATGAATAACAATATTACTGGAAAATTATGTTATTAGAAACAATGTTATATTACCGAAATTTTGAAAATAATGCATTATTATAAATGGTGGTTCATGGATGATTCTTTACGATGATATGGTAAAATAATTCTGACCGTATGACCTAAATGGATGATAAATATACTAATAGTTATTAAAATAAGAACAACACTATTGTTAAGTAAGTAAATGGGTTAGTAAAGAAATCAATTTTATGCTGACCTTATATATTTCATAGTCAATTGAAGATTTCTGCATAGATAACATTTTTTATGAGCGGTTGTTATGTTAATTCTTCATTAAGATCTAAGATACGCAATTCATTCGTTGATGTGACTCTTGATATTTCAATATACAACTGTATGTGGCTGAAAATCAGTATGGAAAGATACAATCCAATTTGTTTCAAAATTTGGTCTTGTTTTTATTTATACTCATTGCATAGCATAAACGGATGTGAAATTATCGTCTTCTTAGTGTAAATGGGAGCCTTTAATCACTGTATGATAGAATGATTCTTAGTATAAGGACTTCGTTACCAATATAGAGTGCTTGTATACTTCTAAAACTCTTGATGCTAATTCAGTCACAACCATTCGGTTCCATTACATAGGCTTTCTTTTTTATTTATATTTTGGAGCAATATTATGGGAGCATCGACCTTCAAATATATGTTGTGTTTTGGAAACCAGGAAATTCAAGAAAGTTGAGGTATTCGATATTGTAAAATGAATGCCATTTAGTACTATGAGCATTATCTAAGTCTATTAGGTCGGAACTTAAGTATTTAGCCATTTTCCCTTGAAGATTAGATATGATGTAATTATTGATCTCATCAACATGTGGATTCCGTGGAGTTGAAAGATAGAGATTGTTTGATTCGATCCAATCGGAACTGAGAATTATTAAAATTTTAAATTTAATATTGTCCAAATAAATTGTTATTTCAGGATAACAATTATTTAAAAAGGGTGATTGTAATATAAATTTTTTTTAAGACATTCATACATTAAGAAATGTTATAACATAAAAATATATGAAAAGTAAAATTTATTATTACTGATTATATATTTTTTAATTAGGTTTTCCAGCTTTTATTCAAATCGAACCGATCCAAACTCGAACGAATTCTGAAATTTGAGTATATATAGATTCTTAGAATATTTTAAAAGATTGAGATTTTTTGATTCAGTTCGATGCGAATTGAGAATGATTAAAATTTTAAATTATTATTTCAGGATAACAATTATTTAATAATAGTAATTTATAATATAATTTTTTTCTAATACATTAATATTTGAGAAATATTTATCTTTTAATTTTTTTCGAATAATTTTTAATATTTTTATGCGTGAAGTATATCAATTATGATATATCTCGACTATTAGATAATAAAATTAATTTTTAATATTATGTCATTATACCTATTATGATATATCAAGAGCCATAAACATTGTTGATATGTCAAATGGAAATATTAACTTGAAAGTAATAAGTTTATAAAATAAATCAAATTTGTTTTTAGAAATTAAAATTAAACAATACCATTGTTGCGGTCTAAGGAAAGATCAAGAATCAAATGTTGAAGATTAGATAAATCACCACAATGTATGACCCAAAGCTATAAAATCTATATCTTTATAGAGATCTCCCACAAAGTCCTATACTTTATCATTACCAAATTATGATCATATCCTTCACCGCGACGGATTGAGAAAAACGACTATTATTTTGTAAGAATGGTTGATTTCAAAACATAAATGAGAATCTATCAGGTGATAAGTGGAATATGTTAGATTAACCTGGAATTTACAGAAGGGTGAATTTTGTTGTTATCTCATACACTTTTATAAATTATAATAGAAAGAACATGAAAATATGAATTTGGTGCGATGCGTTGAGCCATATAAGGGTCACATAACCCTGCAACAACAATAACCAGTAGTAAGTATCCTAGCTTAGTTAACAAAGGCTCTAAAAATATTCTAAACATCCAACATCGAATAAAATAAGTATCTTCAACAATTCATAGATGTAGTACGATAGTAGCGTACGTCATATCATCAAGAATCATCGAGTCATCGTGAAAAATTAAGATGATGATATTTTCCCATCAAAATTCAGTTTTGTGGTAGATTATGGAGAAATTCTTACGTTTAAATTGATGTATGATCATAGTAGAAATTTTAGAATATTCATAATGGGGAATTGGAAGGATATAAGTGAAGAATAGACTCAAGCCTAAAATTTTCGAATGATGATTGATGACATATATATGAGTTGGTTTTGGTGCAATTAAAGTGTTTGGATATAATCTGGAAAATTAGCGTTCGACCAGGTGTCGAGATCGAAAAATGTGGATATTCTGGGTTCACTGATAGAGTCGATAGACATCTTGTCTAGTCACTACTAGAAATTTAACATTTCCGAATGGAATTTGAGGACGGAGCTTTCCTTCTGGAAATATCCAAACGGATTCGAGACGAAATAGGGATGGGAAAATAAATTGGTATTTAATCTATCTGTAAATTTCCGGATCGAAAAACAGTCTCGGAGTCGTCCATATTTGCGGACGGATTGGAGACGGATTCGGTGGACGTTGCAGATTAGAGACGACGTCCATGGCTGTCCGCAAATTGCAGACGCAGCACTGACCGTCCGCAAATTTACGGGCGGATACTATTGTCATTTGCAAATTTTAAGGATGGTTTAGGGACCGTCCACAAATTCGAGGACGATTGCGGGGGTACCGTTTGGATTTAGGGAAATTTTTGAGATTGTTCGTCGGCAAATATTTGTCTTAGTCCGTAATCCATCCTTGATCAGTCCAGAAATTATCTATTTAATCCCTTCTACTTTCATGTGTTTCTCACAAACAATTCTCATATATTCTCATATATTTCACAACATATCTTGTTATTGTCTCTGATTATAATGACATCATCGTCCAGATCAAATATTTTCGTTTCTAGACAATTGATGTATAGAAGAATTGATCCAGAAACTCAAGGTGTATCGAAGGAGTTTATGGAAGGCGTTATACAGTTTATGACGATGGCGAGAAATCAAAAAGTTTATAAAGAAACCAGTAAGTTGGGTTGTCCATGTGTCAAATACAAAAATGAAAAATTTGTTAATGAGAGAACCATTTGGAATCATCTTTATTTGACAAGAAATGAAAAATCGATTCCGTATGGTCATATGTGTATTTAGCAATTACATACAAAATAAAAAATTATATCAATCTGAGAAGACCGCAAGCGACATGAGATGTCATGCTGAGTATTCAAGTCGTGAAGGAGAAATGTATCATCCCTCAGATGGTAAGGCGTGAAAACACTTTAACAAGGTATATCCTTCTTTTGCAGCTAAGAGTCGAAATGTTTTTAGGCCTTTGCACTGATGGTTTTAATCCATTCGGGATGTCTGGGAGAAATTATTCATTGTGGCCAGTTATCACGCGACCGTACAATTTACCACTTGATATGTGCATGAAACGAGAGTTTTTGTTCTTAACAATACTGATTCCTAGGCTTAATCATCCGAAAAAAGTTGGGATATATTTCTTCAACCAATGATTGAAGAACTAAAAGAATTGTGGAAGGAAGTTCTAGCGTACAACGTTTCGAGGCGAAAAAATTTTATATTATGAGGTGCTCTTATGTGGACAATAAGTGATTTTCCAGTTTATGAAATGCTATCTGGATGGACAACACATGGTCGATTGGCTTGTCTATATTACATGAGGGAAATTGATACTTTTCAGTTGAAATATGGATGAAAGATGAGTTGTTTTGATTGTCATCATTATTTTCTTCCTGTTGATGATACATTTCGACGCAACAAGAGAAATTTTAAAAGGAATATAGTTGTGTGGAAATCTCCTTCTCCAGTTTTGACCGACGAAGAAATTTTGTATGTACTTTAGGTATTCCTAGGAGTATAGTTTGAACAATCATCTGAGAATTAGTGGTTATGGAATTACTCATAATTGGTATAGGAAAAACATATTTTGGGATCTGCAGTATTGGAAAATCTGAAGCTTCAACACAATCTTGATGTCATGCACATAGAGAACTTTTTTTCTCGATAATATCATCAACACGATACTGAATGTCACAGGAAAAAAAGAAGATAAAATTAAATCATAGAAGGATCTAGAAGAGTATTGCTCACAGAAGAAGTTATATATAAATGACGACGGTAAAGCTCCAATTCCGATATTCACATTGTCGAATTATGAGAAATATAAATTATTGAAATAGTTGAAGGAAGATGTGAAATTTCCTGATGGTTATGCGTCTAACATCATAATGTGCATCAATACCCAAGGAGGAAAGTTATCAGGGATGAAAAGTCATGATTGTCATGTATTAATGCAAAGACTACTTTCTATATGTTTTTCTAAATTGATGAACAAACATGTACACGGAGCAATTAGAGGTATAATTGATTTTATTAATAGTATAGTAATTAATAATTTAAATACATTAATTGTTAAATAAACCAATACTTTAATTTTTAGGTATTGGCGTATTTTTCGAGATCTATGTGCGAGAAATTTGAGTGTAGATGTGGTCCGTAGTCTGAAAAGTAACATAGTTACTATACTATGTAACTTGGAGAAGATTTTCCACCACATTCTTCGATGTTATGAAACATCTGACAGTTCATCTACCACACTAGGAGGTCCAGTTCAATTTCGTTGGATGTATCCGTTCGAAAGATTTATTTTTCATCTGAAGAAAAATATCTAACAAAAAGCTCGTCCATAAGGTTCAATTGTAGAACAATACGTGAATGAGGAGGTATCATTCTTCACTTCTTACTACTTCAAGCCACATGTTCAAAATTGAAGTAGAAATCTAGACAGATGTTTTGATGATGGTGTGAAATTTTCATATCGATTACCAGATATTCTAGATATAATTTGCAGAATTGGTCGAACTATTGGTAAGGTGAAAGATATATGGCTATCACAACGAGATCTACACATCGCACATACGTATGTTTTACTCAACTGTGAATATCTACGGCCTTTTGAAAGGTAACATACTATAAATATGGATTCAATTGTTTATACGTATTTTATTTGTAATATTTACATAATTTTCTAACATTTTACATGATATTTGATGATATATTGAAGAATAAACATGTGGACATTGATGAATCTCAACTCCAGGAACTTAAAGAAAGAGATTTCTCCACATGGATCAGAAAATATGTAAGTAAATAATATATTAAATATTAATAAATTACTTTTATATAATATTCTGATGCTTTGTCGATGATTGTTTCCTCCGTAATGTAGATTGAGATCGACAATCACCCGTTGTGGCTACGAGATCTTGTTAAAGAACCGATTGTGAAAGTTTTATTTTGACTTATATTTAACATTTTTGTAGGTTACATTGGCTTAAGAGTGGTATTATTTCGATGTGATTGGTTCAATCCAATAAGCGGTCGTGGAACAAGAACGAATAAATTAGGCGTTATAGAAGTTAACTCCATTCGAGATATGCAAAATACGAGCCTTTTATTCTTGTATTACAAGCCAATTAAGTTTGTTACATTTCTTATCCATATATTAGACAATCTTTAGGTTGACATTTTGCAATGAGGATACTTCCAAAGGGTAAATTTATCGATAACACAGAAGAGCAACAATTGGCAAAGCACCAAAAAACCACCGAGATTGTTGTAGATGAAGTTACCGTTGAAGCAATTGCGCATGGTGAAATCGAAAAAATTGAAACAAATGAAGATGATATATACGAAGGGATATAAGAAAAAGAAGAATAAGAAGAAGAATTTGAATAATATTGAGAAACACAAGAATCGACAGAAGAATTATGTGAATCTGAAGATAATTCATGTTAACTTGTTATCTTATTGAATTGTTAAATCAAGTTATTCATGTTAAATCGGTCCATCCTCATTTCTCGATCCGTCCTCATTCCTCGATCTATCCCCGTTGCTCGATCTATCCTCGTCCTCATCCCCATCCCTCGGTTCGTTCCTATCCCTATCCCTCGATCCATCCCATTCCTCGATCAGTTCTCGTCTCTGTCCTCGTCCCCATCCCCGATCCATCCCCGTTCCTCGATCCGTCCCCATTCCTTGGTCCATCCCTATTCCTTGATCAGTCCCTATCCCATCCCTTGGTCTGTCTCTGTCCCCATTCCTCGGTCCATCCCTATTCCTTGATCCATCCCTATCCCATCCCTTGGTCTATCTCCGTCCCTTTTCCTTAGTCCATCCTCGTCCCTATCCCTCGGTCCGTCCTCATCCCCATCCCTCTCCCTCGGTCCGTCTATCCGGATTTCCAATGGATTGCAGACGAAAGTCGCGTATTTCGGGATGGATTACGGATGACTCACCGTATACGGACGAACGTGTCAATTCGTCCGTAAGCCATCCATAATTATGAACGGTACCATTCAAGCGTCCGTAATTGTGGACGGCCTCATGGAGTCGTCCGCAAACAATCGATAAATTACGTGAGGAGTATTAGGTTGACGATGTAGTATTACAACACTTGGATCAGGCATGACGTCGTACTGTGCCGGGGTTGTGGTAACATTTCCAGCGACGAAGCGTTGTATTGTACTGATGACTGGGGTATATTGTGACCTTGCGAGATCTTTAGAGTGTTGGGGTGCTCTGGACTTTGCAAACGTATACCCGAGTTAGAGTCGTGTGGACTCTGTGACTTATGATCCGGTATGGCACTAGTCTTAGACTGTGGATACTTTGTCGGATTAGGTAGAGTTATTTATGGGGAAAAACTGATAACGTCTATTTTTTCATAGTATTTTAGTTGATTTTTGTAGTTAGTTCACCAAGCATTAAGCATCATTTAGTCCTCTTTCCTCCTTTTCTCGTGTAATTGCAGGAAAAGATTACATCAAACACGAACACGAGTAAACACAAGCGAATACGAGCAATTGCCCTACACCACATTCAGTAGCACGACCGGGCACACAAGGGAGGTGAACAGACCGACCGTGCAGCCATTCCAGCCCGACCGTGCTGCTGAAGAGGACTCTAAGCCCGACCGTGCAGAACCACAAGCCCGAGCGGGCTCATCAAGAGGGCACCAGCCCGACCGTGCAACCATTGCAGCCAGACCGATCTACTCAAGCAGCACCTCAAGCCCAACCGTGCAGCCCTCTGAGCCTGACCGGGCTCTCCAAACAGAATGCATCCCCGAAGATGTTGCACAGCCCGGGCATGCATGAAACCTGACCGGGTTTTGATCAGCTGAAGCGCCTGACCAATCTCACTCTTGTGCCCGGTCGGGCACATTAAACCTGTGCGCCGCCATGAAGAAAAGGAAATGTTTGGTCGACAGGAAGTAATAGGAAAACTCATGGGAAATAATGGAAAGACTCGGCAAAATAGGAAAAAGAAGAAAAGGAAAGAAATAAGAAGAGGAAAGAAGGAGGTTCAATTGATATTGAGACTAGAGAGACGAAGAAGATGACACTGAGATGTAGAGAGAGAGAGTGGAGAGAGAGAGCAGAACGCACATGAGGGAGAAGGACAAAGCGACGAAGCCGGATTGTGGAGGAGCTATTGAAGAGTCGATAATAGAACATGGAGGGATCTCGTTCTTTATCCATGTTGAATATGGTTATCTTTTGCGTTTCGTATTCTAAGTTCATGTTCGGGTAGGTCCATAGCCATAGGTTAGAGAGCTTAGCCGATATGTAACAAAATCTTGTTCTTAATGCTTTCGGTCTTGAATGCCACTTGAATGAATGATTTCGGTATTTGATCGTTTTTTAGAATGATTGGTTGTTCTTAATGCTTTCGTTCTTGCATGCCACTTGAATGATTGATTGTAGAAGTCTAATGAATCTATGCTAGGGGATTAGACTTTGGAACTCAACCATGATTTAGGATTTAATCAATTTAGAATCAATGCCAGGTCTGTTGATTGAATCTAGGGATTAGGATAGCGGTCTTAATGCATCTAGCGGGTGAGATTACGTAATCGGAAGACTGGTAATACGCATGTTAGGTAGAGGACAAGTCAATACCAATCACTTCCTATGTTAGAGCTTGAATTCCCTGAACTCGTGATAATATCTAAGACCAATGATCTTGTTAGAACTTTGTTGCATCATCGTGCATCTCTCAAAACCTGTGGTGTTTAGTTCATTGAATTTAATCCGATAGTTAGTTAGTTAGTTTATCTTATTTGCATTCCCATCACTTATTTATTTTACATGTCTTACTCATTAGTTTACTAGTTTTAGAGTTGCATCCTTGTGTTCGGCCCTGGTACTATACGATCTATATTCTTGCGGAAGCGTTGGTTTAGATAAATTATTACTTGAGATTAACCGCATCAGTAACTTCAAAAATACCCTTCAAATGCTATTTTGACTTCAAGCCTACCCTTTCCTAAAAAATTTTCAACTTCAAATCTACCCTTAAAATATTGATAATCACATATTATCGTATCCTTTAATTAGTCGACAATTATTTTTTCTCTCCTCCAGAGGATCTCGATTTCTCTCTCTCATGTGGCGTGAAAATTACTATTTTCCCACACCACATCAGATTCGGCGCGAGTATCTTGAAATCGCATTAAAATTGTCGCAGATAGCTTGAAATCGACATCAGATTTGCCATGAATAGGTTGAAATTGTTTGTTGTCAACAAAGAAGCTTGCAATTAAGCACGTTTCGCAGAAAACCAGGTATATATAGTGAGTTTTTTGTTCTCTTGTGTTTTTCGTGTTCTTTTGTGAATTGGATAACCCGAATGAGTAGTGAGTAATATGTATAGATTCGGTTCTCCCTTTCTCAAAATGAGTCTTGTATAGATGTAGTCTAAAATAGTCATATTTATTAAAATGTCAAATAATCGCAATGAGTGATAGTCTTTTCGAGTCACACGGTCTCACTAAGTCACAAAGTCATATTGAAACACATGGTCGCAGTGGATCACGGAGTCACACAATCGCACTAGATTACAGAGTCTCATCGAGTCGCACTAGGTCACAGAGACTCGAGTCACACAGTCGCACTGGGTCACAGAGTCTCATCGAGTCACATGGTCGCACTGAGTCACAGAGTCTCTTCGAGGGGTCAAAGGGATCAAAGGTCAAAGGGTCTCCGGGGTACGAGGGTCACAAAGGGGTCAAAGGGTCGCATGGGTACAAGGATTGTAGGGGTACAAAGGTCGCAAAGGTACAAGGGTCGCAATGGGGTACCTCTTTCTTTGTTAGTCAAATTTTTTTTACCTCTCGGAGCTTAATCGAATTTTGTGTTCTTTATTTTGCGAGGTAACATGAATGAGGTACATCCTTTGTATGCCGGTATAGCTGAATTAAAAGATCTAATTTCTGGAATCTATCATATGTTGTCTAACTCACACTATCCGCATTGCTCGGAGCAATCATGGGAACAAGAAGTTCGGGGTATGAAGAAGTGAACTACGAGAGTTACAATCAGCCTTTCGGGAACACATGCAACCCCTGATGGAGAGATCACCCAAACTTCCCGTATAGGAACTCCGACGGTGTGTTGAATGTGAAACATCTATTGGGAAATTTTCAGCCGCAAGCGATTCAACGAAACCAGAACTTTCAACCATGGACGCAACCCCAAACTCAGAATTATCAACCACATGCGCCCCCATGTCCGCACCAAGAAGCTAACGCCGATATTATGTCTATGCTCGCTCAAATCTTACAAGGGGAGGAAGATAAATACGCGGAGCTAACAGAGATGAGAGTGGATTATGGAGATATAAAGAAGGAGGTTACAGAATTCGAAACGCACCTAAATATCTTAGACAATAAAATTGCACAACTCGCTGCAAATTCCTCCAAACCACAAGGGTTCTACCGAGAATACCGGAAGCAAATCCTCGTGAGCATGCCAACGAAATTTACTTAAAGAATGGTAAGACGGTGGATCAGCCTATTCCTTTAACGTCCGAAAGGGGTGAAGCATCTATCACAGTAGCGGAAATGTCTATCAACAAGCTTAAGGAGAAGCTCGAGGAGGAAGAGGAGCCAAAATATGTAAAACCAGCCCCGAGGCCACCTCCTTTACCGTTTCCACAACGTCAACTCAGGAAAATGGTAGATCAACCAAATCCTTCAACATTTTTAAAGGATTAAACGTCTACTAAAACAATGGAAAAGGACAGTAATGTTGAAGAGCATAAAAACAAACCCGAGGAGAAAGAGGATCCAAAGTACGTAAAACCAGATCCGAGACCACCTCCATTGTCGTTCCCACAACGTCAACGCATGAAAATTGGTGATCAGCTAACCCCATCAATATTTTAAAAAAGGGAAGAATCTAACATAGCATTGGATAAGGCTATGGATATTGATGAGCATAAGAAGAAACCCGAAATGGAAGTAGAGTTCAATTTAATTGACACACTTGAGCTGTTGTGCATTATTGACTTCGTGTTCCACGATGACGTCTTTGAGAATTTAGCCATGGAAGTTTGTGAAGAATTTGGGGATACGGATTCCCTAGATATGACTCTCATAGCAGCTGGAGAGGGATTATATAAGGTACCAAACGAGCTGCTGGACAACAAAAAGAAGAAGGAACCCCCTGACCGAGACTTCCGCACAACCCGAGCTAAATGCGATACAAATCAGTACATAAACAACCCCAAGATGCCAAGAAGCTACACCAAACGTCCAACACACAACTGGAGCATTGACAAGGCACCCAAGGTGAAGATGAAGCCTTCTACACAAGGACTCACACACCAACAAAGTCCGGAAACGTTGAAGGAAACAAAAGACGAGCCTAACCGGTTTCATGGAGTGCATAGCCGGACTTATGGATAGCTCAACCAAATTCTTTGGACAACACGATATAGCCCCCAACATAGGGAACAACACGACCAAGATTAGGGAGGACATGACTGATCGTGCAAGGAATCCAATTGATTCGCGTGCTACACCCTATCGAGCACACTATGCACGCGAGACACTACGTACACAATTACGTCGAGAATGTCCACCTGATGAGTAACATCTTGGTTAGGCTCGTGACCTTAAACAAGCGCTTCTCCGGAGGCAAGGGTCGCAAAGGGGTTCAAGGGTCGCAGAGGTACAAGGGTCGCGAAGGGGTCAAAGGTTCGCAAGGGTACAAGGGTCGCAGGGGTACAAGGGTCGTAAAGGGGTCAAAGGGTCACACGGTCGCACTGGGTCACAGAGTCTCATCGAGTCGCACGATCGTAGTGGGTCATAGAGTCTCATCGAGTCGCACGGTCGCACTAGGTCACATAATTTACCCTCTTTTATGTTTTGTTACAGGTGTAATGGATTCGGTGGATGAGAATCTGAATGGGTTGGTAGAGTTCAGGATAACAAGAGAGTATTTTTTCTATTGTCCTCCGGTTAGTTTGAACCCATAACAATTTCAAATGGGAAATACTTAGAAGCAGAATGTACAGCATGATTATATGCAAATTCAGCATGCGGTAAACATTCTTACCATGTTTTCAAGTTCTTCTTAAACTAATGCACGCAAAAGAGTTCCTAAAGTTCGATTAACTACCTCGGTTTGACCATTAGTTTGCAGATGACACGTCGTAGAAAACAATAACTTCGTTCCTAGCTTAGACCATAGAGTCTTCCAAAAATGGCTACGAAACTTCGTATCTCTATCCGAAACTATCGTCCTATTATACCATGTAACCTTACTACTTCCTTAAAGAATTGATTTGCTACGTGCAATGCATCATCTATTTTATGGCATGCTATGAAATGTGACATCTTAGAAAATCTATCAACAACCACAAAGATTGAATCATTTCCAGTCTTAGTTCTAGGCAAACCAATCACAAAATCCATAGATACGTCATTCCAAGGATGAGTCGAGATAGGTAGAGGGGTATACAACCCGTAAGGTTGAACTTTAGACTTAGTTTGTTTGCACGTGACACACCTTCTGCAAATTCGTTCAACGTCCCTCTTCATATGCGGCCAATAGAAGTGATATTGTAATACCTTAAGCGTCTTTGCAATTCCAAAATACCCCATAAGGGCACCCATGAGCTTCTCTAACAAACATGTCTCGCATAGAGCAATTAGGCACGCACAAACGGCTTTCATAAAACATAAATACATCTTGCCTAAAGTAATGACCCGATGCAAACTTCTCACACGTTTTGTATACTTCTCCGAATTCAAAATCAGATGCATATATCTCTTTAAGTTGTTCAGATCCTAACAACTTAGCATCTAAAGTAGTTAGTAGAGCATACCTTCGGGATAGAGCGTCCGCTATGACGTTTTCCTTACGTTTCTTGTACTTGATGACGTAAGGGAACGTCTCAATGAATTTGATCCACCTCGCATGTCTCTTGCTAAGTTTATTCTGCCCTTTTAAATACTTGAGTGATTCGTGGTCGGTATGTATAACGAACTCCTTCGGCCATAGGTAATGCTGCCACATTTGCAATTCTCTAACAAGCGTGTAAAGCTCCTTATCGTATGTGGCATAATTTAGGGTTGCTTCTCCAAGCTTCTCGCTGAAATAAGCAACTGGTTTTCTTTCCTGCATCAAAACTTCACCAATCCCTATACCGGACGCATCACAATCGATTTCAAACGTCTTAAGAAAATCCGGTAAAATTAAAAGAGGTGCATGATTAAGCTTCTCTTTTAGAATTTGGAACGCTTCGGACTTCCCCGACGGTCTTTGGACTCGGCCATTCCCGAATGGCTTTAACCTTCTCTTCGTCCACTTTAACTCCATCTGCACTTACCAAGAAGCCTAGAAACACAACGTTATCTGTACAAAAGGTACACTTCTTAAGATTAGCATAGAGATCTTCCTTTCTAAGTATAATCAAATTAGACCACAACAAATCGACCTATAAATTCTCTAAGAACTTGATTCATTAGGCGCATGAAAGTACTAGGTGCATTTGTCAATCCGAAAGGCATCACTAACCATTCATATAAACCGTGCTTAGTTTTAAATGCAGTTTTCCATTCGTCACCCTCTTTCATTCTAATTTGATGATATCCGCTCATAAGATCAATTTTAGAGAATATCCTAGACTAATGCAATTCATCAAACATATCATCTAATCTAGGAATGGGGTGTCGATACTTCACCATGATATTGTTGATTACTCGACAATCAACACACATACGCGAACTGCCATCCTTCTTTGGCACGAGTAAGACAGGAACGGCGCACAGGCTCATGCTCTCTTGAATGTGTCCATGAGTTCCTTCACTTGTCTTTGCAATTCTTTAGTCTCAACCGGGTTGGTACGATAAGCTGGCCGATTTGGAAGTGCGGCTGTGGGGTCAAAGTCTATTTGGTGTTCGATGCCGCTGATGCGTATCAGAGTTAAATATAAATAACCTAATCTACCCGCAAGTGCACGGCACATGTGTAATATTTTAGGTGTCGATCCCACAAAGACTATGCAACACTACCTAAACCCGAACTACGAATCAAACTTGCTAACGAAAGAATGGTGATGAGGAATGAAATACTGAAAGTAAATAAACTACTTGGGTTCTAACGATGAGATAAACGTCCTAGGAATCCGGTTTCACCACAAGACTACCGAAACCAACGATCAACCTATCTCTCATGCAATCCTAGTTAAAGCTATCTAAGGCGGACGATCCTAACATGATATCTACCCTCTCTCAAGGCATAGACACGTGATCTAGACAAGCTGCCCCCTACTTTCGTGGCTGACACC
>CM071865.1:19928713-19956509 GCA_036759665.1 Gynandropsis gynandra
ATGTATCAAAAACGTCTCCTAAATCGTGCAAGAAATACGTATGAAAACGAGATGATCAGCCGCATATTGGAGGTTATCCCGTAGGATTGTCTTCGGGAAAAACATCTTCATAATTCTGCTAAAGATATGATCTTACTAGACAGCACCGGTGCAAGGTTAATCAAGATCGAAAGAGTTTCCTTAAACACGAACAAGGGAAAATAAAACACCCCCATCCCGGAACTACCTCGGGACTAGGAGTGTCCACCATCACCTCCAAGAGGTGGCTACACGTATCGTCACTCAACGCATTTATAAAACAAATATATGATTTATTCCAAAATAAGAATGGTTCGGACCAAATAGAAAAATAAATACGTAAAGATCATAGTCATGATAAATGAATAAATGAATACGAAATGCAAAATAAAACTCATCGATACCTCGTGCACGCCTCTCCCATCAGTGTGCTGTGAACCTTCATATTGTTGCTCAACCTCATTGCTTTTTTTTCTTGTCATACTCTGTCCATCCACAACAGCCCACAAATAGGGTGAGTACGAAATACACACTCAGTGAGATCAATACGTGTACGTACTCTGTGCTACGTATTCTCCCGCTCGAACTGAATATCATAAAATAATGATATATCCAAAGTCTAAACTAAAGATATACAAATAACTCTACCCAACCCGACTAAGTATTCAAAGTCTAAAACTACTACCACACTGGATCATAACACACAAAGTCCACACGACTCTAGCTCGGGCATACGTTCGCAAAGTCCAAAGGATCCTATCACACTAAAAATTTCGCAAGGTCACAACGTACCCTAACTATTAGTACAATACAGCGCTCCGTCGCTCGAAAGGTTACCACAACCCCAACACGGTACGACGCTGTCAGATCCACTGATCTAACTAACTTGACATTCCATCGCTCGAAAGGTTACCACAACCCCAACACAGTACGACACCGGTAGATCCACTGACCTGACTAACTCGACGCTCCGTCGCTCGCAAGGTTACCACAACCCCAACACGGTATGATACCGGCCCAGATACAAGTGTCGTAATACTAACGTCATCGACCCGATACTCCTCACGTGACAACTCTCACCAATGCGCTTGCACACGCATTTTTCCGAAGGTTCAAGTGTGAAATCACCCGATCGAGCACACTAACAAGATATTCACTCGGCTTAAACACCGAACCCAAATATCGACGTTCTCCGACCCCAACACTTGGTCGCACGTCAATTCTCTAGATCATCTCTAGTCACTTATACAACTCATATACTTATCATCAATTCTCATACGACAAATCTAGAGTTTAATCCAATTCACTTGTAGCGTTTGACTTTTTCCATTATGATCCTATAAATCCTATTGTGATCATGCCTCGTTTTAAAAGCATAATTGCTTACATAAATCAATCACACAAATCTGAAATTACGATGGAGAAAATCATCACCTTAGCTTCCCGACGATTTGACGATTCTGGCTAATATTGCTAGCAACAACACCGACCAAATTTTCCCTGTTATAGATCCATTCAATTCAATAAATTTCCATAATATAAATATTCGAAAATAATCACAACAAATCATTTAGAGATTTACCACAATCGCGATTAGAATCCACCCACGAAGAACGCGATGAAAATTGAAGATCCTTCTTCAATTTCTTCTTCCCTTTTTTTTCTTCTTCCCATTTCTTTTTTTTTTCTTCCTCTCTCTCGGCGACGGCTGCCACTATCTTCTTTTAATTTTTTAAACCTTAATTATTATTAATAATATATATATATACATATATGTATGGAAGTCGGTGATACCGACTTCCTTTATTTACGACTCTCACAATTCTCCCCCACTACAAAGGAATCCGTTCTCGAATTCTATATTTCAGATTCTTACGGCATCATTTGTATTCAGTGTATAGAAGAACCATAAAACTCATCTTCAAACAACTAGGGATACTCATGTCTCATATCCTCCTCTAATTCTCATGTTGCTCTTTCCACACCATGATGTTCCCACACAACCTTTATCATCGGAATTTGCTTGCGCCTCAACTGTTTCACTTGGTGATCCACAATGCGTATTGGACGTTCTTTATATGTTGAGTCCTTCCACCAGGTTTTTGATGGCTCTACAAGTATCTTCTCTGGTACTGATAAACACTTACGCAATAACGATGCATGAAACACATCATCTATTCCCTCTAAAGATAAAGGAAGCTTCAATCGATAGGCCCCTACTCCAATTCGCTCAATCACTTTAAACGGTCCCGTGAACCTTGGTGATAACTTGTTCACTCGACTCCCCCCTGATCTTCCTTGCCTCGCTTGAATTCGTAAATACACCATATCTTCAATGTTAAACTCAACTTTCTTCCTTTTTAGATCAGCATACCTCTTCTGACAATCTTGAGCCGTCTTCATTTTCATCTTAGCAATTCTTATCTTTTCCATGGTCTCCTCGACATCTTTGCTCCGAAGATAGATCTCTCCCCCACTTTAGTCCAACACAAGGGTGTACGACATGGTCGCCCGTATAATGCTTCATATGGTGGCATCCCAATACTAGCATGATAACTATTATTGTATGCGAACTCAACAAGTGGTAAATAATTTTCCCAACTTCCAGGCCACTCCAACGCACATGCTCGTAATAGATCCTCAAGCGTCCTTACAGTTCTCTCTGATTGTCTGTCTGTCTGTGGATGATATGCGGTGCTCATGCGCAATTTGGTTCCTAACTCTTTTTGAAACGCCTGCCAAAGACGTGAGGTGAATCTCCCATCTGGATCTAAAACAATGCTTGATGAAACCCCATACAACTTCACAATTTGTGCAATATATATCCTTGCTAGCTGATTCACATCAAAAGTCTTCTATATCGGAATGAAATGAGCCGATTTAGTTAGTTGATCCACGACCACCCAAATAGCATCTTTGCCACTTTGCGTCTTCGGAAGACCCGTCACGAAATACATGGTAATATGGTCCCACTTCCATTCGGGGATTGGTAGACTTTTTAATTTCCCGTTTGGTACTTGTTGCCCCGCTTTGATTAATTAACACGTTGGACATTTCGCTACCCATCGAGCAATGTCCTTCTTCATCCCTGACCATTGATAAAGCTGGCAAACATCCCGATACATCTGCGTCGATCCCGGATGAATCGAAAACTTAGATTGATGAGCTTGGCTCTGAATATCTTCTCTAATCCCTAGATCCTTCGGTACATAAACTCGACCACTAATCATCATTAGACCGTCTTCCCTTATTTGATACAACTTGTACCTCGGGTCTTGCTGATTATTACGAATCTTCTGTAACCTCTCATCGAATAATTGTGATGTACGAATTCTACTCAATAGACCAACCAGATTTATGGCTTGCAAACCGACACTCTCGGACTCAGTCTGCACTGCCTCTAGTCTCAAAGCACTTATCTGGCTAATCAAATCCCCGAAATCTTGCATAGCCGAAACCTCAACTCTTTTCTGACTCAACGCATCTGCAACAACATTTGCCTTCCCCGGATGGTATGCGATGTCCACCTCATAGTCTGCGACAAACTCCATCCACCTTCTCTAACGTAGATTCAACACTGGCTAAGTAAATATGTACTTTAGACTTTCGTGGTCCGTAAAAATCTGTACCTTCTCCTCATAAAGATATGCCCTCCAAATCTTTAACGCGAAGACCACAGCTGCCATCTCTAAATCATGAGTCAGATAACTCTCTTCATGCTTATGTAACCGCCTTGAAGCATAAGCAATCACGTGATCTCCCTGCATAAGTACACATCCTAATCCAGTCTTTGACGCATCCGTGTAGAAGATGTATGGAATCCCTAGTTATGGTAAGGCTAACACTGGGTTTTCGTTAGCTTCTCACAATCTTCATTCCAAACAAAAGGTACATCTTTTCCCTTAAGTCTAGTCATTGACTTTGCTAGACTAGCAAAGTTCATAACAAAACGTCGATAGTAACCTGCTAATCATAAAAAGCTCCTTATCTCTGTTGCATTTTTCGGTTGTTTCCAACTTATAATCGCTAACACCTTCTCAGGATCGACAGAAACTCCTTCCTCCGGTACGACATGTCCCAAAAATCCAACACGTCTCTTCCAGAAAATACACTTTTTTAACTTCGCAAACAATCGTTGTTCTCTGAGACGCTCTATCACCAAGCGCAAATTTTCCTCGTGTTCCTCTGGGCTCTTGGAGTAAACGAGAATTTCATCTATAACTACAATAACGAAATGATCCAAGTAGTCCCGAAACACATTGTTCATTAGCTTCATGAACGCAACAGGGGCATTAGTCAAACCAAATGGTATGACCGCAAATTCATAATGCCCATATCGTGTTTGAAATGCCATCTTCCTAATGTCACCTTCTACAATTGGAATCTGATGATATCCCGATGCTAAATCTATCTTTGAAAACCAAGTTACACCTCTTAACTGATCTAATAACTCATCGATCATCGGTAGTGGGTAACGATTTTTCACAGTGACTCTATTTAAAGCCCTATAATGAATACACAGTCTAAAAGTCCCATCTTTCTTCTTCACAAATAGGACTGGTGCACCCCATGGTGATGTACTCGATCGTACAAAACCTTTCTCAAGTAGCTCATCTAATTGCTTCTTCAACTCTGCCATTTCCGCTGGTGCCATTCGATATGGAGACTTTGATATTGGAGCAGTAACCGGTTCTAGCTCAATCTCAAATGGATCCCCTCGCGTTGGTGGTAAGCTCTCCAGTTCTCTAAATACATCTGCAAACTCTCGCACTACAGGGATCTCCTCGACTTGCACAGATGGACCCACTTCTTCTACGGATATGGTAGCGAGATATAGGTCACACCCTTGATCTAGTAATCGTTCCATACGCAACGCTCAGATGATGTGAATCCCTTGACCCGAGCGAATTCCTTGATACTTAAGCACTTTGCCGTTTTTCTGGCAACGTATTTCACCGCGATGACAATCCATCACAGCTCGATGTCTTAATAACCAATCCATTCCAAGGATCACGTCATAGCATTCTATCGGAATGATGATCGCTCTACAGCTAGTTCTTCTCCTTCTATCACCACGAGTACCTCCTTAAAAACCCCTTGAGATTCTAAAATCTGACCTCCAGGAATATGCACTCGGACAATACTCGTTAGATCCTCAGGTTGAACAACTAATTTATTAGCCATCGATGGACTCACAAAACTATGTGTCACGCTGGTGTCAAATAACACATGATTAGACATGCCTCCCACGATTATAGATCCAGGGATAGGTTGAGCGTCTCCTTCTTGGTCCTCACGTTCATTCTCATAACCTCCCATGACATATACTCATGGTTGTAGAGCCCTACGTTTCGATGCATGCTGTTCGGGCTTCCTAGTTCTAACGTGTGGCGTTAGACCCTCTGGTGGTGGCGGTGTCCTAGGACAATCTTTTTAAAAATGATCCATACTACCACAACGGAAACATCCGTCGAATTATCCTCGCCTCATAGTTCCTCCCACTTGCTGGGGGCAATCACGAAACTGATGCTCTAAACTTCCCCATCGAAAACATCCTACTCGCCTATCAAATCTTTGACATGCCCCTACATGCTCACGTCCACAACGATGACATGGGTACCTTGATGTTGATACGACAAGACGTGTCAGAACTGCTTTCCTTTGATCTGATCTTTCCCGAATATGTTGGACAACCTGTTTCCCTTTGGCATCCGAAGACTTCAAGATGCCCTCCTCGATGAGTCCCTTCTCTACCAACTGAGCATTCTGAACTAGTTCAGACAATGATCCATGCTTGACTATCTCAATCCTGCATCTGATCTCTGGTCGTAGTCCTTGGAAAAATTTGTTGACCTTGAGAACTTCTGAGGTTACTGATTTAGCCCCAAATCGTGATAAGTCCAAATAAGTCTCATAATATTGAGCAACAGTACGGTCACCTTGTGTTAGCTGTAGAAATGCCAACTCCATCTCTTCACGAGCAGCGTGTGGTATATATTTCAACTCAAAAAGTTGTTTGAACTTATCCCAAGAAAACATATGATCTGGACGTTCCCTCTAAATCTCTTCCCACCAAAACACCGCTTCTCCCTCCAAATAGTGGAGTGCAATATCCATCTTAAACTCAAATAGACATCTAGATTATCGAAATTTCCGCTCTAATCGAATCATCCACTCTTCCGCCTTCATCGGAGGTATCACACCGCCACAAAATGACTTTGTACACCATTTAGCCATGTGATCCATGACATAGAAATACTGCGACGTCTCCGCATGCCTCTGATTAAACACTGGAGCAGGCATTGGTCATGGTGGAAACGGTTCTTGTGGCGGAGCAGGTGGTTGTATTGGTGGTGGTGTCGGTGCCTGCACCGGTACTTGTGGCGTCGTTGAACTCTCCTCTTGATCATGTTGTCGAATTTCTACTAATAGCTCTCTCAACATTTCTCTCATGGCATCTCTATCTATTCCACTTCGCGATCTTCGTCCTGATGATTGAGACTACGTACGGCTATTGGAACGAGAGCCTCCACTCATTCTGCAGCCAAGAGCTCTAGTAATCATCCTCCTCGGTACTGTCTCCTACAAACAATCAACTACTATTAGTTTCCACAACTCTAAACTCACTAGACATTTCAGGACATGTGTGCTATGGTCTCCTGGCTTTATTAAAACATTTCGTAAAAACATTTTGAAATCCGGTGAAAATGATAAATACGAAAATTGATAATCAGGCTCTGATACCAATGTCTAACACCCCCATCCCGGAACCACCTCAGGACTAGAAGTGTCCACCATCACCTCCAAGAGGTGGCTACACGTATCACATTTATAAAACAAATATATGATTTATTTCAAAATAAGAATGGTCTGTAACAAATAGCAAAACAAATACGTAAAGATTATAGTCATGATAAATGAATAAATGAATATGAAACGCAAAATAAAACTCATCGAGACCTCGTGCACGCCTCTCCCATCAGTTCGCTGTGAACCTACATGTTGCTACTCAACCTCGATGATTTTTTTTCTTGTCATACCCTGTCCATCCACGACATCCCACAAATAGGGTGAGTACGAAATACGCACACAGTGAGTTCAATACGTGTACGTACTCTGTGCCACGTATTCTGCCGCTCAAACTGAATATCATAAAATAATGATATATCCAAAGTCTAAACTAAAGATATACAAATAACTCTACCCAACCCGACTGAGTATCCAAAGTCTAAGACTAGTACCACACTGGATCATAACACACAGAGTCCACACGACTCTAGCTCGGGCATACGCTAGCAAAGTCCAAAGGACCCCATCACACTGAAAATTTTGCAAGGTCACAACGTACCCCAGTTATCAATACAATACAGCGCTCTGTCGCTCGAAAGGTTACCACAACCCTAACACGGTACGACGCTGGCAGATCCACTGATCTGACTAGCTCAATGCTCTGTCGCTCGAAAGGTTACCACAACCCCAACACGATACGACCCGACAGATCCACTGACCTAACTAACTCGACGCTCCGTCGCTCGCAAGGTTACCACAACCCCAGCACGGTATGACGTCGACCCAGATCCAAGTATCGCATTACTAACATCATCGACCCGATACTCCTCACATCCCAACTCTCACCAACGCGCTCGCACATGCCTTCTTCCGAAGGTTCGACTATGAAATCACCCGATCGAGCACACTAACAAGATATTCACTCGGCTTAAACACCAAACCCAAATATCGACGTTCTCCGACCCTAACACTTGGTCACACGTCAGTTCTCTAGATCATCTGTAGTCACTTATACAACTCATAAACTTATCATCAATTCTCATACGACAAATCTAGAGTTTAATCCAATTCACTTGTAGCGTCTGACTTTTTCCATTATGATCCTATAAATCCTATTGTGATCATGTCTCGTTTTAAAAGTATAATTGCTTACATAAATCAATCACACAAATCCGAAATTACGATGGAGAAAATTTTCACCCTAGCTTCCCGACGATTTGACGATTCTGGCTAATATTGCTAGCAACAACACTGACCAAATTTTCCCTGTTATAGATCCATTCAATTCCATAAATTTCCATAATATAAATATTCGTATTAAGTGAATAATCACAATGAATCATTTAGAGATTTACCATAATCGCGATTAGAATCCATCCACGAAGAACGCGATGAAAATTGAAGATCCTTCTTCAATTTCTTCTTCCCCTTTTTTTTCTTTCTTCTTCCCTTTTCTTTTTTTTTTCTTCCTCTCTCTCGGCGCACGGCTGCCTCTATCTTCTTTTAATTTTTTTAAAACCTAATTATTGTTAATTATATATATAAATATACATATACATATGGAAGTCGATAATACCGACTTCCTTTATTTACGCCTCTCACATCAAAATTGTCTTTCTTTAGTTTTCTTTTTCTATTTAATAATTATTTTCATGAGGGTAGACGTGAAGCACTTCAATCTTAGGAGGATATCTGTGATATTATGCCGTTATTTATGTGTCTATAGTGTGATGAATGTCTATTTTATGTTACAAATTCGAGAGTGGGAGAATACGTGGAACGAAGTGCATGCATGTATTGATCTCACTGAATACGTCGTACTAACCCCTTTGTGGGTTGTCATGGATGGGCAGGTTATAGCAAGGACAAAGATCAAAGAGGTTGAGCAGCAATGTCAGAGGCTACAACAAACTTATGAGGAGGTGTGCATAAGGTCTCGATAAACTTTATAATACATTTCGTATTTAGTTTTATTATGATTTTATATGTTTTATTTCACTATATGGTTCTAACCATTCTCATTTTGAAATAATAGTATTTATTTTATTTTTTAATTGTGTTTGAGCGCTGACACGTGTAGCCACCTCTAGGAGAGAGGTGATGGTGGACTCTCCTAGTCGCTAGGTTGTTCCGGGATGGGGGTGTTACAATAACCAATTGTTTCAAAGACAATCTCTCCATTTTCTTCTCCTTCTACAACCCTCATCACATACATCCTTTACGTTGCATCTCTGATCACTTTGGTTCTGACGGTATCAATCTCTCCATTTTCTGCCATTTGAGGCATGGCTCATTCTCCTAATACACATTCTCTAGCTATGAATGTTCAGTAGTTCAGTTAATCTGAAGCGACAAATAATTCATGGTGGAGCAACACACCGAGCGGTTTTCGAGTGGAGTCATTGGCGATCACAGCGACAAACAATGGTTTCTTACGCCAATGGGAGAAACCCTAGACTATAGAACGATGGAAGGACGTAAGAGAAAGCCTATCGTCCAACGTTTGAATTTTTTATGAGGATCGATACTCCATCCCTCTCATGGAAAGGTGATTCTCTCGAGTTGTTGTACTTTTTCACCATGATTTAGAAATATCCTAACAAACAATCAAATAATCCACTTCGGTCTTTACTGTGACAGATTTTGAAGCTTAAGCTTATTCACGATTACATGACGGGTTGGTGAGCAATGGAGAGCAGGGGCGAGATACTGATGGCAGATAAAACCCAAAGGCAACGGTAACACATATCGTATTTGTTGAATTAATCTAAACGTAGAGGTAAGGAATTCTTCGGTAGCCATGAGGGATAAAGCGTACGTGAGAAAGAACGCAATGTAGAAAGGGGAATATGGGGCATCCAATCGACAACAACGCCCAGTACTTCATTGATGGCTCAGAGTACAGGTTGGTCGAGTTTTTGTCTTCTCCACTTTACTTTGTGTTCATGATTTGCGGCTGCTTTGGAAGCATCTTCAATGGGTCTATCAATTGCGATTGCGATTGTTGACATCTTGGTTTTGATCTATCTGATTTCTTAATTTGTTTTCTTCTAGTGTGGTTTTGCTCTACCGTCGGGGTTTAGGTGCTTTTGTTGTTGCCGATGTTGATGAAGAACACTTACATATCTGAGAATACTCTAATGCCAGCAGGTTGTTTCGTCTTTAAATTATTCAATTTATTTTTCTTTGTGCTGCCATTGTTACTACATTAATTTTATGTGGTTTTCGTTAGTGGGAGGCTTAAGATTTTGTATTTATTGCGAGTTCGGCTTTGGGTTTCTTTGTTTTTCTTATTTTCTCAATATATCGGGGTTTTGCAATCTGAATTAAGAATTAAGGTTGCTGCAAATTCATCAATTCTAACGTATGCTTCCTAATATAGAACATTCTTAATTAAGTATTTGAGTTTTGTTCAGGCAATGAAAACCTACCAATTATAAAAAGATTGAAGTATTTGAGTGTGCTCTAAAAAAGATAATGCTAGGAGATTGTTTCGTCTTTAGGTTCATTCAATCGATTTTTCTTTGCGTTGCCATTGTTACTAAATTAATTTTTTATGTTTTTCGTTAGTGGGAGGTTTAAGATTTTGTATTTTTTTGTGAGTTCGGGTTTGATGATCTTTTTTTCCGAAATGCTCAATATATTGGCGTTTGACTTCTTTATTTTTTTTATTTTTGGTGCTTCTAAGTTGAGATTGTTGGTATTCTAACATAAACATCTTATTCACTGTGATTTAAAGTTGTAGATACTTCAGTACCTACGTATAAATTTTGTGATATCTGAATTAAGACTACAATGTGATATAAGGCTAAAGTTTAATTTGAAAAAACTAAACCATTGAAATACTAGAATGGACGTTCCAAGAATTATGTAACACTCAATTTTTTTTTTCTGAAATCTCTAGCATCTATATATATACTAAGAGGCTTGCATTGGATGAACAGTGCAGGCCGATGACGTGGCAAGTGTACGAGCCGTTGGATTCGAGCAGCCCACACGTGGATGGGTCAGATTGAGCGGATAAAGACGCGGGTCATGGACCCGACCCATTCCCGCGCCGTCCGATGCGCTGCGTGAGTTGCACTCGCTCCTACATGTCTTCTCAGCCGTTCGATCGCTCAATCCTCCTCTCTCCAACCAACGATTGGATTTTGTCACCGACAAACCTGGAACGATACGAATCGTCGATTTCATTTAGGTTTTTCACCTTTACCTTCCCTTGGTTGTGCCGGCCCATAAAAGTCACGGCGGCTAACGGCGATCGGCAAGCGACGAGCAACGACGAGCGGCGGCGAGCGGCGGAGAGCGACGACCTGCGAGTGGCAGAGAGCGACAACCGGGGATGAGGTTGCAAGAGAAGATAGAGATGAGAAGAGAGAGAAAAGGTGAGAGAGAGAGGGTGAACGACGCTTAGGAGGGAGAGAGAAGAAAGTGAAATGAACCCTAATGGCATTTCCGTAATATAATGTCATTATATTTACGGAAATGCCATTAGGGTTAATTTTAATATTATATTATATAATTTAATATATATGAAATTACGGAAATGCCATTATAAATATATGTCATTATAATTATAAATATATGTAATTATATCCACGAAAATGCCTTTTAGGTTAATTTTAAAATTATATTATATAATTTTATATATATATATATATATATATCTCAATTTTAATATATACATATATATATATATCTCTTCGGGTATCCGACTCAAATTTGCGGGTAATGAAATTTCATTGTACGAAATCGGTTCCAAACCCACGGGCTCGGATAATTTTAAACGGATTTGGGACGATTTTCGGATCGGGACGATTTTTTCGGCTAATATGTCCAACCCTATTTTAGGATTTGTCCTAAATTAATTATAAAAATTTAAAAAATCTTTAAAAATTATTATGAATTTTTAAAGAAATCGAAATGATATTTATTTAAATTATTTAAATAAAATTTAAAAATATTTATTTAGATAATTTAGTGTTTGTTATTTAAAATTTGATTTAAAATTAAAATTACTACAAAATAATATAATGAAGTTCAACATAAAATGAGAAAATATTCTTATAAAATAATACGAAAGTGATGTTTATTTCTACAATTTGTAAAACTGATTCTAATAATAACGAAGTATGTGAAATATATAATACATAATTTTTAAACTGTTTAAAACATCCAGTAATTTTTAATTAATGTCTAAAACGAAAAGAAATAATATTTGTCATTCTCTTGCGAAATATACATCAAATATTTAGATTATATAACAGCATACAAATTTCAGATAATATAACTAGAGTGATAATATACTAGAAAGTAAAATAATAACATAAACCATGTAAGTAACAAAGTATTTATACTTCGATTTTTCTTAATCTTAACTAATATAACTGTGTAATTTCATTTTCAAACGAAACAATTATCTGGTATGATGTATTTTGCAATGAAAATTAGTAAATGTCCAAGACAAACATTAATAAACCCCGTGTGGGTTGTGTTAGTCCTTGTCGATACTCGTCCCGTTTATTCCGTTATGATTTTCGATGTTAGTACTTTGTCCCGTGTATGTCCATTAGCTCCAAAATGAACCAAATACGCATTAAAACCTGCAATTATATCAAAATACAATCACATAGTATTTTTAATTATTAAAACAAATATAAAAGATTAATCTTACCCGCGCATCGGGCGAGATCAATACTAGTTATGATATATGAGATGTTCTACAAATAAATGTTACATCCACAATAATTTACATAAATAAATATGAATAATAAAATGAACACAATTTTATTGTAATAAAATATTAAAATTAATTTAAAAATAAATAAACGCCATAATATTTATTGAAATAATATGTTAAAATTAAAAATAAATAAATGTATTGAAATAAATTTTATTGAAATATTATAATAAGATTACATAATCATCAATTAAAAATAAATGAATGTTACAATAATTTTTTTGTTATTCTTCTTAATATTCTTGATATTGTTATAATGATAAAAGTTACACCATCATCAATTCAAAATAAATAAATGTTACACCCACATAAATATTATAATTAAAATTAAACACTTAAAAATAAAGAATAGATTATGTCAAGTAGAGGTAGACATACGTTGTAGTTTTATCGAATAATTTACGAGTTTAGATAAGTTTTGATTTACATGTTGTAGTGTTGATTTAAATGTTATATAAGTTCTCTGGAATGAGAAGATTAGATCTTTGTTGTCTTTGTCATGATATTATACTTACTCATTAGATAGTTTTCCTTCTTTTACTATTGGTTATGATCAACTGACAAAGGAAAAATCTTTGTGTGTTGTAGACAGATAAAGCGTTGATTTTCGACAAAGTCATAGATTGCCCGATATCAATTCAGTTACAACTAAAATGGATGAGAATTATAAGCATTGTCAAATAAGATGAAGCATAAGAAAAGAAGATAAAGAATTTGTAGGAGACAAATATTCAGAGTAAGAGTTGGAGAATCCTTTATGTGGAATTACATTGTTGGATATGTGTTTGACATTCTTTAACAAATTGGTTTTGATATTTTATTTCATTGATAAACATGGTGCATAAATGTATCCTCTAGTTGTTGTTTGAAGATTATTTAAGAAGATTTAATTTGATTGTGAAATTTCTTAACTCATTGGATTCGATTTGGTTTTATGTTGTGTATGTAATTGCTATTTGCGTTTCAATTTCTTTTTTTTAATTGGGAATTTCATTTATCTAAAGTTATTTCTGTTACAGCTCCAAGTTATGTGGATGCGAAATAGTAATCATTGTCACACAGAAGATGAAGCACAAAAAAAAATGGTGATAAATCTAGAGTTAGTCCAGAAATTGTCTTCAAAATGTGGCTTATGTTGTAATGTAATATTGTATTTTCTTTCCTTTTAATAATTATTGTTTAAATTGAAACAAATTTTTCGGATAAGATGCATTTTTAATACAAGAGATGTTTATATTCTTTTTTCTCTTAAAATAAAAGAAAAATAAATCCATATTATTTTTTATTATTATATATTATCAAATTTTTATGATGGCATTATGCTTAGGTAGTTGAGCGAATGCAAGAAAAAAAAAAGCAACACTTTTATTCTATGTATTTGATTTATCTCTCCATGTTATTGCCACATTAATTATAGAAGAACACTAAAATAAGCAAAAGCGACAATAGAAATGCAAGGTGTTAAAACTTGAATCTACTAAGCATGTCTTCCATCACATTGCTTGATATTTCAGAGGAATCCACGGGAGACGAGGATAACCATAAGAAGATTGCAAATGATAAAGACAATACATATTCCATAATATAATTTTTATAACACCAAAAGGAAGAAGAAGTATGGTAAACAACAAGAAGATCATTATGCATTATTGGGTTTGAGCCATCTGATGCAATAGTGGATGAGATTAGAAAAAGTTATCGTGCAGCTGCATTTAAGTGTCAGCCAATAAAACTTGTCGCATTCCTTCTTTCTGAGGAGACAGAAGAAGCAAAAAAAAAGTTCAAGAGGATGAGATAGAATCTCGTTTCAAGCTCATTCAAGAAGCTTACGAGGTTTTACTTTATCATGCAAGGGAAATACATATCTGCAGGTCATAACATCTGTCAAGAACCGTATGGAGAGATACCTTCTTGTAGTTCCAGGTCTCAGTGTGTGGCATATGTTTTATATCTGAACAATACCTATATAAGTTTTTGGTTGGGGTTTTTCATATTAATGTCCAGTTTTATCTTCATCGTATTCACAAATTACAAGTGTTTGGGTTTCTAATACATAATCCAAATGTCTTTTCGTACTTCTACTCTGCATTTTCAGTGAGAGGAAAATTAGTTATCTGATTAATGTTCTAAATGGAATTGACGTTTCAAAAATAATAATATCATTTTGGTCTTTATTGTTAGGATCAGACGTAGATAAATAACTGTTAGGCAACAAAGTAAAGACGAGAAAAATAGAAAAATAGGATATCGGGGTTTTACGTGGTTCGGAAAAGTACCTACATCCACGGGAAAACAGTAGAATGCTTTTACTGACTCTCAAGAAATTACAACACTTCTCTCAAACTGTAAGAAGAAAACATCGGTATTTCTCTCTTACAATAAGGAGAAAGACTCTCTCAAAGAACTAAGATAAGAACCTTAAAACTAGGAAATACTACTTTCTCTCTGTTTTTTCTCCTTATATAGGAAAAATTTCCGACAAAACACAAATGTGGGGCCCACCGCAATGGTGTGGGGGCCACTACGTTGAACCAAAATTCATCAAAGTGAGTAACTTTCGATGCCTAACTTTAATTAAAAATAATTTTATCACTATTTTTTTCTTCATTCTCCCACTTAAAATCATTTTTTGTTGTATTCATTCTTCCTTTCCACTTTGCATTTGTCACGTCGTTCATGTTTCCGCTAGACCCACAGAAGATCAACGCCAAATAAATTTTCCACCGTTTACTGACTTCGTCAACATATATGTCATGTTTTCCTCTGTGTGGATTTTCTGAATATCCACACTACCTTCCTCCACCTTTTCCCGTACAAAATGATATTATACCCTTATGTGTTCCGTCCTTACATAAAATGTTGGATTCTTTGCAAGATGCAAAGCTTTCTAGCTATCACAAAACAAGACAATATTATCTTGTTTATGACCAAACTCCTCCATCAACATCTGCAACCAAATTGCCTTTTTGCTGGTCTGTGTAGCCGCAACATACTCAGCCCCTGTCGTAGATGTCGTGACGATAGACTGTAGTTTTGAAACCCAGCTTACAACACCGTCAACAAGAATAAACACATATCCTATGGTGGATTTGCTTTTGTCGAGGTCACTGGCATAGTCCGAATTGACATACGCAGTAACAGTCAAGTCTGATCTTCCATAACACAATGCAACATTTGTGGTGCCCTAGAGGTATCTCAAGATCCTCTTTACAACATCCAATGCTTAACTCCAAGTTTTGCCATATATCGACTAACCGCTCCCACTGCTTGTGCAATGTCTAGTCTGGTATATACCATGGCAAACATCAAAGTAACCACTATTGAAGCATACGGTACTCGAGACATCTCCATCCTCTCTTCTTTCGTGCTAGGACTCACTCGGAGGATAACTTGAAATTAATAGGAAGAGGGGTAGAAATCGGCTTACAATCTTGCATGTTGAACGACGTAACTGATATAGTTCTTTTGTGAAAGCCAAATCTTCCTATTATTTCTGTCTTGGTGAATTTACATCCCCAAACTCTTACTTGTTTGGCCCAAGTCTTTCATTTCAAACTCCCTAACCAATTGAGCCTTCAATTCTTTAATATGATAATTGTTGGGACCTACTACCAACATGTCGTCAACATACAACAACAAAATGATGAAATCATCATCACCAAATCTCTTGTTATACGCACAAAGATCTACATTCAGTTTGTTGTATTTAAGGCTCATTATAAAAGAATCAAATCTCTTATACCAACATCTCGCCGCTTGTTTGAGACCGTATAGAGATTTTTTTAGCCTACAAACCAAGTTCTCATTTCCTTCGTTTGAAAATCCTTCTGGTTAGAGCATATATATTTCTTCTTCAAATTCTCCACGAAGAAACACGTTTTTAACGTCTAACTGCTCGAGGTGAATATCCAATGTAGCACACATTACCAGGAAAACTCTAACTATTGTGAGTCGAACAACATGTGAGAAGATTTTATTGAAATGAATCCCTTCTTTCTGAGAAAATCCTTTTACCACCAGCCTTGCACGATACCTTTCCATTTGATCGTTGCAATCTCGTTTTAATTAAAGACCTATTTGTTTCTAATAGCCTTCCTTCCTTGTGGTAAAGGAACAAGGTCACGCGTCTTATTTCTGTGAAGTGCTTCTATCTATTCTTCCATTGTTCTTTTATCCACTGAGATGCATCTTTTTCTTGAACTGCCTCATTAAATGTGAGTGATTCTCTAACTTCAGATAGAAGAGAATAAGCAATATTTCCCTCCACAATAAAGTCATTCTGCCATACTAGTTTTTTCCTTCTCTCGATCTGAACATCGGAGCTGTGTTTCTGAAATCTCAGTTGACCAAGATTCTTCAATATCTTCAAAAGAACATGGAACGTATTATTCCATTCGATTTTCAACATCAACTCCCATTGTCCCTGGTCTTTCCAAAGAACTGCTATCATTTTTCACATTTTCTTCTACAAATACGATATCTCTGCTGATAATAAACTTGTGGGTAATGGGATCCTATAGGCGATACCCCTTAACTCCATCAGCATACCCTAAGAAGACAAACTTTATGGATTTGGATCCAATTTAGTTGTTTCTTGGGTGTTATACATCGCATAAGTCTTACATCCAAACATATGAAGGTTGGAATAATCAGCTGGTTTTCACATCCACATCTCCATAGGTGTCTTCTGATCAATTGCGGTTGATGGTGACCGATTCATCACATAACAGGCGGTCACAATTTCTTCGGTCTAAAACGTGTTTGCCAAACCAGTAGTTCTCAACATAGTCATCAATGAAAGATACAAAGTATCTTGCACCTCTTAGGTATATCTCTAGTGCTTGTCAAACATGAAAATTAATTAGATCCAAGATAGCCTTGCTTCTAGCAGTTGAACTGCTGAATTTGGATTTGTGCTACCTACTTGTAACACAATGCTCACAAAAGGGTAATGTGACCTTTTTGAGCCCTAAGAGAAGACCTTGATCTGCAAGAATCTTCAAGCCTCGCTCCGACATGTGACCCAAGTTTTGGTGCCACGACATCGTTGAGTCCGCTGTTAAACTTGATTCTACGACATTTGCTTCTCTTTTCCGTAGTGTATTTTTTTTAATCATGTACATATTTGACGTTATCTTTTTAGCTTTCAGCACAACCAGTGTATTCATGACAATTTTCATGATTCTATTTTCAACATAGGTCTTGCACCTTATGTATTCTAATTGTCCAACAGATAATAGATTCTTTGTCAAGCCTTCCGTGTACTGTACCCCTTAAATGGTCCGAATAACACCATCTTCAGTTTTTACCTTGATGGTAACAATGCCAGCGATATTCAAGACATGATCATTTCCCATAAACATAGATCCTCCTAAGATAGGTTCATAATCATGGAACCATTCTCTCCGAGAGGTCATATGTCATGACGCTCTTGAATCCAGAAGCCATATACTCGGAAAAATTTGTCTGTCTTTAGTAATCGTGGTTACTTCGTTGTATAACACTTCACCATTTTGGGCATTTGCCATGTTGCCTTGAGGCTTTGCTGCTTTCTCTCCATTTTTATTATAATCCCAACACTGCTTCTTCGAATGACCTTTCTTTCCGCAGTGAAAGCATTTAATAACCTTCGTACTTTCTAACTTTGATTTTTCAGCATATTGACTCCCACTTGAACCATGTTCAGTTGATTTCCCTTTGTCATCGCTAAGGCCTCTGCTTGTTGCGAGCCTACCAACATGTCTTGCTTGTTTTTACACCTCCGTTCTTCTTCCGGAATAGTAGTTGCAACATCATCAAAGACTATATAGTCTGTAAGAAGATTACTCGTCTTGTTCACGATGAGTGAATCATACGAATCTGGTAAACTTTAGAGCAAGATCTCAGCACGCTCTTTTACATCGATTTTGTAACTCATTTCGGAGAGTTTCAAAAATAGCATATTGAGCGTAATTATATGATCTGCAGGCGTGCTACCCAACAAGAAGGCCTCTCCAGTCTTTCCTTAAGAACTTTTCTTACTGATTGAGGCTAGAAACGGCGGCAGCGAGGAGTTGACGAAAAACCGCCGATAAGGGCTTCACAACGAGTCCATCGAAACGAAGCAAATTTGTTATTTATTTTATTTCATGGAAGTAGATTCCGACATCCGGAGAGTGTACAATCTTCTTTTCAAGAAGATCTTGTTGTAGAATGACTTCGTTCTCATATAACTTCGAGAGATACTCCTGGAACTCCTTTGGAGTCTCCAACTCCTCTACACTATTTAGGATGTCATCGGCGAGACCAGGGTACAAACTGTCGATGACACTTTCATTTATTTTGTTCCAGTGCTCATCAGTCATATCCTTCAACCTTTCTCCAATAGCCACAAATAACCTTCTTTAATCAGAACAACCCTCATCTTTGTTTTCCATGTCGAGAAATTATTTTCGTTGAACTTCTCTATCTCATAGCATGTTGACATTTTATCAATACGAATCTCATTATAACACAATCTTCGTATGAACAATTAGTATTAAATAAGAGCTCTGATACCACTATTAGGATCAGACGTGGATAAATAACTGTTAAACAACAAATTAGAGAAAAGAAAAATAAAAAATGGTACACCGGGGGTTTTACGTGGTCGGTAAAGTGTCTACGTCCACGGAAAACAGTAGAAGGCTTTTACTGACTCTTAAGAATTACAACACTTCTCTCAAATTGTAAGAAAAAAACACCGGTATTTATCTCTTACAATAAGGTGAAAGACTCTCTCAAAGAACCAAGAGAAGAACTTTAAAAACTAGAAAAGACTACTTTCTCTCTCTGTTTTTCATCTTCTTCTTCTTCTTGTTTTGTGATTTTAGGATGATTTTGATCTCTCGAAAACCTCTCTTTATATAGGAAAAAATTTTCGACAAAACACAAATGTTAAGGTCGTCGCAATGGTGTGGATTCCACTATTTTGAACCAAAATTTAACAAAATACACAACTTTCGTTGCCTAACTTTAATTTTGGTCAAAAAATGATTTTATTACTATTTTTTTTCTTCATTTATTTCCTACCAAAAAAATATAAGGCAAACATTGTAATAGTTACCTCATTTAATTTTATACTTACTATTACAATACAAACGTTATTAGCTTATTAATGTAAACTCTTTCTATAGATTGAAGTCTCATTACCCATTAACTTTTTAAAAATTCGATGAGAAGAAACAAATTAATTTCAATATTGTTGGTAAACTTTTTAAAAATTCGATGAGAAGAAACAAATTAATTTCAATATTGTTGGTAAATCAATATTTTTTAACGATTAATAAAATAACATTTCAAAGACAATGATGTAATTTTTTACGACAAAAATACATCAATTTTTACTCCCTGCAGAACATGCGAATCTTTTTCCTAGTATTTGTAAAGATTATTAACAAAACCATAAATTTAAAAAAAAACGTAAGCAAATTGGGCTACAATTAACTTTTAACCTATTTTCTTTCACTAATAATTTACTTTTTAAAAATTTATCTGATTTCAATGGGGTGTTAAAACAAAATTTGACGCTGATTACAAATGGATTCAAGTAGTTTATACAATATATATATATAGTTTGTACATTAGTTATATAATGGTAATAAAAGTGTGGGATTTATGATTATGGACAATAATAATGTACAAATTTGAATGATGCTAATGTGTATAAATTGGATAAACTTATAGAAAATAAAGTATTTATTGTTATTTTTATGAGATAAATGATTATTAAGCCCTGGTGTGTGTATAATTATTTTAAAAAGGTTTTGGTTTAAAATTTGAAATAAAAAGAGAGGGTATTTGCGTTTGCTGTTGAAAATGATGATTGCGTTTGGGCTTCCACACTCACCAGTCTTCACTTGTTCTCTTCTCTCTGACTCCTCACTGTTGTTGTTTTTCAGAAGCACGAAGACAGAGAGATCCGATGAAGAATCATACTGAAATCAGGTCCATTTCCCTTTCATTTCTCTCTGATTCTTGTCGTGTTTTAATCTTTTAGGGTTTCCCGATGTGAAATTCCATACAACGTACGTATATAATATCGTCACACCAAAACCAAATCATCATATTTCCATTCAAAAATAAGTCTTCTTTTTACATCACATACGGGAGAAGATCATATAATCCGGAAAAGAAATTTCCTTTCCTATGTTTAGCTTCACCCATATGGAAATTCTGTTCCTTTTTCGTCTTCTCCTCTTGTTCTCTGTTTTTTCTTTTTTGTTATCATATGTTGTAAGTTTTTTTTTTCTTTCTTCAGTTACACTCTGAAACTCTTATGTAATATTATAGGGTCTGTACAAAAATGATGAAAAACAAATGAAGAATCCGGGGATACCTGGATGATGTATCTGGGAACCCCAAAAAACAAACAAAAGAATCTTTTTTAGACACACACATGAATGAAGATTCATACTTTGGCTTTGGAAAGCTGAGTATGCTGAGGTTGGATGGTACTAACTCTCCTAATGAAACCATATAAGTGAAAAGAATCCTAAGGATATGAAATATAACTCAGAACATTGAGGTGTTCGTATGTTCTGAGATGGGCTAGAATGTACCCTTACCATTCTAGACCAAGAAAAAGATATGACATCCTGAGGAAGGAATGCAGATCATGGCATGCCCGCTTCACAAAAACTTTCAGGCCGAAATGGCTGCAAACCTACAAATCTAATGCGAAAGTAGATGGCATCATGGGGACAAAACACGATTTTAGGCTGTTTGATTAAGGTTTGGTTTGGCTGGTGGGTTTTATAAGCTATGAAGGAGGACTCTTTTGCATGGTGGTGGTTGTGAGGGATTAGCATTTGGACATGGAGATGGGGACTCGATCCCGAGTGTTTTTAGAAGGAAGCTCTTCTCCTGCAATACGAAACAGATCAATCAGTCTTGCTAAATATAAAACATATGCCAAACAAGGAAAGAAATCCATGTACCTATCAGCTTAATCCAACATTTACTATTTCACAATATGTAAGCACTATGGTTCCTAAATTTTCCTTCATGTGATTTCTCCTGCTGTACAATAGACAAAGATGAAGCTTATACTAACGGTTGTAAGCTTACACTTTCAGAAAATTGTGGGCTTGGGATGCCTGCAGCTAGAGATCTGAAGAATGGCGTGACCTGAAGAGGCGAGCTAAATTCTTCTTCGTGTGAGATGGGCACAATTTCAGCAGGGTTTGGGGGGATCTCACAACTCGAGAGTAAGTGTACTGCATTAAACATTCCAATATTTTACATCGGTCCAAGTGTTAGATGGTATAGATTTTTAAGTGGCTAAGGCTTGGGGGAAAGGTGTCTCACCTTGATCTGCATTGGCATTCGGCACAATCTCTTTATCAGTTTCATACAAACATGCTTGTAACTCCGCTGCATGTCGTTCATGTGTTGTCTGAATCTCAGGCAGTGTTTGTTGTGTTTTATCGTTAGATTGATGCGGCAAGATTGTTGATCCTGAACTATACTCAGAGCTGGCTGGAGAATCATGGAGATAAGGTTGCCTATGGAAGGTTGATGACTGGTTAGTCGCTCTGAACCGAAGGCAAACTCAAAAGCATGCATAGGAATTAGTGTTTTGAAAGGATCAAACTTATATTTACCTCCATGAAGGTTCAATCTCTTCATAGCTACTTCTTAGGTCCTCTATCAGATCCTTAAACTCCTCCAGTTGAAAATCAATATCTGGAATTCCGTATCTGAATATCTCAGTGTCCTTGCTTTTGTTCAAGAAATCTTGGAGGACCTGGACATATATATATACGTACAAGATCGAAGTTAAAGTCGTCAGCTTTATGATATGTCACCATCTCTTGTAAGTGTTTTAAATTCTTAGACAATTATAGCAACTGGCAATCTGTTTGATGGGTAACAATGAAGCAACAAGAGCATATTGACATCAAAACGGCTAAGTTTGATGTTTTATAATTTACCTTCCAAGCATTCTCCATGCTTTGATCTGTGTTGTCTGCGTTAACTTTCTGCGCCAATGAACTAAGAAGCTCGGCTTGTTGCATCAAAGCCGTCACCTTTGGATCATCCTTCTTAAGAAACACCCCTTGAGTACCTTTATCTTGACCTGTTTGCATCACAAACCATGAAACCCTTGAACTAATTAAGGATCTTTAATATGGAAAAAACACAAGTTTTTGCAGAGTTATTTACCATCAATCTCCTTCACATTGCAGGTTTGATTCTGTGCCTCCAAGCTATCAATAACAGTGACATTCTGGGCAAATACCGAAATTGGAGGTCTTATCTGTTGGTTCACGCATGACTCGACCTTTCCATGTGATCTATCCCCAAACCTTTCGATTGTTGTCAGATCAAGAATGTGGTTTCTCCTGGATACTCCAAATAAAGAACATGCAATGTGAACAACATTTCACGTCGCTTTTTGGATTGGTGAATTGAAGAATAGTAAGGTACCTCATTTTCTTAGCAAAAGGGGCTTCGATTTCGGGTTTTTCTTGTGAACTCATGCAATCTGGGAACAACATTCTTTTGTTATTTGAGTTCACATAAGTTTTCTTGTTCTCTTTCTCCATGGCTTCACACTTGGCTCTTTTCTTACACAGTGTTGTGAATCGGTTCTTCACAGCATTATCAGTTCTACACACATGAACCACGAGAGTTGAACGTTTAATCTCAGTGTCTGAATCATCACAATCACAATTTCATTCACCATGGAAGAGGTTGAGCAAAGCTTTGTTCTACCTGCCTGACACCACCTTTGCTATCTCAGTCCACCTATTCCCAAATACTCTTTGTGCCTATACCCAACAAACAAACAAAAAACAGAGTTAAAAGATCAGATAGAACTATAGAAACGTCAGACATCTAATGTTATCCATGTTAATGAAGTAATGGTTTCACCTCACACAAAAGCATGTCTTCCTCAGGGGACCAACCTCCTCTCTTGAAATCAGAATTCAAATATGTATACCATCTGCAAAATCCATAATCGGATCTAACGCTGGATATGCTGATTTAATTACAGAAATCAATGATCAATGACAGTGATTCGATTCAATTAACCTTCTTCTGCACTGTCTTGTGCTCTTATCCTTGAACTTAGACGCGATGATCCCCCAACTGCATACAACATCAAACACAACAGAACAATACTCTTTTAGAATCCAACCCTTTTTCTTTTCTTTTCACAATCCGTAGAGGTTAATAAGAAAACAGAAAATCCCATCACAAAGTTGCAAACTTTCCCGAGAAACAGAACTGCAAGACTCACTTCTCAGTTCCATGTAAACTGATTTGCTCTCTGAGAATATCATCTTCCTGCAACTCCCGAAGCCCATATCAGAGACAGTCGGCATCAGAGATGAAACAGAGAGCACACTCTTGTATGAGTACATCTATATATTTGTGTGTGTGTGTATATATATGCGTGTGTGTCGGAAAAAGAATAAGACCTCTTGTGTCCAAGTAACAATATGACGCTCCTTCTTCTTGGATTCTTCGTTATTACTATTCTTCTTCTTCTTCTTCGTCTCTTGCATATTTACCTAACCTTCTCTCTCTCTCTCTCTCTCTCTCTCTCTCTGATTTCTCTATTGTTTTCTTCGACGCTCCTACGCCTTTATTAAAACCCAACTCTCAATCTCACAGACCCCTCAATTTTTTTTCTTATCGGAAAAAAAGAAACTTTTTGGGAAGAAAATCGAAAAAACAAAATATAAAAACACTCTGAAAAGGAACGCATTTCATCACCCACACAACTTCAACTTTTCTCCACGGGGAATAAATTCCTCGGCTTCGAAGTATCACAAAAAAATAATAAGGAGAATGGAAAATAAAATAAAAAAATCCAGTACAAAAAAATGCCCTATTTTTGTCATTCACGCTTCATGATTCTGGAGAATTCATGAACGATGGCTTGCGTTCTTTTTGTAAAGATTGATCATTTAAAAAAACAATTTTGTTCTTTGGGCACAAGGAGAGATGGGTTTTTTTTCAAACTCTCGATGTAATTGAAGAATGAGACATGAGTGATCTGTCTGTCTTGTTTATTTCTTGCACTCTCTCTCCACATGAACCTCTTTTTGAACACTGTTCCTCTCTCTCTCCACCATTTTATTAAGCAATTTTCGGATTTTAAGGGGAAAAAAGAAAAAGAAAATAAAAAAGAAAGGCAACGGGAAGGTTGGGTTAGTGGGCGGGTATGAAGTAAGTTTGAAAAATAACGCTGAAATCCATGTTCATGAGTGCCTCATTAATGCCTATTATTTTCTTCCTTCTTTATTATTATTATTATTATTATTATTATTATTATTATTTTAAATTTATTATTTATATCCATGCCGTTAACTATTTAAAATATATTTGAATGCTTGTGAATGTATATTTTTTATCCTTCCTCTAAATCAAGGTTCAAATAAGCACTGGGCGCTAGTCGGACGGACATCCAACGTCTAATATAACGATATTAGGATATTATTGTATTAAGGGTATATTTGTAATTTATTTTTCTCTCATTAGATCATACCATTAATCTCTTGTATATAAAGCCGTTTATGCCTCTTCAATAATCAATCAATTCAGATTATCATTCACATGGTATCGGAGCAAAAATCGTCTCACGACGAAATCCTAACCGCTCACTTTCTCTTTCTCGGCCAAACCTAGCCGCCGCACCATCACCGGTCCGGCCGCCGCAATTAGCCCACCATCCGCCGCTGCTCACCCCTCGGATCAGCTGCTCCTCCGTCGCCCCACCAGCACGGATCTCCCTTGCCCGTTCATCCGCACCCCGTCGCCCCATCCACGGTCGCGTCCCGTCGCCCCATTCTTGGTCGCGTCCCGTGCAACCGTTTGTCCGGTGACTTTCTTGCACCGCCGGCTAACTCATTTTTCCGGTGACTTTCTCTTGGCCCCGTCGTCTCACCATCACGGATCTGCCCACCACACACCAAGGTCTCACTCAAACCGACTTTTCCAAGTGCATTCCTTAAATCTAGGACGCATCCCAACCAACTCTAACAACTTTCCTAACAACTCTCCTAGTCACCGAGCCATATCTTACCCTCATGTCGAACATCCCAGAGCGTACCGAATCTGTAACCATGTTCGATTCGCAACAACCACAGAAACTTCTCTTTGCTTGCAACATGTCAAGCGTTACGAAACTCACCCCGACGAACTACCTCACTTGGAGCGTTCAAATCCGCTCTCTCCTCGAAGGTTACAATCTCGAGTGCTTCGTCACCGAAGACTCTATTGTACCGTCAGCCATGATTCACGTTGATGGGATCCAGCAACCCAATCCCGCCTTCAGCCCGTGGAAACACCAAGATCGTTTGATCTTCAGCTCCTTGCTCGGTGCACTCTCTCTTCCGCTACAACCGGTCATTGCCCGAGCGACATCCGTTAGATAAGCGTGGCGAACCCTAGCCAACATCTATGGCAAAGCCTCTCGTGGTCATATCAAACAACTACGACATCAAATCAAACGCTGTGCCAAAGGATCTCAATTAGTGGAAGAATACCTACGGTTCATCACCTCCAAAACCGATGAACTTTCTATCCTCGGAAAACCGATGGATCACGAGGACGTTCTTGAAGCCATCCTTGATGGACTGCCGGAGGAATACAAACCTTTAGCTGATGTGATCAATGCCAAAGACACCGCAATCTCAATTGAGGAGCTGCACGAAAAACTCCTCAATCATGAGGCAAAATTGGTCGTAGATCTATCACCCGTTAGATCTACCACCCGTCGCCGCTGCCCTACCGGTCACGGCTCATGTTGCTGCCACCCGTTCAAGATCACGCAACCCTAACCCTCAATGGAGTCGCAACAACAACTGCAACTCCACGGGTGGTTAACGAGGCCGCTGCCAAGCTTGGGCCGCTGCCAAGCTTGCGGGACTCAAGGACACAGCGCAAAATTCTGCTCCCGCTTCCGCCTCATATCCGCAAACAACTCCTCCGATCCAACTTCACAACGGTGGACACCTCCTCCACGTCCTTGGCCGCTTACTGCAAATGTTGCCACGTATCCCACGTATGATCCCTCGAGTTTGCTGGTTGACATTGGTGCCTCACATCACATCACTTCCGACTTGTAGAATCTATCACTCGACAATTCGTATCACGGTGGCGAAGAGGTCACCATTGCTGATGGCTCCGGACAACCGATTACTCATACAAGTTCCTTTTCGCTCTCCTTACCAAATCGTTCATTATTGCTTGATAATGTGCTTTGTGTCCCTTCAATGCACAAGAATTTGGTTTCGGTTCAGCGCTTATGCAAGTCTAATAATGTTTCCGTTGAATACTTTCCTCATATGTTTCAGGTGAAGGATCTAAACACCGGGGCGTCGGTTCTTCAAGGAAACACTAAAGATGGAATGTATGTGTGGCCGGCCTCTACCCCCAATACCTCACCCACTGTCGCATTCTCCAACCTAAAGCCCACCGTTTCCACTTGGCATTCCCGTCTAGGACATCCGTCACTACCCATCCTCAAACACGCCTTGTCCAAGGTTCATATTCCATTAGTTCGAGAGTCTTCCGTTTCCCCATGCAATTCTTGTCTTAGTAGTAAAAGTCATAAACTTCCGTTTGATGAGTCATCTATTGTTTCTTCTAAACCGCTTGAGTTTGTTTTCTCCGATTTATGGACATCTCCGATTATTTCAACGGATGGTTTTAAGTATTATGTTTTTTTTATCATTTTACGCGTTATTCTTGGCTTTATCCGCTCAAACTAAAATCACAAGTTCGAGCAACTTTTATTGCCTTCAAATCTCTTGTCGAAAACAAGTTTAACACTAAAATCGTCAATCTTTACACCGACAATAGTGGATAATACATAGCCCTCCGTTCTTTTCTATCGGACAATGGCATCTCACACTACACCACTCCACCCCACACTCCTGGACATAATGGAATATCCGAACGTCAACATCGTCATATTGTCGAAACCGGATTATCTCTTCTTATGCATGCCTCTCTACCACTACCCTATTGGTCTTATGCCTTCACTACCGCAGTCTATCTCATTAACCGCATGCCCACGCCTCTACTCTCATATGCTTCGCCCTACGAAGCTCTCTTCCAAACTCCACCGAACCTCCACAAAATCAAAATCTTTGGTTGTTTTTGCTACCCTTGGCTGCGTCCCTATGCCTCTCACAAACTCGACTCTAGATCCGCTCCATGTGTCTTCCTTGGCTACTCCAACACCCAAAGCGCGTATCTTTGTCTTGACCT
>CM071865.1:19957865-19980660 GCA_036759665.1 Gynandropsis gynandra
CGTCTTTGGAAACGGCCCGTGCACCTGTTGTGCAACCAACCAACCGCAATGTGCATCCCATGGTAACTCGCAGCAAGGTCAATCTCAATCGATCTAATCCTCCATTTGCCAATGTTTGTACAGGTTCTCTCGATGACATTGAACCCACTACAACAACACAAGCTCTACGTCATCCCAAATGGAGATAAGCTATGAGTGATGAATTCAATGCTCTCCTAAGTAACAAAACGTGGGACCTTGTCTCTCATCATACCGCAAGAAATGTTGTTGGCTGCAAATGGGTTTTCCGTATCAAACGAAAACCCGATGGTTCCATTGATCACTTCAAGGCTCGCTTGGTTGCCAAAGGCTTTCATCAACGTCCGGGCGTAGATTTTCATGAAACCTTTAGTCCCGTGGTCAAGCCCACAACTATTCGCACCGTGCTTAGTCTTGCGGTCTCTCACGGATGGCACATCAATCAGCTTGATATCAACAACGCCTTCCTTCAAGGCACACTCACCGAAGATGTTTACATGGAGCAACCGCCCGGTTTTGTTGACAAGGATCATCCTCGTCATGTGTGAAAACTTCGAAAAGCTATCTATGGTCTCAAATAAGCTCCCCGTGCGTGGTACTCCGAGTTAAAGACATTTTTGCTTCACATTGGCTTTAAGAATTCTCTTGCGAACGCCTCACTCTTTGTGCTCAACACGTCAACTACAACGCTTTATGTTCTCATCTATGTCGATGATATGATCATCACGGGCTCTTCTTCCGCTCACATTCAGAACTTCATCAAGTTGTTGGCGTCACGGTTCTCCATTAAAGATCTTGGTGCTCTAACCTTCTTCCTTGCCATTGAAGCCAAGCGCACATCATGGGGTCTCCACTTGTCGCAGCGGAAGTATATCACGGATCTCCTCATTCGGACTAACATGAACGAAGCGAAGCCTGTCTCGACACCATTGCCATCAACCTCACAGCTTACTCTTTCCTCGGGCTCACCTTTGTCCGACCCCACTGAATTTCGTCAAGTCATTGGCAGCCTACAATATCTTACTCTCACACGTCCGGATGTTAGCTATGTCGTCAACAAGTTGTCCCAATTCATGCATCAACCTACGGATGAACATTGGTTTTGTGCCAAACGTGTGCTTCGTTATTTTGTGGTTCTCGTGCTCAAGGTATCTTTCTTGCTGCTCACAACACTTTAACTCTTCATGCCTTTAGCGATGCGGATTGGGTTGGTGATTCATCCGACTTCAAATCCACTGGGTCATATATTGTGTATCTTGGCAAACATCCCATCTCATGGTCATCCAAGAAACAAAATGGCCACTCACGATCATCCACTGAAGCGGAATATCAATTCGTAGCCAGCACCTCGGCCGAAACTTGCTGGCTTGTAATCTTCTCATGGAACTTGGTGTCACTCTCTCCTCGGCTCCTACCATTTATTGTGACAACCTCGGAGCTACTTATCTCAGCGCCAATCCGGTTTTCCATTCTCGTATGAAAAGCACCTTGCCCTTGATTACTTCTTTGTTCGTGGACAAATTGAAGGTGGTACACTTCGGTTTCTCACGTGCACTCCAAGGACCAACTCGCTGATCTCCTTACCAAACCTCTTCCGCGGTTACAATTTCACGAGCTGTGTTCCAAGATTGGAATCACCTCCGGTGATTCATCTTGTGGGGGCGTATAACGANTTTCACGAGCTGTGTTCCAAGATTGGAATCACCTCCGGTGATTCATCTTGTGGGGGCGTATAACGATATTAGGATATTATTATATTAAGGGTATATTTGTAATTTATTTTTCTCTCATTAGGTCATACCATTAATCTCTTGTATATAAAGCCGTTTATGGCTCTTCAATAATCAATCAATTCAGATTACCATTCACACCTAATGCCCAGAGCGTCTAGACGATGTCTAGGTGGGCTAGGCGGATATATATATTTTATTTTTTATTTAATGTAATTATAATATAAATATTTACTTCCAAATATTTATAAATACTTAATTTTATAAAAAAACATACAAATAAATAAAGTTTAGTATTTATAAAAAAATATTTATAAGTATTAAATTCACAGTATCAAACTTACAATGACAAACAATATAAAACAAACAAAATATAGAAAATGGTTGTCGAGTGAGGATGATGTTTGACCAAGACAAGGGTAAAGGCGAGGGTGAATGCGAGAGATGAAGCCAAGAGTGGAGATGAAACAAATATAAAGATGAGAAATGAAGGCAATGACAATATATGAGAGAGAAGATAAGAAAAAAAAATATGAAGGTAAAGACGAGAATGATATACGAATGCAAGGACAAAAGATTTAGATGAAGACAATAAACGATGCAATATATAGAACAAGACAAATGAAATGATGATAGGAAAATCGATAAAAGATAAACGTATAGATATATGTCATTGTTAGTTTTTTTCTTTAAGTACCAAACGACGTCGTTTTGACGTCAATTTTTTTTAAAAAAAATGATCGTCTAGAAATTAATCGGGCGGTAAGGGAACGCCTAGCGTCTAGGCGAGAACTAGACGACGTCTAGGCGGGATTTTTAGAACACTAATCACAATAGACTATAATATCCTATTTACTTTCAAAACTTAACTTGTATTATACACAAACGTTTCAGATTTTTTTTAATAATGTTTAGAGCTTCGTGTTTTAAATGATTACTTTTGTAGGGTTTTGTGCACAAAAACGTTTATAATACGAAACATCAGATTCTTTTTATAACTTATCATATAGTTATAATCGAATTTTTCCTTGTGAATATACATTATTTGAACATATTTTTTATGCCATTCTCTATCAAGGGATTCATGTTGGCCCATTGTATGGTTTTAATAGGATATCCCGCGGTAAAATTCATGTGTCTTATTTGGATGGATCGTTTTTTATTGAATATAAATTTGAATTTAATTGAATTTAAATTATTTTAGATTAAAATTGTCTCATATTTATGAATTCATTTACTCCTCTTATCATACTTATGGTATGGAATTGTAAATAGTCATCAAATTCAAAAATTATATTTTATAATTTTATAATCCAACTTTGTAATTGATTATAATCTTTGGGTCAAATTATGAGAATCTATAATCTTTTATTGAATACAAATTTGAATTTAAATTATTTTAGATTAAAATCGTCTCGTATTTATAAATTCATTTACTGATGTTAAGATATTTCGTTCAAACTATTAGGATTTATAATCAAAATATTTAAATCAATACGGAATAAAATACTATATTATCAATATGCTTAACGACAAATCTCGTTATTGTTTTTTTATACATCGAAAAACATATATACACTAACACAAGACAACCACAATATTAACCTATAGAAGAGTCCAATTACAAAGGATATTAACAGGGTCTATACGGATCGGGTATTTGAATATTTTAAGATATCTGAATCTAAACAAATAGTATATTTTCCATCTGAATTTGAATCTGTGATATGTGGATATCCAATTTTAGGATATTCAAAAAATTGATCGAGTATCCGTAAAGATCTAAATTCAATTTTTTTAATATTATAATATATATTGGTTCGGGTTCGAATTTGATTTCGGATGTCTGATTCATACCAAATCTAATAATAATAATTTTGTGATTAGCATAAATTTATATGTATTTTTGTAAACTAATATATATAATTTTGGCTTCACAAAGATACTTGTTTATAAAAGTCAAATATTGGATCTTGTAGATTTAATAATTTTATAATCCAAATTTAAATTAGAATATTTTTTTCTCAGATTCAAAAAGGTCACGATGAACTTTATCTCGTGTATATTACTAAATATATGGGATAAGGGAACATTTACAGAATATAATATATTAGTATTTTAACCCCGAAGAACAATTTTATTTGTAAAACTTATTATTATTGATATAAAATTTACATTTTTTAATTAATTGATTATATATATATATATTAAAACACGGAGATGGATTGAAAAACTTCCGAGAGTGATTTAAATGGAATAAGCATAGATTTGAAAATCAATGGTTTAAATATACGAAAAATTTCAGAGAAAATAAGGTATGAATTTTGAAAAAGGAATAAAAATGGGAAAATTGTAGCGAATGGCAATTTTCTTCTTGTTGTATTAGAAAAAAAAAAGAAGTAACACGACAAGTTACGTGACTCAACAGCCTCAACATTCCCTTTCGGTTTCATTTCAATTCAATTCCTGTTTGTGTCTTTATTTGGAGGGTTTTTTCAAAATTTTAATTTTTGAATTTGTTTTCTTACCACCGGTTCATTATTTTAAAATTACATTTAAAATTTGAAAAATAAGCTATATTTAATTTTGATTTTTTAATCTAATAAATATCTAAATAATTACAAATACGTTTTCTTTCAAAATTACGTGTGGATGAAATATCTATATAATTACAATTACACACGATATTAAAAAAGAAAAAATAATTATTTTTGTATTGACTGATTTAAAAATGTATGAGTCATATGTATTTATACTAAATAATACATTCAAGATCAAGAATTCAATAATTCAAAATCATTAACTAAACAACTAACAAATAACTATTTAATCAAGAAAAATAAAATAAAAGAAAGAAAGAAAAGAGTTTATCAAAATGATATTTAATATTCCCGATTGCAACTTTTCACGAACAACATGACAATCTAGTTTAATATGTTTTTTCCTTTCATGGAAGACCGAATTATTGGCGATGTGAAGAGCTGTTGTATTATCACAAAACAAAAGAGTAGACGTAGAAATAGAAATATGTAATTCACGTAAAATTGAATTTAACCAAATTAACTCACAAGTTACATTAGTCATTGCTCGATATTCTATCTCAGCACTACTCCTTTAAATTATAATTTGTTTCTTTGATTTCATGATATTAGAGATCGTCCTAAGAAGACATAATATCATATTACTGATCTACGAGAATCAACACAAGAAGTCCAATTAGCATTCATTAAAGCTTTAAGTTTGAAATCATTTTTAATAGTATAAAATAGACCTTGTCCGGGATTATTTTTAGATATCGAAGAATTTTATGTGCAGCGGATAAATGTAATAGTTGCAGACATATATTGACTTAATTTGTTAACAACGAAAGAAATATTTTGTCTTGTAATAGTCAAATAGATTAATTTTTCAATTAATTTTTTATAATAAGACGAATTACTTCACCATTAGATTGAGAAAATTTTGAGTTTACTTCCATTGGAATTATTAATGACTTATAACCTAACATTCCAAATTCTTCAAGTAGTTCTAATGTAAATTTACGTTGACTTATAGAAATTCCGAGTTTAGAACGAGAAATTTTAAGACCAAGAAAATATTTTACCTTTCCTAGATCTTTAATTGTGAAGACAGTGGATAAGAGACACTTGATTGAATTGACAACAGATGGTGCATTGCTAAAGATCAAGATATTATAGAATTTTATGAATTAGAGATTAGAAAAAAGAGATTAATGAGAGAAAATGATACTTGTATTCTCTTTATCTCTTTGTACATGGAATACACATTGTTATATACCGAAAAATGAAGAAAAGAAGTAAAGAATGAAAAAGGAAACTATACAAATCAAGGAAAAGGAAAATAATGAAGATCTTGTAGAATAGGCAAGAGAATGATCTGGTGTCCTGATTTGAATCTTTCCTTAGTGAAACAACAAGACTTGGGTGGTAAGAGAAGTAAAGAAGTAATGGATCAGGCCCTTAGGTAGGGTTTAGACCGAAAAAATAACTCTTTGTTGGACTCATTGGCCAAACTCTTCTAACAAATATCATCTACACATACTGATAATACAACAAAATGATCTGAAGAGGATTATAAGAATAATGAATGGTCACAAGATAATTGAATAAAACCAGATTTTAATAAAGAAATGAAAATTTTGTATATCATTGACGAGATGTTTGTTTTAAACCGTATAAAGATTTATTTAAACGACAAATCAGATTTTGGAGGCAATATCTTTCCTGTTTTGGAACATAACCTTGCGGTAATTGCATATAAATTTCTTTATTTAAATATACATTTAAAAAAGCATGTGAAACATCAAGTTGACCAATTGTCCAAGTAAGAGAAGCAACTAAACACAATAAAAGTCTAACACTAACCATTTTTGCAACCGGACGAAATGTATCTATATAATCTATACCTCCCTTTTGTTTAAAACCTTAGTTACAAGCCTAGCTTTATATTTATCTAAACTACCATCTGCATTAAATTTTATTCTATAAATCCATTTACAACCAATCACATTTTTGTTAGAAGGCATAAAACAAATAGACCATGCATCATTCTTAAGTAAAGTATCAAATTCCAATTCATTGCAGCAACTCATTCAACTGATTTACTAGCTTCTAAATATGTTTTAGGTTCTATAAAAGACAAAATTACCATTGAAAAAAAACTGTGTTCAGTACTAAGTTTATCATGAGAAATAAAATTAGAAATTGGATAAGGAGTTGTATAAATAGTCTTGTTAGATTTAATATTGTAGCATTGATAATCAACTAAATAAGTAAGAGATTTGGTTACTCGATTAGGCCTAATTAAAAGAAGTACTAGAATTAGGTAAAGTTGTTCTAGAAGTTAAATCAACAGAAGTAGAGAAATCACTAGAGAATATGGTTGTAGTAAGATCTTTAATAGGAATTGGTAAAACATAATTTGAAAACAACTCATTGCATGATTCTGAATATTTGGTAGATATAAAAGGAATTATATTTTCATGAAATAATACATTCATAGATATTAAGATCCGATTACTAGTGACATCCAGAATTTTGTATCCTTTATAACCTAAGAGATAACCTAGAAAAACACCAGGAATTGCTCTTATAGAAAATTTATGTCTATCCTTATCATGTGTTTAAATATAACATAAACAACCAAATACCTTAAGATGAGTATAGGTAGGAGACTTACCAGTAAAAACTTCATATGTGGATTTGTTATTAAGAAAGTTAGTTGGATTTCTGTTTATAAAAAAACAGCCGTGGAAACACAATCATTCCAATATACTAAAGGGATATTATAGTTAAAATATAATGCCCTGGCAACATTGAGTAAATGTTGGTGATTTCTTTCAACAATAGAATTTTATTGTGGAGTAAATGAACATGAAAATAATGCATAATACCATGAGATATAAGCATAATAGTAAATGATAATTCAGGAGCATTATCTATTCGAATAGATTTGATTGTGTAATTAAATTGTGTTTTTACTAATTTCAGAAAATTATAAAAAATTGATTCAGCTTGTGAGTTATTATTAAAAAAATAAATCCATGTTGCTGAACAATCCTCGACTAGTGTTAGAATATATATATATATATATATATATATATATCAATAGTTTCATGTTAAAAGGACCTCATCCATCTAAATGAACAAGTTCAAAAAGAGATGTTGATTTATTATTATTTGAAATATATATAAGGCGTCTTTGTTTCGCTTTTGGACAGATATCACAGTGAAAGTCTTTAAAAGAAGGAGAAACCTAGATAAAAGAGGAGTCAAATAAAACATTGATTTTTATATTTGAAGTATGCCAAGCCTTTGATGCGATAAAGGAAGAGAGCTGCTTACTGAAAATAATGGATGAAAAATGTTGTCCAAGAAATATAGATTATGAGCAAGCCTACCCTTCCTAATCATCAAGGCTCGAATAGGGTCTTGTATGAGGCAAGAAGAAGTTGTAAAAGTTAGGTTTAAACCTGAAGTAAAAGTAAGGGAACTAACACTAATAAGGTTAAATTTGATATCAGGAATATAGAAAACATTGTATAAAGTGAGAATAGAAGATAATGCCCAACATGTGAGACATACAACAAAAGACCATTAGGTAATGTCACAGATATATTATGAACTGGAAAAACATTAGAATAGAAAGAAAAATCATTACATACATGATTACTAGCACTTGTATCAATAACCCAAGAATTTGAACTAAAAAATATTATTACTTTTATTCAACAAAGAAGATAAGTAGAAAAAATAAGAGAAATTACCAATAGATGGTGGTAAAGACAAAGGCGCAGAGGAAGTGTTGGCAGAGGGCTGCTTATTAGTATGAGAAGAAGACAAAGAAACATTTTCTAAGTGGTGAAGATCAGAAACTACCTGATTAAGTTGTGCATAAAATGCCATCGAATTGGTTTGGGATAATTGGAGTGGGAATGGGTGTAGGAGTAGGACATAGAGGTATGACATTAATCCTAGGTGTATATCCCAGACTCAAATGAGGACGAGGTTTAGGATTTGAATTTTTATACCCTGGAGGAAAACCATGAAGACAGTAGTATTTGGTAACCAGGTGTCCCATGAGTCTACAATGAGAACAAGTAAGTCGAGGTTTTTGGGATGAATTATAGTGACAAGGCTTACTACTAGGATAAGTGGAAAATTTTGTGGAAATGGTTTGGAAAACGAGGGAATCAGGTGGAGGTAAGACACTTTTATGTTGTTTATCTTGGATAACGGGATTAAAGGCCTTAGACACGGGGGAAAGAGGGTCCATCAACAAGATTTGGTGGCAAACGAGAACATAAGAGTCATTAAGTCCCATTAGGAATTTAATAAGATACCTTCGTTCCTCCCGAGAACTAAACTGAGATGACAAATCGCAGCTACATTTCTGGCATGTACAAGCAGATATATCTTCTAAACTCTTCAATTCTTGCCAAAATGTAATCAATATTGTATAATACGCATTGAGATCAAGCGAACCTTGTCTCAAATTCTATAGTTCCTACTCTAATCCAAAAATTCTATGAATGTTGTTTTGATTGAACCTTTCTCCTAGGTTAGTCCAGATTTTATAAGCCGTATGCATATGGACTATACTGTCTGCAATATCTTTGCAAACTGAATTGATAATCCAAGAATAAACAATATCATTGCATCTATTTCATGTATCATGCTCAGGATTATCAGGAGAAGGTTCAGAGATTTTATTCGAGATAAAACCAAGTTTACTTCGCCCATTTCGAGCCATCGTCATTGATCGTTTCCAGTTAATATAGTTCAGTTCACTAGTAAGCTTCTCCGACACCAAAAGTATGCAATTGTTTTCATTGTTGTGAAGATAAAATGGATTTCTGTATGGATCAGAAATACTGTAAGATGTTACTGTACATTCTTGATTCGTTGCCATGGTGTTAGTCCACCAAAAAACCTGTCCACAATGATGACACACAAATCAATCGGTAAGAGATGCATAACAAAACATGTTTATGTTCCACTGAATCCTTCGATGAAATAACAGATTGCCGATCGAGAGCAAGAAACTGCCGAAAACCGAGAAAATCCAGACGATCAAAACACATCAACGAAAGATGATTGTCGAAGAAGAATCGACGAACACCGAAATAGATGATTGAAGAGACAATAACCGAAACAGATCGATGAAAGATGATCGCCGAAGAAGAATCTCCGAAGAAGAATCGCCAAAGAAAGGATCGTCAAAGAAAGGATCGTCGAAGAAGAATTGCCGAAGAAGAGTCGCCGAAGAAGAATCGTCGAAGAAGAAGTGAGAGGATGCCGACAATCGAAATAAGATTGACGAAATATAATCGAAGAAGAAGATTCACCGAAGAAGAGTTAGACCGAATCAATTGAAAAGATGCCAATGATTGTGAATCGAAACAAAGAAGAAAGAGACGAAGAAAAAGTTGCAGAATTTTGCAGATGAAACAAAGAAAAAGACGAAGAAGAAGAAGAAGAGTGATGTCGAAAAGAAAGAAAACAGAGTTGCTGACAAAGATGCCAAAAAGAGAGAAAACAAAGATGTTGGTGAAGAACAGATACAAAAGATGATGCTGAATCAGACGACAATAGAGAATAAATCGACGAAGAATAGAGAATTGAAAACCGACGAAATAGAGAAGAAATTAACGAAGAATAAAGAAGAATCAGTGAAGAACAAAGAATAAATCGGTGAAGAAGAACGATACATATAGGAAGGATTCGCCGGAAAAGAAGAAGAGAAAGAAAGAGAAGAAATGGGGATTCGCCGGAAAAGAAGAAGAGAAAGAAAGAGAAGAAAGAAACGGTTGGTTTAAAGAGTCGATCGATGCAAAAAAATTGCTCTTGATACCATATTAAGAAAGAAAAAATTATTATTTTTGTATTGATTGATTTAAAAATACATATGAGTCATGTATTATAATACACAATATATTCAAGATAAAAAAAATCAAGATAATTAACTAAACAACTAACAAATAACTACTTAATCAAGAAAAAAAAAGAAAAAAAGAAAAAAAAAAAGAGTTTATCAAAATGATATTTAATACACAATTTGTTAAAAACTTACTTCTCCTTCTCCCAAACAAAAATCGCAAAATAAAATTAGTTTTGGAAACTTACTTGTTTTCTCTAAATATATGTAAGCAAAAAGGTTAAATCTGATTACTTATTTTTATTACACAAATCTCGCTGGTCCTTTAGATGTATTTTTTCCCAATTATATACCTTATTTACTACACTCATGTATTATCATATTTTACAATATAATATTTAATATAACTATTCCGTGTTATTGTTATTTCTTCAATTCTATTGAGTTTTATTTAGTTATTTATTTTAAGGACGAAAGTAGTTGGGAACTGTTTAATTTGACCAGAGAGTGTAAAACACGCAACCTAAAGCGCGTATTTCCTTGGAGTTGATTTTGAAAAACGAATTTTAGACAGCGGAGCATTTCTGACAAATCACAGATTTTGAACATTAGTTGCAAGGAAAATGATAAATGCAAGTGACTGCGATAGTTCCAGTTTCCTCTTCTTTCTTTTATTTAAAAAAATCATTATTTATTCATTTATGTATTTTGTTAGATTTAATAAATGTAATTGGTCCGCTTCCACTGTGTTTTAAATCCAATTTTAATTGATTCTCCGAATACATGTCAAGTTTACTTCTATGCTCAGTTTCTATTTTGTATTTTACTCGAACTATGTACTTACTTATATAATATACGTTTGCCCTAATTTGTGCTTATGCTAAAGCTTAAAGCTTAGCTTCCTTACGTGTGCTTAGTTTGAAACTAATGTTTTGAATTATTTCTATGTATGGAAAAAGTAAATAGAGACATAATAAATCGTGATGAGGATGAATTTTGTCCGAAAATATATATAAAAATTTCAATTTTGTACATAAGATTTAGGTGAAAATACTATTATTTTTTTATATGGAACATAGTACTTGATACAAAATAGACAAAAGACTTATGAAGGCAGATTCTTGTTCACCAGCAACTTGAATCAAAGAGTCAAAAGTTTACTCTCTTTGGTTTTGTGTCCATAATGGTTATATTTTTGTATGAGTTTTGAGTTTATGTAATTTGGGATATCTTTAACTTTTTTTATTTCTAACAGAATAGCACCTATTAAAAGAAAAAAAGATATGTTATACTTAAAATGTGATTATAATATTTAATTTCTTTAAATGTGGATATAAGGTGATTTGTGTCTAAATTTCGAGTGTTAAGGATAACAAATCGATTTTAGATTTTCCATTGATATATGCAAAACTATATATACACAAATACATTCTCGGGTAAGGAAAGTGAGAGAATTGGAAATAATACAAAAACAATACAAGGCAATATATAGTTTCCTAACTAGAACTTGGATTCTACGGGAAGAGAATATCCATGAGAATATATAGTTTCCTAACTAAACTCGGATTCTGAGGGAAGAGAATATCCATGGGAATATGTATATTTCGTAATACTTCCCTTCAAATTGGCGTGTGAAGATCGCAAACACCCAACTTGCAGAATAAGTAACCGAAAACCTTGGTGCCAACATCCTTGGTGAAGATATCTGCCAATTGCTCCGTGGTCCCCAAGTACGAAATGAAAATGCGGCCAGCCTTTCACTCATCTCGTATGAAGTGACAATCGTCGAGGTGCTTCGTACGCTTGTGAAACACTAGATTTGAGGTAATGTGAAGAGCCGCCTGATTATCACAATGAAGATGAGCCAATGTCGTAAGACGCACACCTAGAGTACATAAGATCTTGTGAAGCCATTTGACCTCGCAACATTTAACATCCATGGTACGGTACTCAGCTTCGGTAAAAGAACGAGAGATGGTGGTTTGTTTCTTCATTTTCCATGATATAGGGGATGAGCCGAGAAACATGACATTCTCGATGAGAGACCGATGTTGAATCGGACAAGTAGCCTAATCCAAGTCACAATAAGCAAAAAGGCGTAAAGAACTATCCGAGCATAATAAGATCCTTTGGCCTGGACAACCCTTAAGAAATTGCATGACCCATAATGTCGTATCCCAATGATCTCGTCATGGAGCATGCATGAACTGAACCAAGATGTGAATGACGTAAGAGAGTTCGGGTTGTGTGATAACCACGTAAACCAAGCGACCCACCAGCCGATGATATTTCTCCTAATCATCAAAGAAAAGAGACGTGGAGGTTGCAAGCCGATGATTCTGATCGATAGGCAACGATACCGGCCGAGATCCACTGAGTCCACACTCCACAATGATGTCTAATGCATACTTTCGCTTGAAAGATAAACCCCGTCGAAACTCCGTGCGACCTCAATACCCAAGATGTATTTCAATAACCCCAAGTCCTTCATATGAAAGCATTCGCTCAGGTACTTCTCGAATCATCGAATAGCGGTGGATTATTACCTCCAACAAGAAGATCATCAACATAAATAACCACATGCACCCTCACAGATCCACAGACAAAAGTAAACAAGGAGTAGTCTGAGTATGAGCGAACAAAACCAAACCCTAGCAGAGCCTGGGTGAGCTTATCAAACCAACAATACAGAGCCTGACGGAGACCATAAAGCAATTTACGAAGGCGACAAACCTTTGTAGTATCGGAGGTGTGAAATCCCGGAGATAAACACATGTATACCTCCTCTTGTAAGCCCCCATGTAGGAATGCATTATGAACATCCATCTGTTGCACTTCCCACCTGCAGATAGCCGCCACTGCCAAGAAAAGATATACCATGGTCATCTTGACAACCGGAGCAAATACCTCGTTACAATCCAATCCTTCATTTTAATGATTTCCTAGAATGACTAGACATGCTTTCTATCGTTCAATGGACTCATCCGCTCGATGTTTGATCTTATACACCCATTTGCACCCAATAGGTCTCTTGTCAACCGGAAGGGCCTCCAATGTCCAAGTCTCGTTCGCTTGAAGAGCATCAAGTTCAGCCTTCATAGTGTTTCACCATTGAGAATGACAATTCACATCGTTATACGATATAGGCTCATATTATACGCTTACAGTTGCAAGAAAGGACCTGTGCAAGAGGATACAGTGACGAACCTGAAGATCCTGATGAAGTGGAGGGTTAGGCTTCGGTTGTGTAAATGAGTGTTGTAGTTTGTATGTGGTAGGTGACGTATGATTGTAATCGGACAGAAGATTGCTTGTTGTGATGACCACGCCTCAATAATTTTGCCCGATCAGACGATTCCGGATTCAAAGAAGGAGGCTGATCCGAGGGCAAAGTTACTAAAGAAGCAGGATCAGTAGAAGATTTTGTGTGTGATAAGCAACCATCATCTGCAGCAAGAACATTCGTTTCAATGACCATAGGATCTGTAGTCAGGTCCTCTGACATCTGAAGAGTCTCCGAGGGTGTCGGACTCCCGCTGTCCGAAGTAGAAGGCTCGCTAAAGTAACCAAAAATCACCTGAAGAAATAGGAAGCAGCGAACCAGATTGAGATGCAGAAGGGTTCGAAACGTGTAGAGCCTTCGTGTCTTGAAATGGAAAGACATATTCGTTGAAGAAAACGCCACGAGACTGGAGACATTCGTTTGTCTTCAAGTCAAGGATGCGCCAAGCCTTTTTCCCGTCGATGTAGCCGAGAAAAATGCACTTACGGCTCCTTGCACTAAACTTGTCACGCGATTTCATATGGGAATAACAGAGGCAACCAAAAACTTTCATTTGATCATAAGAAGGTACCTTGTTGAACAGTATCTCATAGGGATATTTACCAAGGAAGAAGTCCGAGGGTGTACGATTGATAAGGAAGGTTGTCGTGAGTACACAATAACCCCAATACTCGATTGGTAAATGAGCTTGGAAACGAAGAGAACGAGCGATGTTCAAGAGGTGTTGATGTTTCCTTTCCGCACCACCGTTTTGTTGCGGTGTGTCAACACATGAAGTTTGATGGAGAATACCTTGCTGCAACATATAATCACATAGAGGCATAAACTCGGTATCATTGTCTATACGAACGACCTTCATAGGTTTAACAAATTGACGAGAGACCATAGAGCAAAACATCAGAAATATAGTGGCAACTTCGCTTTTAGAACATATCAAATAAATCCAAGTGTTGTGAGTAAAGTCATCAACTATGGTCAGAAAAAAATGTTCATCATTAGGGGTCAGAATAGGCCCCCACACATCACAATGTACGAGATCAAAGGAATCCACAGCTTTATTATAACTATAAGAAAATACACCACGAGCTTACTTAGAGAGAAAACACACATCACATGGATTCTCTTTATTAGGACGTGATAAACCGAAATCAATAATTCGAGACAACTGAGAGAAAATATTGTGTGAAGGATGACCGAGACGACGATTTCATAAATCACACTTATTGGAAACTGAAACAGAGAACACACATGCCGAAGGGAATCCGCAAAACTTGAACACCCCGTTACACACCTCACCTGCTCCAATCAGGATCTTCGTCGAACGGTCATGTATCACACATAATTTATCTATGAAGGTGATGTAACACGACATTTCTTGCAAAAGTGTAGAGATCGAAATAAGAGTGCAAGTGAGAGTCGATAAAAATAGAACATCACGGAGAGTTATATTATTGTTGACAAGGATATCTCCAATTTTGCAAGTAGACATGTGAGATCCATTTCGCAGATCGACAAGGTGAGAGGGGATGTTGCGAACATTAACCAAAAAAGTTAATTGCTTGTCATGTGATGTGAAGCGCAAAAAATCGATAATGAAATCAGTAATACATGTGTTACCAGTAGTGTGATCGGAGGCGTTCTTGTGAGTATTGAGCAAAGTCATCAACAATGGAACTGGTCTGAGCTTAAGTCCAGCATAACACTCACGTTCGAAACCATAGACAAGTTACGAGGCTTCGTTGAAGAGACACGATTCATTAAGCCAGATTAAATCACAAAGCTCAGGGAAAATATATGTTCATCTTGATGTTGAAGAACCATGTATTAGCATTTAACATCAATGACAATCGCATATGAAGAATCAAGGTCATGAAGCGGTTTCATGGCCAGAATGTAGGTAAGAATGTGGCCGAAACGAGCACTATCCAGACCCATGAGGAAATGATACAGTTTCTCCTCTTTACGTTCCTGAGCTAGCTCCGTAGTAAGAGTACCACACGTGCAGGTCTTCAGAGGTTTGTAGTTGGAGAGTTCACTCCAAAGAACCTTTAACTTACCAAAATAGTCGCACATAGACATAACATCTTGACGATATATTGCAATGTATTGACAAAGTTGATAAACTCTCGCTTCATTCCCAAGAGACATCCGTCGACGAATGTTTTCCCAGTGTTCTTTTACTATGGAAGCGTAAGCAAAAGAGGATCAGATAGATGGCGAGATCGTGTTCATGATCCAAGCCATCAACATGGAGTTGACAGCTCGCCAGTCGTCATAATTAGTCGAACCCGGTATAGGAGACGACATATTGCCATAAAGGAAGGACAACTTCTTCTTCGTAGTTTTGACCCAACGATCGTAGTTTTCCTTCTTCAATTTGACAGTGGACATGACCATACCGGAATGATCGATAACTGATCATCTCGTTTTCGTATACGATTCTCGCATGATTTTAGATATGTTTATGATGATAAATGCGATGTTTACGTGTGATTTTGTATCCATTTTAATTTTTTCGTGTTTCCATGTGTTTATTGGTTTTAATGTGTATTTGGTTCGTTTCGAAGCTAAAGAACATATACGGGACAAAATACGACCATCAAAAATCACAACGGAGGGACAAGAAATGGGAAAGGAATGCAATACAACTGTATGCCATGAGGAGACAAGGCCCCTGCATGGGGTGGTTTCCTTAGCCCGTTCGGGCTAAACATCCAGCAATTGTTGCCCACTTCATACTCACCTTCAGCACGCACGGCTGAAGAATTCATGAGAAGCCCGCACGAGGTGTCTTCCTTAGCCCGTACAGGGTGATTATCCAGCAGAAAATGCTCGGCTCGTGCTCACCTTCAGCACGCGTGGGTCATGGAATGTTAGGGGAGCCCGCACGAATTGGCTTCCGAGCCTCGCACGGGTTGTGTACGCAACAACTTCCCTTGAAGTTCTCTAACGGGAACTTTCTTTAAAAAGGGACCCCTAATTGAGTTCAAGAATAAGAAAACACAGAGGGGGACCATAGGAGGGCATGAGCCTATCCATCATTGGAGAGAGCCACCTTGACGGGAGACACGTAAGAAGTCGGAAGATCGTATCGAAATGATGCCTCATTTGATTTCTATGCTCCTCAGACATTCTATTTCATTTATGTTGTTTGATTCTGAACTCATGACTGAGTAGTTGTCTTGTTCTAGGAGAAGGGATTAGCCCATGGCTATCCCGAAACCCTTTTTGATTTATTTATGAATGCATTTCCCGTTTTGCTAATCTATTCTTTGTCTAAGCGTTTTAATGTCTTGTATTTACGAAGGCCACGTAAATGCATGTGTTAGGGATTAGAAGAAGGACCGAAAAGAGAATTCTAGTCCTAGAAGACTAGGCTTAGAACAACCGAGACTAGGTCACGAAAGTAGGATAGTAACGGTTGAGGGTTAATCGGATGAATCATAGATCATATGGGATTTATTAGGGGTATGAGCCACGAAAGTAGGGGATAACTCAATTGAATCACGTTCCTATGCCTTAAGAGAGGGTAAGAATTACATTAGGATCGTCCGCCTTAGATATTGTGATAGAGAATGCATGATTAGATCAATCGATAGTCGGTTTCGGAAGCTATGCGGTGAAACCGTATCCTAGAAAGTTTGTCTCATTTGTTAAGAACTCCTAGATTTTTTGCATATTCATCATTGCATATCACAACCATTATTTCATCGCAGCAAGCATTGATTCTAGTTTGATCTTAGTCCGTGTTGCGTAGTCCATGTGAGATCAACACCTAAATTACTACACATATGTCGTACACTTGCGGGTAGTTTAGATTAACTTGTTTAACTTGACATGCATCAGTAACATGGATATAAAATGGAGAAACAGATCTGTGTTGTCCTCCACCAGAACGAGCTTGGTCCGAGACACCATCAGGAGGGACGATGCCAACAGTTTGCCGTCGAGGACTGTATATCAACGGAGGTTGCCATGGATCAAGCGAGGAAAAAAAAAGAGAAAATCGATGTGAGAAGAGGAACACAATATGAGTCGTCTAGAGTTACTCTGAACCATGTCAAATATGGGCTTAAATCTAACTAATCCCAAAAGCTAGTTCAAAATTTTAGGGTTGTCCAATACCATATATATGAGATCAAGGTTTATGTCCTTAGTCGATGTGGGACTATACATCACATCACTCCCTATCACGTCCAGGCTCAGTCCTAGAGCGTGGACACAATCAGGGGTCCAACATCGGTATAATTAGGACAAACCAGACTTTGATACCATGCTAACGATCACAAATCAATTTTAGGTTTTTCATTAATATATGCAAAACTATATATACACAACAAGTACATTCTCGGGTAAAGAAAGTGAGAGAATTGAACACGAGAACATCCACAAGAATATATATTTTTTAACTAAACTCGGATTTAAAAAAAAGAATATCCACGAGAATATTTATATTTCGTAATATCGAGTTTTCAAAACTTGTGGGGTCTCGTTCGAGCCGACCAACCCAAGTGAACTTCAAAGACTCGATTTTGATAGAATCCTATAGCTGTATTTGATTATTAACCTGTACAAAACCTAATTAATATTGTTTTGTATATCTTTATAAGTCTTATCACCCATTCAATCTCACCTCATTGGTGCCCAATTAATATATTTCTTTTAATATAAAAATTAAAACATAAAATAATAAATGTTTTGTACCATCTACTATTCTGTTTTTAATCAATCCATAATAGCTAAACCGACTTACTAAGTTATATATACATTTTGTCCGATAAAAAAAGGAGCCCCTCCAAAAGTTTACTTATCCTGTTGTATTGTGACGCTACCAAAAAGTCTATTGGATTAATAAATATAATGATGTTAATATATTTACGTATAAATTGTGATCCTATTGATCTCACAATGAACAAATGTTACATAGAAACTAATACAAATACATGTTAATGTAGTGCATATATAATAAATGGTAAATTAAAATTTTTTCTGTTATTTGGAGAAAGTAATACATCATTATATATTAATATGATAATATATATATAGTATTTTATATGAATTCTGGTGGTGAACTTTTTATGTGTTGTTGTTGAATGGTGGAAGTGATGATGCATCCATGCCACGTGGGACATCTAGCAGGTATGATGAACACAGATATATACATGTCACATGCATCAATATATGTAGCAATACAGATATATACATATACATATACATACACATATGTTGACGTATATATGTCTATGTATATATATATACGTTCGATGGGGATGATGAGATGGTGGGGAAGACGAAAATAGTGGAGAAAACAGATGAAAGAGAGGAAAGATGGGTTATGTTGTAATCGCAAACGCCTCTTTCTCTTCCTTAATTAAATTCTCAATATCACAACTCTCCCGCCAAAATGTCGTATTCGTTTACAGTACCAAAAACCCAAAAAATTGTGTATGCATGCATTCATGCATGTATATACGTATATGTATGTATATATCGATCCTCCAAAGGTGTTTTTTCATCATATCTTGGGATTTAAAACATAAACATATGTTTTAATATTGACTTACGACCATAATTATACATTTGATTGAAACGAAGGGATTTTATTGTATGGTTGTTACAGGATGTTTGGTACATATCGTATACAAATAGTTAATTCATGACTTTAGACTCTTTGACATGTAGACAGATCGTACTGATTTCGACACCCATCTTTACACATATACACACGTACATGTATATGTACATGTCGACGTGTGTTTATATATATACACACATATGTATTATCCCAAAGATATTATATGAGCAAAGGTTAATACTTTTTTTTTCTTTTTTGAAGATTTCTTTCATCTTTTCTTGAAGGAATCTTATGATGATATAAAGCAGAATAAATACGGAAGGGAATCATAAAATAGAACAAAAAAGACGGAATACTCCCATACCCAAATAATATATATTTCGAAGTTGCAATATATATATATATATCAAATTGTGATAACAAAGTTATATAATACATGCAAAGAATCAATGGAAGAGATAAAAAGGAATTTTATTTAAGCTCGGAAATTAATCGATGATAATGAAAATTGTATAAATCGAGGTTAATATTGAATTGTTAAATTCATATATAAATAAATAAATAAAGTCGGTGATGATGAGAAAAAGACCCATAAGCAGCCACCAAAGAGTAAAACAAACCAGAAAAAGGCCGACTCCATGGAACCCAATGCAAAAGTTTTTCCTCCTGATGTCTTCCTTTCTACATTTTTATACACACTTATTAATTATTATTTTATTGATTTTTTCAGTGACAAAAAAATGTAAAGTTTTTTTTAAATAATATTCGTTCACTTTTTGAGTTATTTTCCTCTTTAAAAAAAATTAATGCGCCATCACGTGAATCAATTGTGTGTTTATCTTGTTGTTGGATTTGTCTCGATTCAAAGATGTAACGCATCATTGGTCTCCCGGTTACATGTATAGCATTTACGTAAGTTGAAGAAAAATATACAATTATAAAATAAAAATCTATATATTGGTGAAGAGATTTCTATTAAATTCTATCATTAGATTAATCATCTTTGAGGTATTCTTTAACCTATATATACACCTAGTTATTTTTCTATTAGAGATAGAACAAAAAATACCATATTTCCCAAATTGTTAAAGATTTGTCACTATATGATTATGTATAATCCACTTAATTGTAAGTTAAACCATTGTTTGAAAACTTAAAGTAACTAATTGAATTTTATAATATTTTATCTCTATTATATTGTTTCGTTTGTATTTCATTTAATATTTTTGTTGTGATAAATTGTTCCATATCGAATGGGACATAAACTTTAAACTTCTATATATGATGTTGAACAAATCTAAATTTTTAAGTTAGTTTTTTGGGATCAATTATGTCCAAACTTATATTTGACAATCTTTTAAATTTCGTACTAAATTTTACAGTGAAATTTTTTTTAAAGATTAATATTATTATAATTAAAATTTCACATTTTATATTCTAAAGACATTACTAAATGATCATTTTAATGGGTCCATCTAATTGAAAAAAAAAACATATCATACATATTCACACCCCCATTTTAATAATTATGCTGGATTTATTTATTAAAAAAAGAAAATGGAAGATGAAATTGGAGATAGAAAGGAACGCTGCGAAGGGGTCCAAATTGAAAGAGATTGATTGAAGGGTTTTTTTTTTCAAGGCTATGGCCAACCCTTGAGGACTTTGCAGCAAAATATTTTGACCAAACATCGCCTTCTTCCCCACCCTCCACAGTCATATATAGATTTTATAATAAGACACAATGTTTTTTTCTTTATATATATATTAGAATTTTTAAATTAGAAGTATGATTCAAAATGAATCTCTATCAATCTGATTATAATCATTTAAAACATCCTATGCGATATAAATAGTTGTCTTCAATAGTGTATATATATAACAATTCCGAATGACTATTCGTTCGAATTTGGAGATGGAAAACATTTTGAATCTGTTTTTAATCTGTTATAAAACTATGTCAAAAGATTATGTTCAAATCTATCTTGGTTTCTTTTAATAAAATATAAAATATGCGAATAAATTATAATATTACTAACGAATTTCACTGAATATTATATATTATAATATATAACCAAAGATATGTGTCTAATGAATACATATTCGGGTCACTTGTTTTATTTTGTTTTCTAAAGAATTCCATTCTCGTCTTCATCATAAAAGCTACACCACTGAGGTATGGTCTACTTGGCATGCATATTAAATAGTGCGTGTGTCCACATTTTCCCCACATAACATATTAAATAGTTATATATATATATAACGTACAATCAACAAGTAAATCGAAATGCATTGACTTAAAACACATCTTTAAGACTTGTCGAAAGTTTCACATAAACATACATACATATACAACCGATCTACCATTTGACGAGTCATTTGATTTGAAAGATCGGTTTTGGTATATATATACAACTAACATGATAAAACGATAATAATACGTGTATGTGTATACATTTAATGACACAGAATTTATATATAATGTAAGCTTTTTATACTGAAAAAACTTTCAAATTTCACTTCACTGTTCTATTGGTTTGATATGAAGAGTTGAAGATTAGAAGGCAAAACCCAACATAATAACAATGCTATTAAAAATCTAATAAAAGATTAAAAATATTAATCAAAGATTTAAAAAGCAAGATTAGTAGTTGGAGTAATGGCCCAAGTTCCCAAAGAGATTGATACTTCCATGGGATGACTTGTGGGTCTTCGTGTTCCTTTTTTTAATCATCCCATCATGCCAAGTAGAGCGTCCTCTCCACCTATCATAGATCTCCACGTGTCACGGAAATATTCCTCCTCTCTCCTGCTCGGGCACGCCTTACACACCTATGTGTATATATATATATATATATGTATGCATACATGCATACGAAACTCTTAGAAGCAATTTTGGAGTAATATTTTAGAAGTATTTAAACATTTGTATTGTATCTCTTCGTTTGGTGACTATCAAGAATAAGGAAACATATATTCTTTGATTCTAGGTATTATCCTATTTTGGAGAGTAAATAGAGATTTTATAGAAACAAAATAAAATGTAATATAGTTATCACATTCTCGCAATTTAATCATCATTTATTTATAGAATAATTTGCATTCATAATTTCAAAGATTATAATATATATATATATATATATATTGAACTGAGACATAATTTTTTTTACGTATAGTCACTCATTACAAGAAAATCAGGTTTTAGGGACTGAAAATCAGTCTCTAATCCATCCCTAAACAGGTTTAGGGACGGATTAGGGACGACCAACGGTAGTACCCAATCGCGCGACTCTAAATGCTATCCGTCCCCAATCCGTTCCTAATTAGGGACGGATTTCTCAGTCCCCAATTGGGGACGGATGGTTTTAGGTCTCTAAAATTTGGAGACGGACCACAGAATCCGTCTCCAAATTTGGAGATGGCACTCTCCCGTTTTGGAGACGGCACAGGCCCGTCTCCAAATGTAGGGACGACATTACCCATTGCTAAATTTAGAGACGGGCTATTTTTTCCGTCCCTAATTTTTTTAAAAAAATTTAAAAAAAAATTTAAAAAGTTCGATTATATTAAAAGATAAATATTAGTACATAAAAAATTACAAACCATACATATAACCAACATTTCGATTACATATAATACTAAGCCGTTCCGATTAGTCGTGGTCGAAATCACTGTTCTGAACTGCATCCCAATCGATGTTAGGCATTTGTGCTTTCATCATGCGCAGAAGCTTTTCCATTCGCCTATCTGATCGTTCAACATGCTTTCTTGATAGTTCAGCCTCCTTTAGTG
>CM071865.1:19984086-20010211 GCA_036759665.1 Gynandropsis gynandra
CTTGGCATCAATTACCCGAGCGGGCACAGCGTCTGATGCCCGATCGTGCATGACCTAAGTTGATGTTTTCGCTCCTTTCGCTTGGTGTTTGCACGTTCTCTTCAATCCACGGTCTTGCACAAGCTGAACCTTGTCATTTTGGGGTTAAATTGCCAATTTCTCTCGTGTTTCTTGACATGTCTTCGTTTCCTACACAAAACACGAAATGTAGATGAAATCCTCGAATAGACTCGATAAATGAATGAAATCTAATAAATCTACCTAAAACTAGACCTAAGAATGACATAAAAACTACTACGGATTACGTGTTATCACATATCGATTTTACAACTCAACCAAATATTTTAAATATCTCTACAATTTTAAAAATATTAAGAAACTCCACGAATATATATAAAATATTAACAAATTTATATATCTCTAACATATTAATAACTCTTAATATCATAGATATTAACATATTTCATAATATCATCTTTTAGGACAATTCGTATACATTCCGATTTTGTGTTTTATCTTTTTTTCTTTTTATATATATTTATATCTTTTAAATTTTACTTATTTCTAACATTTATTTCGTAAACATGTGTATAGGGACTCCATATAGTTGAATTCGGTAATGTGGTATAATGAAATAAATCACATCTTTATTCATAAATTTTATTTTGGAATGACGATCTGTGGTTATTATGGAGTTCCACTAAATCTTTATTAAGCATATATTAGTATTACCTACTAAGGAATGATGCATAATGCACAAGCTGTCACAATTCCACCGATCCCATTCCATATTTCCTAGGTTTTGTTGCAATGATGTCGATAATATATAAAAAAAATTATTGAAATATTACAAAATTTATTATGTTCGCGTTTCGATCCACATGCCCTTTGCCGTATCGATCTAGACGCCATTCGTTGGCGTATCGACCTCGATAGATCTATTCAACCGTTGACCGACTATCAAATCAAGACAACGACGCGACAAACCATCGAAATTTCGATCCGATCATCCACACTTTCCGAAAAATATTTGATTTGTTTTCTTTCTTTCTTCTATGTTTTGGCGACCATAGTCTCAGACTACAAATTGTGCACCTTCACGAAAACATCCAAACGACATGAACACTAAAAGAAAAATTAAATTTCCAGACAGTAAAATCCGTCCCTAATTCGTCTGGAAAATGGTTTCCAGACATTTTCCGGACGGATTTTATCGGTCCGTAAATGAACGTCGCTAATTAACTAATCCGTCCGTAGGGACTGATTAGTGGTAGTCCTTAATCCATCCGGAAATAGGACTGAAAGAATTTCGTTTGTAAATTACGGACGAATTAAAATCTGTCCGGAATTTAAGGACGGACCGAAATTTCCGTCCATAATTTAGGGACGGATCAAAATCCGTCCGGAAATTCTGTCTCTAAATTTAAAATTTCTGGTAGTGGAATTTGACGTTTTATTGACATGTTAGGGGTTCGTGTTCTACATGCATCAACTTGAGTGGATGTTACGGGAAATAAGAGATTTTCCTATAATGCATCCAAACTTTGCTCCATCGAATGAGATTTTCTAGATCCCTTTCCAGATTTTCATCTACCACTTATAATTTTTTTCTCTATCTTATTCTTATATATAAGTGTTGTTGATGAATTGTTATAAGACAAAAAAGTGAATCATATTACAAACCTAAATCTTTCTTTCAATTCATATAAATTTCAAATTAATTTCTAACATCAGATTAAATATATGCAGATCATGTACATCTTTTCTTTTAGATTTACATAATGATGTTAATTAGTAAATATGAAATATTTCTATTGCATAATTTATCACGTAGTTTTAGTCGAAACTCTTGCATATATTATGAATGAACGCAAGAATTAGTTAATTAATTGAATTAAACTTCAAATATATTTGTGAAACAGACAAAAAAAGTAATCTAAGTACATTTCACTATGTATTATTGTTATGTATGGTAAAGCTAAAAGAGAAAACAATTATTTCCATATTCGGAAGAATGAAAGTTTAATGGATAAAGTTTTGTCTTTAACATTACAAAGAGATTTGTTAAACTTTATCCTTTATTTGACCTCAATTATCAAACGTCAAAACATCATAATTATGTAAATTTCAATTTGGTGTCTATATTTTCTTTTTATTTCATAACAAATATATATATATATCTATATGTATATGTATGTATATGTGTGTGTGTGTGTGTGAAAAAGGGTTTTATCTTTCGGAAAGTATAGAAAGTAAATGCAAATGCTAAAAATTTATGGAACCTAATTTAGTACACTTCTTTAATTTTGTCTTATTTCTGGGAATAAACTCTTCATTAACTTTAATTTTTTTAGTTACAAATATTGACCCTCAATCTTCTTTTATGGTTAGTCAATTTGTAGCAAACAAATTTATTTTTATATATAAATCGAACAAAAATTCAAACTCCAATGATAGACACAAAGATCAGATTATAACTCATGTTTTAACTTATAAAACTAAAATAAATTCAATGTTATAATTGCATTCGGTGTAATCCAATAACTAAATAAAATATTATATTTAGAGAGTATTCAAAGATGTTTATCTCACTTAGTGTTTATAATTTATATTGTTTTAAATCAAATTATATATATATATATATAACGTCTTTGAAGGATGGAATAACTAATGCACTAAAATATACCCTAGGTGATCATGATGATATGTCATTAATTATTATTATTATTATTATTATTATTATTATTATTATTATTATTATTATTATTATTATTATTATTATTATTATTATTATTATTATTATTATTATTATATATGTGGTGTTGAAATGAACAATCATGTGACTCACAAAAACAAATATATAATTTTATAAAGTAAAAGCAGTAATTTTCTTGAAACACAATCGGTATAATGGCACTTCTAATAAAATTATATCTTTTTGACTAATTCGTTCTCTAAACATAATAGAAATTTGTTTATTTTATTTTCTAGAGTTAGACAATACTTATGGTTTTGGGTAGACGCTCCCTTATCAATCATTATTTTTTTATCTTTTATCTTTTTTATCTATTTAAAACCATATATCAAAAGTAAATATTATAATAAAATGAAAAATATAATAATAAATAAAATCTAGAATTTATTTAGGGGAACATGTATTAGTCATCACCAGACAAAACAAAGTAAAACCTAAAACAATCCTTTTTAGTAAAAAGCTCTTCCTTGGATTCTTACATTTATCTAACTTACAAAGAAAATACTAATGTAATTATATTCTTGGATTCTTACATATTTCTAGGAAAATTATGTAAGTATCCAAGAGTAAATAGGATTCTTCGTATATTTTCAAATTTTGATAATAAGTGATAAAAAGTAAAAGTTTGGTATTAAGGAGGATATCAAATGTAACTATTATACATACATATATATGTATCGCTGGTTAGGACTATCTCCACATTATATTTTTATACACACTTATTGTAAATTAGATAAACAATGAATCGAGATATATTATTTTGTTTTCTGAGAATTCAATTTTATTTTAATTTTCACAAGAATTCTTGTAGTGGCCCCAAAGTAAGTCATGAAAAATAAAGAGAAACAAATCAGCTATTAAAAAAAAGGAAAAACAGTCTATTCTCCCCTTGATTTTCATGTTTTAGTCCTATTCCTCCCTCGATTTTGACCCTCGTTCTATTTCCCTCTCGATTTTCACTTTCAGCCTATTTCCCCCTCGTATCATGTTTTTAGTCCTATTCCCCCTCGATTTTGATCTCATCCTATTCCCCCCTCAATTATCACAAATCTGCCTAAAACCCCTCCGATTTTGACCCAATTTTGACCACATTTTGATTTCAATTTTGACCCAATTTTGGTTTTAATTTTGACCCAATTTTGATTTTAATTTTAATTTTGATTTTAATTTTGATTTTAATTTTGATTTTAATTTTGATTTTAATTTTGATTTTAATTTTGATTTTAATTTTGATTTTAATTTTGATTTTAATTTTAATTTTAATTTCAATTTGGTTTTAGTTTTGATTTTAATTTTAATTTTAATAATAATAAATTATTATCTCAATTTTGATTTGATTTAATCCTAATTAATCCAAATTAAGTATAAATTGAAATCCGATTTAATCCGAATTAAGTTAAATTGAGTCAAAACTATGTCAAAATTGATTTTAATTTTGACCAAATTTTAATTTTTGTTTTGATTCAAATATAACTCAATTTTGACTTGCTTTAATCCTAATTAATTCGAATTAAGTATAAATTGAAAATCCGATTTAATCCGAATTAAGTTAAATTGAGTCCAAAATTGAGTCAAAACTATGTTAAAATTGATTTTAATTTTGACCAAATTTTAATTTTTGTTTTGATTCAAATATAACTCAATTTTGACCTAGTTTTGACTCAATTTTGACTCTATTTAATCCCAATTTAATCTTAATTTTGACAAAATTGGATTCGATTTTGGGTTTAGGGTTTAGGATTTTGCCAATTAGTTATTAGTCATGAGATATTAATTTCATGCCACATGTTGGCATCTTAAATATTGGTTCCATCACCTCGGAGTGTTGTATAAGATTTTATTGGATATTTTTACTTAATTTATAATAATAAAATAATTATAGACTTACCGTTGTTATACCGTTTATCATAATTTAAATGGTTAAATTCCAATTTAATTAATCAAATTTCGATATTAAAATCAATATAAAAAATATATGTGTAAAATATTTATTAATATTATTTACTGATACATCAAAATAAATGATATAATTGAAAATTAAATAATGAGTCGATTATAATTATTGATTCAAATATATAATTATTGATTCGATTTTAGGATGTCTTGGGATAATATTAAATAAAAAAACTTATGCTTTGATGGTTAACGGTAGGATTTATATGTTACGAATAACTTGATTTATTAAAATTAAAATTAAAATCAAAATTAAAATTAAAATTAAGATCAAAATTAAAATCAAAATTAAAATCAAAATTGGGTCAAAATTGGGTCAAAATTGAAATCAAAATTTGGTCAAAATTGGGTCAAAATCGGAGGGAGTTTTAGGCAGATTTTTTATATATGAGGGGGGAATAGGATGAGGTCAAAATCGAGGGGGGAATAGGACTAAAACATGATAATCGAGGGGGAAATAGGCTGAAACTGAAAATCGAAGGGGGAATAGGACGAGGGTCAAAATCGAGGGAGAAATAGAACTAAAGCATAAAAATCAAGGGGAGAATATACTGTTTTTCCTAAAAAAAATCACAAGTTTGCCCCACGTGTGCGAAGCAAATTTTTTTTGGTTTATTAAAACTATACACGCTTCTACATACATAATAAAACTATATTATATATATGGTTTTTTTACATATTATAAAAGATTATAATAATTAGGTTAAAAAATATTGTAGATGGTTCAAGTGCTTGGGATTCCTACAACCGTGTGGGCACCTCACTTTAGAAACTTGAGCCAAACTTTTCTAAAACCCTAAACCCTTTTTTTTTCTTTAGTTTTTCATTGTCTTTTAAAATATGCTTCAATGCACGCTCTTCTTGTGCCCACAAGCTCGCGGGAATCCGATGCTCTTCTTAATTAATATTTCTTAACCTTTATTTATCCAATTTGATTGCGATTAATCTTCGGATCTAACACCAATATTCTATACATGTAGTAGCTTATGAATTTTCATTCCTGTAACACATAAATGCAAGAGGTGTTCGGTATAATTAGAAAAGTTAACTAAAGATATCCTCAAAATATTCGTATGTTTAGATCGCACGTCTCGATATTCGAAGGAGAGTTTGGAACATAAAATTGCATAGACCTTCGTACAGAATGTATGTTTGGTCTGAACGTTTAGATTATGCAATGTGCGATGATTGTTCCTTCCGTACTAACAATATATGATAAAACGTGTTTGTGTAGAAATTATATATGAGTTTGATCATGAATAAACAATTCAATTATATGGTCTCCAAGATATCTAAATATATAAAATGTATATATATATATTGTATAAAAAGTGTGTTGTAGTTAATATTGATTAGGGTTTTGTCCCAATCATCTTTTTTACGATAAGGGGAGTTAGAGATCACGTTTTAAAAAATATAAGCATTAAATTATTAATCATATATATAGTCGGGATATGCTTTATGAATTTTACTAAGAAATATCGTTATATATGTCGTACATGCAAGATTCCAAAATTCGGTATTTTGTCACGGTTTCGGATAACAACGAATATTAAATTAAAAAATTACGAATTCATTGGGTTTAGAACCAATAAATTAAAATTTTAAATATACTTTAAATGGAATTCTGACATCCTTACAGAATTTAAGGTTGCTTGTCAGGTTGGTCCTTTGACCAAATTGTCTAATAAAATTAAATCTGTTAGACATCTAAATTACTTTGCATCACGTGAATTTAGACAGCCAAATAGTTAAAATGCATGACATACATATATATATATGCGTGTCGTTAGGTGCAAATATTGAACAACTATAGAATTTGCTTTATGAAGCATAATCAAGGATTTCCGATGGACTGTTCATCATAAATAGTACAAATATGGTACATGTGTACGTATATATATATATACATATACTGATACACATACGTCTAATGCACGTGTATGTATATACACATGCACATACGTGAGCATGTGTGGTAATGTGACATAAAGAGGAGAGAGAGAAGATGCAAAATTTTCTTCTTTATTGAAAGCTGAGAGAGAGACCCATCTATTTATAGTGACAGATTGTAAAATTCATCATCCTCTATCTATTTTTATCTTTTGCAAATATTCCAACCACAACCCTATATATATCTTTTGTTATATATCCCTAATAATTAACAATTAGTACTTATTAATTCACTGCTTTTATACTCGAATAGTATTTTGTAATTAAAAACAATATACATGACACATATATATAATCAAACATATCTAGAAAAACCAAATAAAAAACTATCTAGAAAAATAACAAAAAATAGGCACAATTTATTAAATACGTAATCGTTTTTAAATGGATGAATAAAACAGGGAAGTTGGTCAAATGGGAATAGGGAAGACTGCCTCAGATTTGATGAGAATGTGTCAGACATCAAAGCAAGACCCTATAAATAATATTTTATAAATAAACAAATAAATAAATAAATAAATAAAGATTTCTCAACATATTTGTACTCATCAAAAGTCTGTCTTATATTATTTTTCCATATAGTCTCTCAAAAACAACAAATGAAATTATAAAAGATAATTAAAATTGGAATCCAATAAATATTACAAAAAGAAAATAAAAACAGTTAATGTAGTGAATAGAGTAATCCATGATATGACCCAAATACCATTATATAGTATTGTCCTTTTTGTATCAAACTAAATGTATTAAAAATACTTATGATATAATAATTATGAAACTGCAAATAAAATTACCCTTTCATGAGAAGAATATAAATAAATAGTTAAGATGATAATAATAATAATAATAATAATAATAATAATAATAATAATAATAATAATAATAATAAAAATTGGAAAATGTGTGTGGTGGCACTCATACTGTAGGCAAAGCATGTCCTGAAGTTGGGAGGGTGTGTAGGAGTAGGTCCAAACATTCACATAATTATAATATCAACTTTTATTTGTTTATTAATTTTATTTTCAAGTATATGGTTGTCACATTATTGTCTGATTATAATCATATAGGACAAGATCATTAGCTGCAGACAAGCATTTTGTATCGACTGAAACATCCACTTGTGTCTTCATTTTATTTTTAAAAAAATTAGTGTTTTTCATTTATAAAATTATTTTGTTGTTACAATATATACACCATGCATCGGTGTACATAAAATTATTTCCTTAAATTCATTTCATTCATAGAAATATATTAAAAATATTAAATCGGTTTTATAGATGTATAATAGTGGGCCGAAGTTTGTGTCCATGCCCACTAATATAATAAAAGAGAGAATGATTTTTTTTTAAACCATAGCATAGTATACACGACACAACTACACGTCCTCGTTATCCTCGTAAATTTGTTTTTTTAAATAATTATCATAATTTATATATTATTCATAAAAACATGAAAACTAATTTATTCATAATTCTAACATTCTAACATTTTATTATAGATTTTTCCCTTTTTTATAGAGTAGCAAATTACATGACGCACAAGTATTACTTGCAAGTTCTTTTGCATATTGGGCGACTGAAGCACACTCGCGTGTGAGCGCGTGGAAGAATAATATGAATAACGGGCCATGAACTGGGAACGAAGCGGATAGGCCCATCAGGACAATAGTGGGCCATTATAGGACGATCTGTACACGTGTCGAATCTAAACTTATTTAAACTCAAAATAACGATAATGCCACTGTCCTGAAACTACTTGTTTGTTGCTATAAAAAAATGAATCCTTTGAATGTCTCTTCGGGATTACCAAAACTAAGTTACTAAACATACAAATCTGTACTTATAGCATATACTCCTTACATAAACTGGACAAAAAGAATCAAACGAATCTCACTCACTCACTCTCATCATCTCAATATTCCCAACTCCAAACCATTCATTTGATACGCGAAAGCCACCGCTCAATCGCTGTAACGGAGCTCTATGTTGCGGCTCATGCGAGTTTCTGCTCGATGGGTTAGGGAAGGTTTAGGGTTTAAAGATTAGGGTTTTACCCAAAATGGAAGCCGGTGGACTTGAAGGAACTGGAGAGTGTCGGCAGCTTACGAATTGCAATGACTCCAGCTGCAAAGGCGAAAACAGAAGCCAAGACAAATGCAGGTAGGTTTCCTCCACCGAATAGCGCATCCCATGGACCCGCCCCAAGAGATATTACCATCTGAAAAGATCAGAAAAAACGGTTGCGTACGGTATATATTCCAATCATCAAAGTAGGAAAATTGAGCAAACATGAGGTCGAAACGATGTCAAGGAAGAGGCGGCAGCTAAATCATTGAAGATGTACTTCCTTGTTTATTTTTAGAGGTATTCAACATCCTTGTATTGTATACACACTAAAACTCAACCTCGAGGATATCTCCTAAGAGATGATAATAAAATCCAAATATCACTATGATATGAACAAACGAAAAATGTCGGAAATATTAACACATCTCCTAATAGAGACGATCTTGATGGTAATGCATAAGACTCAGATACCTAAGCCAAGGGACAACTATGTCACGGGAATATAACTTTGAGGGTCAAGGCAAACCAATGCATTCATCTACCTGTGGGATAACGATTGCAAGGTTCAGCACTCCTATAGCCAATCCTGCCAAACCAAAGTAAAACTGTGGGGATAAGTTTAACGGCCTCAAATCCGAATAAAGCATAAAAATTGCATATGATATCGCTATGATATATATATATATATATGTATATATATATATAAGCATTCAAAGACCTTGGCCGCCACCCGAGTCTGCAGTGACTTCAGCCGTGACTGAGAAGGGGACACTATATGTGATCTGCACATGGAAGGTTTCGGAGAAATGTTTCAAGAGCTGAAGCAGTAGAGAAGCATAGAGTTGGTAAATAATAACACTTACAGCAAGAGGAAAGCCGAGAAGAGCAAAGACAACAACGGCTGCAGTTCTGGTTGTCTCGTTTCCTTCGATTATATGTTCAATTCCTTTAGAATAGTCTCTGAGAGACATCAAGCTAATGATAGCTGTGCCAGCCATGCAGGCAAATACAGTAAAATTGCTCAGCGCCCAGACAACCCGTGCACCCATCCGCTGACACATTGGTTCAATGAAGAATGAGCTAATCCCGAGAACCACCTATGCAAAACCGTAAAAAAAAAAGAAGAAGATACAATTAGGTTTCATTCTATGAGTAGAACGTGTTTTTCGACAAACCAAAAAGACTCGATTCTTACTGAATTAAGTAGCAAACCAAATGCACCTTCACGGACACCCTGATCATAGAGTTCCATTTGAAGAGAATCTCCTTTTGGATCCCCATGATAAACTTCTCTCCCCATCCAATCAGTGTCAAACAGAAAGAACGGGAACCAGGACAACTGCAAGTATCACACAAATAATACCCAAATCACTGATGATAATTCGATAAATGCGGTCTATATAAATGCGATTAGGACAAAGGTACATAAGTTTTTGTTTAATGATTGAACACTCACCCATGTAAGAGCCATGACAATTAGGACAGAATTCATAGCAGGAGGAAGATGCCTTAAACTGGTTAACAAATTCACAAGGACAGCTCCAGGGCCATCGAAATTATCATTCTGATGTTCGGTCTTTGATTGGCCAAGCTGCAGATCCATATCATTTTCGTGTGCACTCTCATACTTGATCCCATTGGCTGTATCGTGCTTCAATTTTGAGCGCTCAACCACATTAGATTGAAGATCATCCAACAAAGGAGCAGAATCTGGTAGCTGGTTTTGCTTATTGCTTGTCAAAGGAACCTCTTTAGCAAAATAGAGAGTAACAAGAGTACATACAGTAAGGAACACCTGAAATATATTAACTTTAGATGAATACAAAACAATATAGCACAAAGGGTGTCTAACTGATGATAAGAACATAATGGAAGCCTGAGTGAATTAAGATAGACCGATATTTTTAAAATTACCATAACAGAATGATGTGTAGATTTGAATTAGAATGTTCCGGAGAGTCAAGAAATCAAGAGGGCTAATAAAATTATATGAATGCAACAAACATGACATTATTTCATAACATAATAAGCACGTCTTAGAGGAATAAGAATTACACATATAGCTTACCACCGCAAGAAGAAATGCCGCTTTAAGATTTCCACAAGCTTCACAACAAGCTCTACTCATAAGGAAAGGAAACCATCTGCTCGGAAAAGTGTCAACTAATCACTTGAGAGGAAATAGACAATGTGAAAATGCAAACGGAAAATAAAAATTCCAGATTTTCAGCGGTGAGAACCTGGAAACTTACTTGTTCCAATGTCCACTAGCACCAGCAGAAAACCCAAGAATATTTCCAACTGCCATCCAAGAGCAAAACACAGCATTTGCCGAGTTCCGCTGATCAGGACCTTCCAACGAGTACGATACATCTCAAAAGTTTAGAACAGAATCAAAAGGATAACCATTCACTATATTTCAAAGATGTCAATAGAAACTTTCAAAAGGCAAATGGTAATGTGGGATGCAGTCATTCACCAGATAGATCAGCTAAAAGAGCACGAGCAGGTCCCTGAAACAAAAGCAAGAAGCCTCGTTTTTTAAATTAAGGTGATAATTAATACCATCAGTAACTCATGTAGAAGGAAGAAAAACAATTCTTCACCTGTACTGTATTGTTTGCTAGATCCAACATCCAAAACCCAATGACGAAGACAAAAGCTGCCCTAGTTCGTGTGCCTTTGAACGTGCTGATTTAAAAAAAAAAAAAAAAAATGAGTAAATCACTTCAAATTCACAACCAAAGAAGATGGATGGAAAGGGGAGACCAACCTGCAATGTTCCTTTGAATCTCCTAATAGATATCCGATGTCTGCAGAAAACCCGATTATTATCACCTATATTGCAAGGTTTTTGTTTAGCTTATGTGATACACAGAGAAGATACAAGCTTTCTTCTTAAAGGGAGAAGTACATGAATTATGTATTCTATTGGCACTGACCGCTACTGAGATCATGAGTGATCCAACAAGAATGAACGGTCGTCTTCTTCCATACTTTGAAGAACATTTATCACTCCAAATACCGACACAAGGCTGGACCTAAAACCCAACAAGCAATCAGGTAAAATTCAAACTGCATATAACATAGGAATGTCTGATATACAACAAAAAGTTTATGATCATATACAGATCTTATATTATAGGCATGTGGAAGCAACAAAATGTATTGTATGTCAATAAATATTATACATTCATCACCTACCACAAGGCCTGTAATTGGACCACAAAGCCAAATAAACGAGGAAAATGCGTGCTGTATTCCAAGGGTCTGCACCAATCAGACAAATGGAACAATGTCAGATACATTCCAAAGGGCATCATCAACAATATTCGAATATCCGAGAACTTTTGTCAACTACAAGCTCCTTAATAACTAAATGTTTGAACTTGATGCTGTCTTGAACAGTTTTTTTTTTATCATGTTAAGTAAAAATGGCACTAAATGAACTACCCAGGACCTCCATTTTTGGCGTGTACTAGTTACCAATGAAGAAACTTATTTGTAAACATCATGAACTGCATGATTTCTCACTAAGAACTGGAAAATGTACCATCTTTATTTGTAATACTATACGAAAAGGACAAAGCTAGATAAGTTTGAACATCAAAATGCCTGGAAAAAGTAGAATAAACCAGAAATGGAAATACCAGTTAAGTACCTGGATGTAAGGGGTGAGAAGAGAGAGCTGCAATGCCCAACCAAACTGAACACCTGCGGCGACCGTACAACTGAGGATCAGAGTCGTTAAGCTACAATTTTGAGACGCGATTTCACTATCGGAGACATTCGGATGATCCGACCGGCGATGAGGAGGAGGGGAAGAAGAAGAAGCAGAGGAAGATGGCCCGGTCTGGTGGTGAGTCACCATCTCCAACTCAACCTCCTTCCTCAGATTCCGATATGGGACCGATATCGATACCGAGTCACCCTTTCCCGCCATAACTCCTCCTCCAACCGACTCAGAGTCCACAAGATCCCCAATTAGTTTGTGGATCAATATCCCATTCGATCAACAATCACAAATCTGATTCTGAGTTTAAAACGAGAGAGATGTTGGGATGAAGATCGAGATCTGACGAAGCCAAATTCCGGGCGGTGAATAGGAAGAAGAGGGAAAAAAGAATGGGAATTCTCTCCATGAAGCGAGATCTTGATCTCGAAATGAACGGTTGAGATTGGTGAGCACTGGTCGTGGAGTCTACTTCTTCGTCCCATCGCAGCCGTTGATTTGTTTGGATCATGGCCGTTGCTTCGTTTCAACGAAAAGCGTCGGCGTCAAGGTCACCAAAAGTGCGTTTGAATTCTTGGAATCCCTTAACACTCTTCACCCGAAACAAAATTAATTCAATTAATATTTGTAGCGATTGATAATTTTTAATATAATAAAATCAAACTTTAATTGTGTAATTGGAATCGAATAATCGACTCCTAGCTAAAAGTGTCTTTGGATACTCGAAGTCCGCACTCACGCGCCTTCCTTGGGGCGTCTATATCTGTTTAACGACAACATTTTAGAGAAATAAAACGATGTTTAACATTCTTGATTGGAAAGATAAACAACAAATCATATCTATTTTCAGTTTTAATTATTCTCTATCTACAAAAATTCATGTATTGTTCTGCCAACAAGAGTATGTACGTAGGAGTTATCATATTCGTACAAGTGTTCAAGTGTGAGCTATGTAACAGATCACTGTGGTCATGCTCGGAGCATACTCACTGCCTGGCGCCACCACGGTTTCCGAGGTCGGCTGCTGCCTTAGCAGCTCGATCTAGAGCGCCGGACAACCAAAAGGCGCCTCTAGAGAAGTAACTGCTATTGACTACAGTAGTTGCCACAGCGGCTGCTGTTCTTCCTGTGGTCGAGACAGCTGATCTAGCCTTGTCTGAAACATGGTACTTCTGGTCTGCCAGCCTAACAGCTTCAACTCCGGCAAAGATCTTGTCGGTCAGACCAATCTTCTGGTCCAGTTCTGATACTTTGGCTGCTGCTGAGGCCGAGACACCGTGAGTTTCGTCAAAGGCTTTAGCTTTGGTTAAGGCGTCTTTGCCCAGAACAAATCCCGTAGCCAGCATAGTTTTGACGACTTCTTGAGCTCTTGTCACTGCTACTCCAGCGTTAAACTCAACTCCCCATGAAGGAGCCTGCGTGTAAGACGAAGAGTTTAAATGTAGGCGGCGACACATACTAGATCAAGATAATCGAATTTCGACAAGATACATGAAATTAACACAGTATAATAGCAGTTTCGGTAATATATTTGGTTAGCAATATGTGTGGGGGACTTCTTGCTTACTGCACTAGCGGTCATCCGTCAATCAGAGAAGGCAGAGTTCCTTTACAAACTATTGAGGAACAATCGCAGCCCAGTGCGTATTTTATTCAAAATCTGTTGTATATAACCAGTTATCTTAAAGCAATGCATATCGGTAAAAAATCAAATGTCTATAGAAAACTAAAACCAGGTCTGTGTAGGAACATAAGCTATATCATCACATTTCATGTTGTAGCTTCGCATGATGTGTATGGTCAATTGACTATTGAGCAATACATGGTTCTATCATTAACAGAAAACAAAAAATGCACAAAGGATTCATACGTGTGAACTAGATTCATCTTCAAAGCTCCTTGGAGGCGCATTCCAAAAGTCAAAGTCAGATTGATGCTGTCCCCAAGGGGTTATGCAGACACGCTGATCCAATATGGTTGCCCCCTGAGAAATTGAGCATTGCAATGTGGATTGAGCGTCAGGAAAAGATGAAGTATAATCCACGTATAGTGACGGCAAAGACCCAAGATACAGCACTTACACTAAGCAAAACTGCAGTTTCCTGGGAATAAGAATCCTTGAAAGTGACGTAAGCGGTGCAAGCTTCCTCACCCGACCTATCTCGTTTACAAAATGTAATCTTTTGAATCGAGAATACACAAACCCAGCACGATACATGAATATTCAGGATATGAATGAAGCAGAATTCACCTGACAATGTCAATATGGTCAATGGGACCAGAAAAGGAGAAGAAATCATAGAGATCCTTGTCAGAAACTGCGGGAGACAAGCCAGTAACTTCCACGGCGAATCCGAGTCGATCATCCATCTTCCCCGCTAGCCTATTCTTCAAGAAGAGCCCAGTTTTTCCACTGTACTAGTCAAAAACCATAACATATACTCCACACACAATCTTTATAAATCCATGATCGTCTTTTCCAATCTCTACACCATCAAGACAACAATCTAAATTCTAAAAATAAAAATTAAATTCCAGAATCGAAAGTCCCATAAGCTAGACCCTAAAAAACAGATTAAATTCGACGGAAATCCAGAGCTAGGATCACAATACCAGAAACGATTCAACTGAATACAACTACAGAAAAAAATGAATCAAGAACATCAAAACTTCAGATTCTGACAGGAAAAAGCAGTAGACGACTCAAAAATCGAGAGCTTCGTACCTGTTGTTGACTTAAAATAGACAAAGCATTTCTCCTCTCACAAGGAACAGGAAGAGCAAAGAAAGAGTATGGCAGTTCCCCATCACAAAAAAGAAACCGGAAGGCAGCAAAACGAGTCGTTTAATTTTAATAGAACAATGCTATAAACAGGTCCAGTTACGGTGGCCTAAGACCGGCCCAAACCTGAGGCCCAATGATTGCCCTTACTTTGCGTTCCCCTCCCACCCATGATTGGTAGAAACACTGCATTTGCATCTGCAATTGACGGTGTTTCTATCAGTGATTGGCGATAATTTGTTTCATTTTGTCGACTGATGGAAATATTGCATTTGCGATTGATGATGAGGATATTTTGAGGATATTTTGTTTCATTTTTGACTGAATGATGGAATCACTGTGTTTGGTAGCGATTGCGATTAGAAACGATTGTCAAAAAATTGTTGCGATTAAGTTTTGAACAAAATTACCAAAATAGAAAATTATTTGTAAAATAATTTATTTAAATTTTGTTGTTTAGTTTATACTTTTTAATTATATTTTCAAATATTTGAAATAAATTTAAACATTAAAAAATTATTAAAATATTTTCATATACAATTTATATATTTATTTATATGTGTATATACATATATTTATGATTAATATAAATTATAATATAAACTTAAGATAATTTTAACACATAAAATTGTCCATTTACCTTTCCAAACTCCAAACGTCCTCTCAATCACTGAACGTAAAGAAGAATGTCTCTTATCAAATATCTCAGGCATATTCCTTGGTCGACGTCCATAAAACTGATTAAGGTGATATGGTTCACCTTGGTAAGGAGCCATAAAACCCTTCGATTAGGATAGCCAAAGTCTACTAACAAATATTGTTCCGAATCTAGAAAAGGAAAGAACTCATCATGTCATGCACACTCTGTTAGTATCTTCATGTCGTGTGCACGTCCCGAAACTCCAATCCGTGTGTAAATAAATCTCATGTTGAAATCATATACCGCCAAGATGTTCATCGATGTATATTCTTTATGATTCTAATATGTGATCTTGTCTTTGCCACTAGCGAGTACTGAAATATGAGTTCCATCCAATGCTCCAATGCAATCTTGAAATATGGAAAATATCTTCTATTGTTTCGAATCATCGAAGATATTTCAACAAAATCTTCTCGCTTCCATGAAACATTATCCACATGAGGTCGACATAAAGTAGTAAGTACTTCATCAAACTTATTTGTCACGGTCCACTGAGAAACTTGAAAATCCGCTGCTACGACTCTCTGCTATGTCCCAATATTTTCAAAATCATGCCAAAGCCACCTCAACAAAAACTTTATGAAATCTTGGAGTCCAAGCTCCTTTAGTTTTCTCTAAAGCCTATGAAACACAGATTTTCTCATGCGTAAAAAAATGAAGATATTGTTCATCACTGACAGACATCAGTTGATGCATAATCCGCAGTCCTCGCTCTGGTTCAGTTCTGATTTTTTCTTTTAAACAATATCTCATGGGATTTATGCCAATCAACGCATTAAATGCTCCATCATTTCCATTAATGATTTCTACAATTGCCAGCTTCCTTCTTCCTGAGATATATTCAAATTTCAAAAGTAAATCCAAAAGTGAAATATTATATAATAAATGTCTTAAAACTAGAAAATAATACATTCAAGTTCCAAAGTTCAAACTCGTACATAAAACCAAATATGATAAATGTCTTAAGCATAAAAAAACTTATCAAAATCTAATAGACCAATGAAGAGGACGTATCTGTTCCTTTGTATTTCAAGACTCTTTGGATTGGACCATAAGAAATGGTAACTTTTCTTCATCCCGAAGAGTGACAAATACACCCCGCATAGTGTAATCTATCGCTACAAGATTCAGCGATGCCCAATAAAGAGGACTCAGAGAGACCAATTCAGGTACAACCTTGATAGCAGCCACGGCATTCGCCATATTGAAGGCCCTTGTTATATTACATGTCTCGAAGTCAATTGCTCCAAATACTCATTACGCTCCTCCATTGTTACTGCAATACGTTCTATTGTAGTCTCCATAGGTGTGCGCTTACGTTTTTTATTTTCAGCCACATTTCACATTGTATTTGGCCTAGAATATGGTTAGGTTAGTCCGTCTATATGGTCTGATCTATGTGAAGAATTTGCCTTCTCCGACATGGACTCTTCCTCATGTGTATCTGTAGGACCTTACGTAGAACCTTGCATCCTAAATTGCATACCATTTCCTTCGCTATCTTCTTCATTTTCACCGATTTCAATAGGTGGAACATGATCAATTAAATTACGTCGTGGTTGCCATGATTTTTTAAACACTATGGTTACTCCCCACAAACCACATCTAAGAGTGGAATGAACTTTAAAAGGTTTGTTGCTGTTTTTCAGCCTCCGAATAAACCTTGAAAAGGAAAAAAAGCAAAACAATATTCAATAAAATATAAAATATGTGAATTTTAATACACATAAACAAAATTTTATAAATATACCTGAATTTCGTTTTCCACCAATGGTGGAGGCTTGAAGAGTTCCATTTATAGAATCAAATCCTAGACCAGTAGCCTTATAAGTGCTCTTACGGTAGATGTAATAGTCTCTCTTCATACTATCAATCTTATTCCATAAGTCAAATTCATTCCAAATATTTTATTGAACTCTGTAATCATGTCTCTTTACCAAAGTCACTTAGGTTTCCTCCTTTTGTATGACCGACTTGTTTCTCTAATATATAGAGATCTAGCATAATACGAGTCATCGATCAACCAAAATATTTTCTAAAAATTACGAATCCAAAATTGAATCACTATCACAACAAATTTTAATTCAAATAACAAAATTAATGCACATATGGAAAATTTATTTTAAAATTGTATTTACCTTCTTTTTCTCGCATTCATCACTTCCCGAGGCATTGTTTCCACAATTAACACCAACCAAGAATAGAAACAAAATAAAATAGAATAAATGATGTCATTACAAGCTTATCAAACAACAAACATTCTCTCTTATGGAGTTACATCGTAAACACAAAACATAACTAGGAAAAGAATATAGGAGATTCTTCTGGTAAAATAAAAAGAGGCACAAGAACTAGCAGATAATAAATAAAATTACACGCTCTCTTGATGTAGTAGCACAAGAGCAATACAAAGAATAAGGAACATGTCTTGCTCATAAAGGAATGACTGCAAGAACATGTTGAGTAGATACTTTTGGCTTCACCATATGACTGTATTAAACAGATTTCTATCTAAGAAAAGTATTTGCATGTTGTTTTTTGTTCAAGTCAATGGATTCGGAAATTATGACTAATGGCTAAAAGAGTGCCTGTGAATCTATAGATACAAACACAAAAAGACAAACAAGAACAGAATTCGACGTGTGATCATCTCGTTTTTGTACACATTTCTCGCATGATTTTAGAGATGTTCATGATTATAATTGCGATGTTTACGTGTGATTTTGTATCTGTTTTACTTGTTTTTGTGTTCACATGTTTATGCAGGTTTGAGGCATATTTGGTTTTTTTCGGAGCTTAAGAACATATGTGAGATGAAGTACGAGTTTCGAGGATCACAATGGAGCAAACGGGACGAGAAACATACAGGAAATGAGCAAGATATGGTGTTAACTTTCTAGCCAAAAAACTACTGAGACGGGGAACAATACACGGCCGAGCTCTTTCCTCTGTGCATGACCAAACATGATGAAGCCATGGAGCACGATCGGGCAGAGGGGCAGCACGGCTGGGCGCTTAAATGAGATGATTCCTCCTCAAAGAAGATGCCCGACTCGGGCGCATGCAAAGCCCGGGCAATCACCCTTTTAAAGAAATTCCAGACCAAGCAAGCCCGGTCGGGCGTATAAACCTAAAACGAAAAAAGGAAAAGAAAGGTTAAGCGGCACACCGCTAGAAGAAAAAAGGAAACTGGACGTGTTTGCACAAAAAGGAAAGGAGAGGCAACCCGGTCGGGTTTTGTCAAGCCCGGTCGGGCATAGTTTCGAAACCAGTTTCTTTATCTGGTTTGAACTCAGTTTTCACGAGGAAAAAGCCCCAAAATTTTTTTAGAAGCTAGTTCGCATTTTCTCAAGTTTTTGGGGTGCCGTCGAGCAATCTTAGCAAGGAGACATTCAGAGAGCATTGGAAAATCGATCTAGACCTCGCGTTTTTTGATTTCTATGCTCTCTAGACTATCTATTTCTTTCATGATGCGTTGTTCCGAATTCATGTCTGAGTAGTAGCCTTGTTCTAGGAGAAAGGATTAGCCATAGGCAATCCCGAAACCTCTTTTGATTGATTTATGAATGTACTTCCCTATTTTGATTTTTCTATTCTTTGTCTGAGTATTTGATTGTCGTGTATTTGTGATTCCCAAGTAGATGCATGTTTTAAGGGTTTTAGGAGAAGGATTGGAAGGAGAATTATGATCCCGGACATTCAGGCATAGAACAACCGACACTAGGTCACAAAAGTAGAGTAGTAACGGTTGAGGATTTGAAATCAGATGAATCACATAACTTGATGAGTTTAGTTAAGGGATCAGCGAGGAAAGTAGGGGGTAACTTGACTATATCACGTATTTATGCCTTGAAAGATGGTAGAAATCATTTTAGGATTGTCCGACTTAGATGCCTTGATCGAGAATGCATGATTAGATCGATTGTTGGTTCCAGAGAGCCTTGTGGTGAAACCGTATCCTAGAGCATTTGTTTGATTGCCGAGAACTCGTTAGTTTATTGCCTTTAGTTATTTGATCTTAAAACAATATTAGTTCGTAGCAAGTTTGATTCGTTTGTTTGAGTTTAGCTTGTGTTGGATAGTCCTTGTGGGATCGACACCTATAGTACTACACACGTACCGTACACTTGCGGATAGTTTAGGTAATTTTTTGAACTTGGAACACATCAAAATTTTGGCACCATTGCCGAGGACTATTTGTCAACACGTTTTAGAGTCGAACATAGGGTCATACTTGCTTTTTTGTTTTCTTTTCTTTTCGTTTTTATTTCCTAACTCGTTCTACTTATCCTTTGTTGGTGCATGCCTAGGACTCACGGTACTTCAAACCTACTTTAGATCGACCCCTAGATAGAGAGAACCTGCAAACAATTGAAAAAGGGCAAGGGAAAAAGGAGAGTAGTGTCGTCTAATCAAGGAAAGATGGATGACCAGAACGTTGTGTTGGGCGACACTGGACAACCTCACTTACCCATTGGTGATGTGGCACAATTACAACAGCAACAACTCCTACCTCGGCCGCAAGAGCCATAGGTTCCTCCACCACGTCGGCTTCGAGATTACATGGTACCAAACTTGAACAACGTCCAGACTGCAATAAGGATGCCTACTGTTGCTTGAGAGCAATTTGAGATCAAGTCTGCCATGATCAATATGCTGTATCAGAAGCAGTTTATAGGTGGAAACGATGAAGATCCCTATCAACACCTTAGGGATTTCCTAGAGCTTTCTGGGACATTCAAGATACATGAGTCTCAGAGGATGCGATTTTGATCATGGTAGTATTGCGACACTTAGATTAGGATAGGCGTCATACAATACTGGGGTTGTGGTAACCTTTCGAATGATGGAGCACTATAGTTAGTCAAATCAGTGGATCTGCCAGTGTCATACTGTGTTGGGGATGTGGTAACCTTTCGAATGATGAAGCGTTGTAGTTAATAAAATCAGTGGATCTACCAGTGTCATACTAAATTTTTTTTAGGGTTCCCCTACCTTAACTCAAACTCAAACCTGAGCGGGTAATGGATTATATACAAGAACTCTAACCCATGTATCACGGGTACACGAGTTTCAGATATCCTAGGGTTGATCCATGTACCAACAACCTTCTCTCCGTTCTCCCCCTCTTATACATCTTCACTGGAAAACTGTTTATAGTGAACGGTGAGACAAGACAAGGGAAGAAAACTGGCGAACAACTGATTGATGGAAAATAGATGAACAAAGAAGGAGAGACAAAAACTAATAGAGAGGGACGAACAACTAGTTAATACAGAGAAGTAGCAAGAACACCATCAAGAGGTAGTTCTTCTCCAGATCTAACTTTGAATACAATGAACAACCATTAAGATGAGACGAGGGAGGATGACCAGCGAATGACGGATTGTCGACGAGAGAGATATGAATGAGAAGGAGAGACAAACGGAGAAGGAGAAACTAATGGAGAGAGAGTGACGAATGGATAGGGATGACATTTGCTGGAGTGCTTCACATGCCAATGATAGAGTACGACATATTCAAGGAACAGATCTATCTCATGAAAGGACCCGAAAACCAGGTTCTCTTCCTTAGTCTTGTATCCGTAAGCATTAAACAAAGCAAAGATAGAATAAGGATGAAAAATCCCCTCTCAAACGTTCTAACCTCTAAGCCAGTAATGAGGGAATGTTTATTGTAGGCTTCTTGAGCATATCTAGGAACTTGCTGATTTGTCGATCACGTTTGTTGCTCACCAACCATTGAGGAAACGAAATAGGCTGTTGGTAATCCGAGGAGCAACATATAATTTCTTTTTCTTACTTTCAACATCAGTTTCTCTCATCACACCCTTATCTCTGTCTGCAGAATTTTCAGTGGCTCCTTCGAGGTCTTTGGGTGGAGAATATACAAAGATATAACATTCGCATGTTCTTCCTTCATTTCAGGTTTACCTAGAAGGTGTGCTGGATTCAGAGAAGATGAGGCAGCTTGTTGATCTATGGAGTTCTCCAACATCTTCATATGTGTGCTCATGGATTCCATTTATGCTTTATGCTCTGACATGTTATACTTACCTTGATAACGTGTAATTTATACTAGTTTTTCATCTCATTTCTACAATTAGTTTTATGATATGGATTTGACCAAGCTATTAAGTACAATTTAGTCTTCTTTTAGCGGTTTCTTGTGTTTTACAAGAAATGAAGATATCGGGATATAAACACGAGCAAATGTCGCTAAACCAAGCAAAACCACTTTCGGTTCAGCTATACACGGTCATCACTCAAGACTCCTTTGGTCTACAACAATGGTAAAACACGGTTGGCACACAAAAATGGAAACATACACAAGGCCACAAGAAACGGAAACAACAACCGCTGATCACAAGATATGGAAACCGGTTGCTGCCTCCACAAAATGAAAACACCTTGGCTGAAGAGAATTGGAAACCAAACCGTGCTTCCACAAATTGGAAACATTCGACCTGCACACAATAGAAACAGCCGCTGGAGATAGAAAATGGAAATGGCAGCTGGACGGAAAATGGAAATGCATGGACAAGAGAAAGAAGGCAGCACGGCTGGAGCAAGAAAAGACAATTCGACTGGAGCAAGATAAAGGAAACCAAAGGCTGCACGACTGAAGAGAAGAAAGGTAACAGCCACTGCACAAGTAAGAAAAAGAATTCGAAGAAAATGGAAATCCAAAAAAAAAGAAAATGAGTAGAGAAGAGGAAATAATTACGAAAAGGAAAGGAGGAGAGCTTAGATTCGGCCGAGAGGGATTTGGACAGACATATGGAGGCTGGAGGAGGATGATTAGGAGCTGAAGAGGAGAAGGGAATATATTTTTTTGTTTTGTTTTCTGTTTACGAAGTAGTTCCATAGCTACATGTTAGAGTTTTTCCGATACGTAATGAAGGCTGGTGCTTAATGCTTTGTTATAGTATTTGATTGTTTTCAGATTGATTAGTTGTTCTTAATGCTATTGTTCTTGCACGCCACTTGAATGAATGATCATAAAAATCTGATTGCATTGGGAGATGGATTAGAGTTAGAAGCTAACCATGATTTGGGGTCTTAATCGATTTAGAACCTTGGCCAGTCAGTCGATTGAACTCAGAAATTATGATAGCGGTTTTAATGTGTCTAGTAGGTGAGATTGCACAATAGGAAGTTGGTAATACGCATGCTAAATAGTGAGTTTAGGCATCAGGAGGGTCATTCCTTAGGAAAGAGCTTGAATTCCCTGAATTCGTGATAATATCTATAACCATGATCTTCAATAGAACTTTGTTGCATTATTGTATTGGATTTGTTTGGATTGTAATGCTTGATGTATGATTTGTTCTCTCGATTTGTTTGATGGGTTGTTCTTAATGTTTGTATCCTTGTTGATCATTTGTTTGAATGAATTTAGAGGCTTGTCTAGGCTGGAAGGCCAGATTTAAGTATTGGAAATAACCTTAGAATGAATTAGGTTAATGAGAACCTTGGGCGGTCGGTTAATCTATTTTAGGAACCGTGAGAATTGAGGTTGAATTCCATATTAAGGTTGAGTTTCTCATTGATCTTAATGCATCTAGATGTTCGACTTGCTGTATCGGAAGATGAGTATGTTGATTTTCTAGGTAGTGGATTTTGGTGTCGATAGAGTCCCTTCCGATAATTTATTTTGAGTTCCCCATTGATCGAGATAATCTGATTTCATGATTCATAGAAACGTCCATTACATGTCCTGGCGTTTCTCGAAACTTGTGGTGCTTTATCTTATTGAGTTTATCTCGTTAGTTAGTTTAGTCTTTACTTTGCATTCCAATCACTTGATTTATACATGTCCAATTCATTGGTTTAATAACTTTATTGTTGCATCGGTTCCCTAGTGTTCAACCCTAGTACTATACGATCTGTATTCTTGCGGAACATGTAGGCCTAGGTATATATTAATCGCGATTACCACATAAAGTTTTTGGTGCCGTTGCTGGGGAACCGATTACGGAATTAGAGTTAGGATACTTCTGAATTAGGACACAATCCTTTCCAGAGTCTTTAGTTGTTTTATATATTTTTTTCTTTTATTTTTCTTTTTTAGTCAATTTTTTTATCTTTCAAAGCTCACTCGATTCTTCTGTTTTGTGCAAGGAACAAATGGCAGAACGTGGCAACTTGAACGTACCACCAATGCAAGATGCGTTGACCTATGGATCATACACGGTTCCTAGGCACATACAACTCTTGTCATGTATCATTAGGAGGGATGCTCCCACTGAATTACAACCAGCATTCATACAGATGCTTAGCGATGCATCATTCAGAGGGAGACCCGTTGAGGATCCAAATCAGCATCTTACATACTTCAAAATGCTATGCAACACTATCAGAGCTAGAGAAGAGGTTTTGGATGAAGATCTCATGCTAGCTGCCTTCCCGTCTGTGAAGGATAAAGCGCAAGATTGGCTGTACTCTCAACCACTGAATTTTATACGGTCATGGGGACAACTGGAGGAGAAATTCATGACATGGTTCTTTCCTCAAAGTAAAGCTAAACTCGCCAAAAATTAGAGTAACACCTTCTGGCAAGGGGCAGTCAAGAGCTTATATGAAGCGTGGGAACGATTTAAAGGATCAGGTCAACGATGGTAGTATTGCGATACTTGGATTAGGACCGACGTCGTACCGTATTGGGGTTGTGGAAACCTTTCGAGCGATGGAGCACTGCAGTTAGTCAAATCATCGGATCTGCTAGCGTCATACCGTGTGGGGTTGTGGTAACCTTTCGAATGACGAAGCGTTGTAGTTAATCAGATCAGTGGATCTGCGAGGGTCGTAGCCTATTGAGGTTATGGTAAACTTTCGAGTAACGGGGTGCTATATATTATTGATGGCTAGGGTTGGGGTGGGCACAAGTCGGGTACTCAAAACTTCTAGGATTTCCGTACCTGAACCGAAACCTGAACCTGAGCGGGTAATGGATTATCTACAGGAACTCGAACCCATGTATCATGGGTATCCAAGTTTTAGATATCCTAGGGATGATCCATGTACCAACAACCTTCTCCCCGTTCTCCTCCTCTTATACAACTTCAGTAACAAACTGTTTATAGTGAACAGCGAGACAAGACAAGGGAAGACAACCAGCGATCGACAGATTGATGGAAAGAAAGATGAACAAAAAAGGAAAGACAAAAACTAATAGAGAGATCGAACGACCAATGAATATGAAGAAGGAGCTCGAAAACCATCAAGAGGTAGTTCTCCTCTAGATCTAACTTCAAATATAGTGAATGAACAACAAGATGAGACGAGGGAGGATGACCAGAGAATGACGAATTGTCGAAGAGAGATATATGAACGGAGAAGGAGAGACAACAGAGAAAGAGAGACGAATGAAGAAGGTGAAACTAATGGAAAGAGAGTGACGAATGGAGAGGGATGGCATTTACTGGAGTGCTTCAATGAACGCAATGTTGGTTGTAAGCTTCTTAAGCATGTCTAGGAACTTGCTGAATTGTCGATCAAGTTTGTTGCTCACCAACCGTTGAGGAAACGAAATAGGCGGTTGGTAATCCAAGAAGGAACGTACAATTTCTTTTTCAGACTTTCAGCATCAGTTTCTCTCATCACACCCTTATCTTTGTCTGCAGACTTTTCAGTGGCTCCTTCAAGGTCTTTGATAACACGTAATCCGTTGTAGTTTTTATGTCATTCTTAGGTATAGATTTGATTAGATTTATTAGATTTCATTCATTTATCGAGCTTATTCGAGGATTTCATCTACATTTCGTGTTTTGTGCAAGAAACGAAGACATGAGGAGAAACACGAGAGATATTGGCAATTTAACCCCGAAATGACAAGGTTCAACTTGTGCAAGGCCGTGGACTGAAGTGAACATACAAACACCGAGTGAAAGGAGCGGAAACAACATCTTAGGACATGCACGCTCGGGCATTAGAAGTGTGCTTGCTCGGGTAATTGATGCCAAGACAACCCCGTAGCTTTGCACGACTCGGGTGCTCAAGGAATATGATCGGGCATGTGTGCCTGATCAGGTGGAATTGGCGTGCCCGCTCGGGTTAATGGTCATCAAGATGCGCCGTAGCTTTGCACGACTCGGGCTGAAGAGGAACACGCTTGGGTATAGGTGCCCGCTCGGGCGAGAATGGGTGCACACGGTCGGGCACAAGGCCTGCACGAGCGGGTA
>CM071865.1:20018149-20031973 GCA_036759665.1 Gynandropsis gynandra
GGGGACGAAAGGAGACATTAGAGGACACACTTGGAGACATAGAGAAAGAGGGAGAAGGACGGAACGAAGAATCTGGAGGATGGAGGAGCTATTGAAGACGTCGGTATATGAATAGGGAGGAATCTCTTTCTTTATCAATGTTGAATATAGTTATCTTTTATGTTTCGTTTTCTAAGTTCATGTCCAAGTAGATCCACAACCATGGGTTAGAGAGTATTGCCAATATGTAACGAAGTCTTGTTCTTAATGAATGGTGGTTCTTAATGCTTTTGTTCTTGTACGCCACTTGAATGAATGAATTCGGTACTTGATCATTTTTTAGATTGATTGGTTGTGTTTAATGCTTCCATTCTTGTACACCACTTGAATGAATGATTATAGAAGTCTAATGAATCTACGTCAGGGGATTAGACTTTGGAACCTATCCATGATTTAGGGTTTGATCGGTTTAGAATCTACGCCAGGTCGATCGATTGAATCTAGGGATTAGGATAGCAGTCTTAATGCGTCTATGTAGGTGAGATATGCAATAGATATATTGGTATACGCATGCTAGATAGTGGACAAGTCTACGCCAGTCAGTTCCTATATAAGAGCTTGAATTCCCTGAACTCGTGATAGTATCTAAGACCAATGATCTTGTTAGAACTTCGTTGCATCGTTGTGCGACTCTCGAAACCTATGGTGCTTAGTCATTAGGTTTATCTCGTCAAGTAGTTTAGCTTAGTTCATTCGAAATCCCATCTTTATTTGATTTACATGTCTTATCCATTAGTCTAATAACTTTAGAGTTGCATCAATTCCTTGTGTTCGACCCTAGTGCTACACGATCTGTATTCTTGCGGAAGCGTTAGTCTAGGTAAATTATTACTTGAGATTAACCACATCAAGTTTTTGGCGCCGTTGCCGGGGAATTGATTAGGGCTTTAGAGTTAGGATACTTTTGAATTAAGACATAGTCCTTTCCGGAGTCTTCATTTGTTTTTCGTTTTTGTTTTCTTTCTTATTGAGTCAATTTTTTTTTACCTATCTGAGCTTAATCGAATTTTGAGTTCTTTATTTTGCGCGGTAACATGAACAACATCAACTCTTTGTATGCCGAAATAGCTGGAGTAAAAGATCAACTTGCCGAACTTCGTCATACGCAGTCTAACTCATACCGTCCACATTACTCGGAGCAATCATGGGAACAAAACGTTTGGGGGTTTGAAGAAGAGATCTACGAGAGTTACAATCAGCCTTTCGGGAACACATACAATATACACCAATGGTATGCTGAATGCACAACATCAATTGGGGAACTTTCAGCCATGGACGCAACCACAAACTCAGAATTATCAATCATATGTTCCCCCATGTCCGCAGCAAGAAGCTAATGCCAATATTATGTCCATGCTCGCTCAATACGCACAAGGGGAGAAAGATCATTACGCCTTACTTAGAGAGATGCGAGCGAGTTATAGAGACATGAAGAAGGAGGTTATGGAGATGAAAATGCACCTAAATATCTTAGACAATCAAGTTGCACAACTCGCTGCAAATTCCTTCGAACCACAAGGAGTTCCATCGGGTAGATCGGAAACAAATCCTCATGAGCATGTCAATGAAATTTACCTAAGGAGTTGTAAGACGGTGGATCAGCCCACTCTTTCAACGTTTGAAAAGGGAGAATCATCTAGGACAGTAGCGAGAGAGGGCAGCAACATCAAAGAGCACAAAGAGGAGGAAGAGGAACCTAAATACGTCATACCCGAACCAAGGCCACCTCCTTTGCCATTCCCGCAACGTCAACGCATAAAGATGGTGAATAAGCCAAATCCCTCGATAATTGAAAAAGGAGATGAATCTAATACATCAGCGGATAAGGCTACAGACATTGATAAGCATATGAAGAAACCCGAGATGGAAGTAGGGTTCAGCTTAACAAACACACTTGAGCAACCATGCGTTATCGATTTTGTGGTGCAAATCATTACATAAACGATCCCCAGATGCCGCGAAGCTGCACCAAACGTCCAGCACACAATTGGGACGTTGACAAGGCACCCAAGGTGAAGATGAAGCCTTCACCACAAAGGCTTACGTACCAAAGATCTCTGGAGAAGCTGAAGGAAACAAGCGATGAATGCCTAACCGGTTTCATGGAGTACACAACCGGACTTATGGACAGCTCGACCAGAATTTTTGGACAGCACGATCTAGCCCCAAACTTAGAGAACATCATGACCAATCTTAGGGGAAACATGACTGATCGTGCAAGGAACTCCATTGATCCGCGTGCTACACCTTATCGAGCACACATTGCACGCGAGACGCTACGCACACGACGACGTCGAGGACGTCCACCTAATGAGTAGCATTCGGTCAAGCTCGTGACCTTAAACAAGCGCTTATCGGGAGGCAACCCGACTTTTGCATTTTCTTTTAATTTCGTTTTCGGACCTATTCTTTTCCTTTTCACATTGATGTACTCGGTGGGGTAGTATCCCTTCTTTTGGATTGTGTGATTCATTTTCGCAGGTTTTTCAACGTCGATATCATCCATGAGGAGGAGACGCATACAACGCCCAACCGCATCAAAAACTCGGGATTGCAAGATACACAAGGTGCACACGTTCTAACCCTTATTTTCCCATTGTTTTGTATGCGAGATCCTCTTAGGTCTTGAACACTGGGACGGTGTTTCATTCAAGTCTGGGGGGAGTACTCGTCGAGTATCATGCATGTGATTAGGATTAGATGTTGATTAGGATTAGATGTTGAATAGGACTAGGATTAGGAATTAACGGATGGATACCTAGTATGAATTATTGAGTTTTAATTAACCGGTAAAAAACTTGAAGAAGCATAAAACACTAAGCAGTGTGTGTTAAGAATTAATTCTACATATATGAGATTAATCATATATGGATAGATTAGTTTTAATAATCTCCTAAGGATTAAATAAAACACACACAACTATATTTGGTAGTCAAAGTGGCCGTTGGAAGGAAGGAAAGGAATATTGCTATTTTTGAGTAATTAGAATCACATGTGCAACTCAAGAAACCAAGCAACAAGGAGTTGTCCCTTTCTCCTCTATAACCGTGAAAGATGAGGACAAATTCATTAATTATGTTGTACTTGTAGTTTAAATTCAGCTCATGGTCTCTATATATAGAACCACTTATGTAATGCTTAAACTCATGGAATGAATTCAAGTTTGTTCCTAATTCTTCTTTCTATTCTCTTAGTTCTACAAACATCTTGTTCTCTTCTTAAACACTCAAATTCTAACATGGTATCAGAGCGGTTTTAATTTATTCTCTCATCATTCTCTTGTGTTTCTAAGCTCAAACTCTCGATCTCTCTTCTTCTTCTTCTTCATATCACTAAAATCTCTTTACAAGCAAAATGGATATGGAAGGCACAAAAATGGTTGTTCCCATAATCCTCAAAGGTCCAAACTACCTATTATGGTCAAGATTAATCAAATCAGCCCTAGGAGGCAAAGGACTTTGGAAGCATATTGAAGAAAATGAAGCTCCAAAGGTAACATCTCACGGTGAAGATGGAAAAGAAATTATCACCATGGACTTGGAAATGTGGACACAAGAAGATTAAGCTGTCCTATCTTTCCTTCAAAACTCACTTGAGCCATCAATCCTTGAAGCCTATTCCTATTGTGAAAGTGCAAAGGAATTATGGGACATCCTCAAGAAGGTTTTCGGCAACATCTCCAATATAAGCCGGATTTATGAAGTGAAAAGAGACATCAACAATCTCACACAAGAAGGGATGACCTTCAACAAACATTTTGGGAGGTTTAGGTCCTTATGGGCGGAGCTAGACATCTTAAGGCCGAGCTCCATTGATCCAAAAGTTCTCAATGAGAGGAAAGAACAAGATAAAGTCTTTAGTCTCCTCTTCACCCTAAGTCCCGCCTATAATGATGTTATCAAGCACATCCTTAGGTCCGACACTCTACCAAGCCTAGAGGATGTGTGTGCTCAAATTCAAAAAGAAGAAGGGTCACTTGGTTTATTTGGAGGCAAAGGCGAGATGATTCAAGTAGCAAACAAGGGACATTTTCAACAAGGAGGCTTTGGCGGCTTTGGCGGCAAACAAGGATTCAAAAAATGTGTGTATTGCAAAAAGGAAGGACACACTAAAGAGGAATGTTGGATCCTTCATCCCCACCTCAAGCCACCAAGGAACAATAATTTCAAGAACCAAAGAGCTCACTTTTCCAACAAAACACAAGGAGAGCCGACCGGTGCATCTTCTTCTCAAAATCATGGGGATGAATTCAAGACTATGGTCGCCTACATGATGAATGCTCAAGCTGAGATGGTCAAGAAGTCCGACATTGAAGCACTCATCAAAGCCTTGAAGGAGAATTCCGGTAATAAAGAGGGTAAAGGTTTTCTTGCATCTAAAAATACTAAACCGTTATTAATTGATTCCGGAGCTTCTCATCATATGATTAGTGATGCTAATCTCTTAAGAAATATTAAACCGGCCTTAGGTAGTGTCATAGTAGCAAATGGTTACAAGGTTCCAATAGAAGGTGAAGGAATTCTTAATTTATTTGAAAAAGATACAAAAGCATTATACTTGCCTAAGTTTACATCAAATTTGTTATCGGTTAAAAGAACCACAAATGATTTAAATTGTAATGTGATTTTTAGTCCTAATGAGGTTTCTTTTCAGGATATTAAGACAAGGAAAATATTTGGCAAAGGAGTCACCAAGGATGATTTATACATGCTTGTAGACACCAAGTCTTTTTCGGATGTTTTTAAAATTTCGGATGTTTCTAATGCTTCTAATATTTTCAAAACTTTTTCAGTCTCTTATGATGATGTTATTTGGCATGCTAGATTAGGACATCCACATGTTCGTGCCTTAGGCTTAATGTTGCCTAATGTTTCTTTTAAATCGGATGAATGTGAGGCTTGTATTCTAGGAAAACATTGTCGAACTGTTTTTTCTAAATCTCTCACAAACTATTAAAATTGTTTTGATCTTGTGCATTCTGATGTGTGGACAGCCCCATGCCTATCTAGAGAAAACCATAAATATTTTGTCACTTTTATAGATGAAAAATCAAAGTATACATGGATTAATTTGTTACATTCTAAGGATAGGGTGCTAGAAGCATTTATAAATTTTCAAAACTATGTTACTAACCATTTTAATGCCAAGATTAAAATTTTTAGATCGGATAATGGTGGAGAATATATGAGCACAACCTTCAAATTACATCTATCTAAGCATGGCATAATCCACCAATCAAGCTGTCCATATACTCCCCAACAAAATGGTGTAGCCGAGAGGAAAAATAGACATCTAATGGAGGTGGCAAGGTCTATGATGTTCCATACAAGTGTACCAAAAATGTTTTGGGGAGATGCGGTTTTAACCGCATGCTTTCTTATAAACCGAACCCCTACAAAAGTCCTAGAAGATCTCTTCCCATTTGAGGTATTAAACAAAACTAAACCTCTTATTAACCACTTACGAGTTTTTGGTTGTGTATGTTTTGTATTAGTACCCGGGGGAAACAAAAACAAACTAGAGGCGAGAAGCACAAAGGCTATGTTCATTGGATATTCTACTACCCAAAAGGGGTATAAGTGTTATGATCCACGGCGAGTGCGAGTTCTAGTATCCAAAGATGTCAAGTTCATGGAAGACAGAGGGTTCTATGGTGAGAAAAATTGGGAAAGTATAAAGGACTTGGCTAGTTCACCTTCGGACCAAGCTAACAACCTTAAGAAAATTTTGGAGAGGTTAGGGTTAGGAACCGTTGAACTACCAAGAAGGAACGCAACCATCCATCTAACACCAAGAAGCGCCGGACTTGAGGAAGAAAGAGTTGAGGAAGAAGAAGAAAGATCACAAGAAGGCAATACCGTTGATCATGAAGGGGGAAATGAAAATGGACAGTCCGAGGCTGATATAGATGCCATGGATGAGATGAACTTTTAAGAGGAAGAACATCAAGCTCATGATCAAGGAATTGACGACGTACGAGAAGTGCAAGATGTAAATGAGGCCGAGGTACAAGAGGAGCCGAGGGTTGAAACACAAGAAGTGGTACAAGGATTGAGAAGAAGCGCAAGGCTAAGGAAGGTAAAAAGAGTGTATTACAATTGTGAAGCGGTAGCTCATCCAATTCAAGCAACATGCTCTCTAGCCGTGTACCCTCATGAACATCAAGTCTTCATGGCCAACTTGGATGAGGAGTACATCCCGAAGACATATGAAGAAGCCAAAGAGCATAAAGTGTGCAGAGATGCCGTGGGGAATGAGCACAAAGCAATGGAGATAAATGTCACTTGGTTTGAGTCGGAATAACCTAAGGGAAAGAAATCCGTCTCAAGCAAATGGGTGTTCACGATCAAATACAATAGTGATGGGTCCATAGAAAGGCACAAAGCAAGACTCGTGGAAAGAGGATTCACACAAGTGTATGGAGAAGACTATGTAGATACATTTGCTCCCGTTGCAAAGCTCCATACTATTCGGATCATACTATCCCTTGCCGTGAACCTTGAGTGGAATCTTTGGCAAATGGATGTCAAAAATGCATTTCTACAAGGGGAACTAGAAGATGAGGTCTACATGTATCCACCTCCAGGGCTAGAACACATAGTGAAACCGGGAAAGGTTTTAAGACTTAGAAAGGCGGTCTATGGTCTTAAACAATCCCCAAGGGCGTAGTACCACAAGCTTAGCACAACACTAAATGGACGTGGCTTTAGAAGATCCGAGGCCGATCATACTCTATTCACATTGCCAAGCTCAAAGGGAATCGTGGTGGTGCTTGTCTATGTTGATGATATAATCATCACGGGAAGTGACATAGAAGGCGTGGAAACCACTAAGGTATATCTTAAAACTATGTTTGATATTAAGGATTTAGGAGAACTAAAGTACTTTCTAGGAATAGAAATATGTCGTTCTAAGGAAGGACTATTTCTATCCCAAAGAAAGTACACCCTTGATATGTTGAATGAGCTAGGTACAATGGAAGGAAGAATAGCAAGAACTCCACTAGAAGATGGATACAAAGTGATGCGTAAGGGGGAGATAGATGATGAGCCGTTTGAAGACCCTAAACTCTATAGGAGAATAGTTAGGAAATTGATCTATCTCACCATAACAAGGCCGGACATTTGTTTTGCGGTGAACCAAGTGAGCCAATATATGCAAGATCCAACAACTTATCATTGGAAGATGGTTGAACGGATCCTAAGCTATTTAAGTGGAACAAAGGATCAAGGAGTATGGATGGGATGCAACAAAAACACGGAGATTGTAGGATATTGTGATGCGGATTGGGCCGGGGACCGAGTGGATAGGAAGTCAACCACGGGCTATTGCACATTTATAGGAAGCAATCTAGTTACTTGGAAGAGCAAGAAGCAAAAGGTGGTTTCATGTTCAAGTGCGGAAGCCGAGTACCGAGCAATGAGGAAGTTAACCAATGAATTAGTATGGATTAGAAATTTTCTCACGGACTTGGGCATTGAGACATCATCTCCCATTACAATGCATTGGGATAACCAAGCCGCCATCCACATTGCGTCCAATCCGGTGTTTCATGAGAGGACAAAGCACAATGAAGTGGATTGTCACAAGGTTAGACAAATGATTGAACAAGGAGTAATTCTACCGTGCTATACAAGAAGTGAAGATCAATTGGCCGACATTTTCACCAAGGCTACAAGCAAGAAGATTGTGAGTCCATATTCCCTCGGCTTGGACTCACAAACATTCGGACATGATATGTCTAACATGGCAATGAATTGTACTCTTTTTCCTAAGTGTGGTTTTGTCCCATTGGGTTTTCCAACTTAGGTTTTAATGAGGCAAGGAGCCATGGGTCAAGCTTATCAATAGTAGTACACTATAGTTAAGCTTGAGGGGGAGTGTTAAGAATTAATTCTACATATATGAGATTAATCATATATGGATAGATTAGATCTTAATAATCTCCTAAGGATTAAATAAAACACACACAACTATATTTGGTAGTCAAAGGTGGCCGTTGGAAGGAAGGAAAGGAATATTGCTATTTTTGAGTAATTAAAATCACATGTGCAACTCAAGAAACCAAGCAACAAGGAGCTGTCCCTTTCTCCTCTAAAACCGTGAAAGATGAGGACAAATTCATTAATTATGTTGTACATGTTTACTTCTAATTGTAGTTTAAATTCAGCTCATGGTCTCTATATATAGAACCACTTATGTAATGCTTAAACTCATGGAATGAATTCAAGTTTATTCCTAATTCTTCTTTCTATTCTCTTAGTTCTACAAACATCTTATTCTCTTCTTAAACACTCAAATTCTAACAAAGAGGGCTCTATGGAGATGGATGTTGTGATGAAGAATGTATTTTGGATGATGGATGCTTGTCTTCTGCCCTTGACGTTTTATAATTTCAATTGAAGCCTTGGCCGAATCATTTCCATCAAATTCATCGGTAGTCCATTTTACAAAGTCATGCCCGACCGTGCTCTATATCATGTTCGGTCGGGCATGCTTCATCCCGTGAATATAGACAGGTTGTTTTCCTCATTGCCCGACCGTGCTCTCCTCAATGCCCGACCGTGCTGGATGGAAAGGAGGGTTCCAGACTGTGCTCTTGGAACGCCTGGCCCGTGCAGAAGTTACGAGGATGAATTTGCAAGAAACGCCCAACCGTGCTGGCTAGATAGCCCGACCGTGCTGGCTGGAACAAGAGAGTGCCTGACCGTGCACTTGGCATGCCCGGGTCGTGCACATCTCTCGAGCATAAAATGCCACAAAGAGCCCGATCGTGCTGCTTCCCATGTCTGGTCGTGCACTTGACTATGGGTGAGAGTTCGGTCGTGCACTTGATCATGCTCGACTGGGCTGTGTCCCTTGAAGCATGCTCGGTCGTGCTATGTTTTATGCTCGGCCATGACTTGTCCATTTCTCGTTCCGTTTGATCCGTTGTGACCCTCGATGTCATATTTTTTCCCGTGTATGCTCCTAAGCTTCGAAATGAATCGAATACGTATTAAAAACTATAGGAACACGAAAACACGGAAACAAGTAAAACGAATACAAAATCACAGGTAAACTTCGCAACTATCATCATAAAAGACTCTAAAATCATGCGTTGAAGGATGAGTTTACTATCATCCATCGATGACTTGATAAGGAGGATGACATTGACCATGGAGTTCATCAAACACAACCAAAGAGAGTGTCTGTGTCGCTAGAAATCTACAACCTTAGATATGGATGAAAAAGGATACGTTACACTTCAAACACCACGATAGGTCCATCGAGCTATGAATCGGAAAGACAATACTGTCAAGCTAGAGATCCCAACTTTCATGGGACAAAGCAATGTGGAAGCATAATTAGAATAGAAGAAGAAAAATGAGATGGTTTTCAATTTTCATCGATATTTCGAACTCATAAAAGTAAAGCTAGTTTTGGTGAAGTTTGTTGAGTATGCACTTGCATGGTAGAATCAACTCACTCGTGTACATCGGTGGTATGAAGAGAAACCAATAATGAAGGGTTGAAATGCGTGAAGTGATGATACATCAATTTGCACCCTTTCATTGATCATCTTGTTTTCGTACACGATTCTCACATGATTTTAGATATGTTTATGACGATAGTTGCGATGTTTACGTGTGATTTTGTATCTATTTTACTTGTTTCCGTGTTTTCATGTTCTTATAGGTTTTAATGCGTATATGGTTCATTTCAAAGCAAAAGAACATACACAGGACAAAGTACGAGCATCGGAGATGATAACGGAACAAACGGAACAAAAAACGGGCAAGGAATGTGATACAAATTAAAGCTTGCAAATCGAATAAATAGTGATGTGATTAAAGTAAACTAATGATGAATAATAAATTGATGCTTAAACCAATCAAACAAACATTATAGGATACTGTTTCACAACTAGGCTCCCAAAACCATGCATATCAATCGGCTACTCATGCTTTTCCTATCCGATTTGAAGGCAAAAAATCCTAATCTATCAACTATCCTCTTTCAAGGCCTAGATATGTGCATAAACTATCAAACCTCCTACTTTTGTAGCTAATAAGCTAGTCTACACCCATTAAGCTTTGTGATTCGTTTGTGAGTCCTCAATCTAGGTTTTCCTACTCTCGTGGCTTAACCTAAACTGTCATAAATCTATACGTCCGGTTTTTAGTTTCTCCTTTTGGTACTTCACCCAGATCCCTAATATCACGCAACTATTTGGCCTTCACAATCACATGACGATTAAGCGCATAGACGAAGGATCAAACGAGGATAGAAATTGCAATCATAGATAAAAATCAATGCAAGGGTTCCGAGATAGCCTAGGGCTACTCCCTTCTCCTAGAACAATCCTACAACCCAATCATGAATTCAAATGACAACATGAAAGAATTAAAAGGATAGAGAAAGAATAAGCTCAATGATATCTCTGTACGCCTTTGTGTGTCTCTGGCGTCCTCGGATTTCTCTTGCTCTGTCTTCTCTTTTGTGTGATAGACTAAGATTTATCCTTAGGTGGTTTGCCAGAAAATCCTCCTATGGCTAATATTATTTTCGGACTTCGCAAGTTTGCTGACCAAAAAGGAGGCAGCTCAGATTTAATAGGGTCCAAAACCGTAATCCGAGTTGGAGTAGGCTTTCTAAAGTCGGCTCCCCCAATCTCGGCCACTTGTTGCTTTGACCGAGTCATTTCTTCTCCTCAAATCTGGAAAAATCTGTTGCTTGACCGAGTCATTCCTAAAATCTCGTCTGTTTATTGCTTGACCGAGTCATTCCTCAAATCTCGCACGTTTGTTGCTTGACCAAGTCATTTATTCGTCGTATCTTATCTCGTTTAGCCTCTTGTTCCTGCAATGATCAATATATGTAGCATTTTTGCTTTATATACTCTTTATTTTTGTGTCTAAATCATAAAAGGAACTTGTAAGGAATATATCACGAAATTATGCACACAATCACATACAAAACATCGAAATGACCTCAAAACATGATCGAAAACCTATGCAATTTCTATGCAATATAAACACCCATCAACTCTACAAATATATTACCACTTCTGATCACAAAGTTGTAACTCTTGAATTTTTAAAGTTAATAGTTTATATTAATGGGGTCCTGACATGATAATGTTTGATCTATTAAATTGCAAGAAGTTGATTTGATATGTGACTGAAATTTGGACTTATGTCGTATTTTCCAAATACTCTAGGAAATTAAAACGTACCTCTGAATCACTACAGTTCACATTTTGTGCTGACAGTAACACTGCAGCATTACAAGATTTGTCTTTATGTTTTTAACCATTTTAAGAACCCCTAAAATGATCTCATGTGTTGTTTAAACCCAGATTTTCTCTTGTGTATATATTGTTTTAGGTATAGAGTGAAATTTTCCATTGAAGATGGTGGTGAATTTGCAAGATTTGTTGTGTTTGATCGAGAGATTGCCAAACCTACAAACATCTTAATGTTTAAATGAATGCAAATAGTTTACGAATAATCTGGTTTCGTTTGTCATTATTTAGACTAATGGTGGTTTGAATGAGGTTCCAAAGTTCTTGAAGGACATGATAGTAGGAGATATAGGTTTCAACTCAAGGTAACATCCTATAATTTCTCATCAAGTCATCAATCTTTCATCGTTTCACGTATGACGAAAGCAGTAATGTTAATAGAAAAGAATGAACATGCTTCTGAGGTATGTAGTTTTTTTAGGTATTGTTTGAGTTTAAAGCCAAAAACAAAAAAAATACATAACTAATCCTAAGATTTATTTGGCATGGCCTCTACCTAATAGCTCTTCTGGAGTTGAAGAAAAAGGTTGAATCTGTCCAGTCTACCTCCAATGTTGTAGACAAAATTGATGACAAGGTCGTGCTTGCAGTAATGAAGGAGAAAAAACCGAATCGTAAAAAGAGGATCTTTCAATTAGCTCCTACCATTCAAGTTTCTATACGTTTCTAAAACATTTCCAATATGTTATCGGTATTTTCAATGTGTTTGCATGACAAGTTGCTTTCAAAATAGCTAATCTACTACTTTTACTAAGTGATAACACGAAATCTGTCGTAGTATTTACATGATTCTTAGGTTTAGTTTTTATTAGATTTCTTGGACTTTACCGAGTTATTGAGCATATTCGAGGATTTATCTACATTTCGTGTTTTGTGTAGGAAATGAAGACATGAAGGAAAACACGAATGATAACGGCAATTCCACCCCAAAAACGTGTTTGAATGACAAGATACCTCATGTGCACGGCCATGGATCCAAATGAAACACTCAAGCACCGAGCGAAAGGAGAGGAAACAACAATTGAAGTGTGCACGCTCGGGCTGAGAAGTGTGCCCGCTCGGGCTGTGTATGTGCACCCGATCGAGCTGCAATTTGAACCAGAAATTCGCCGAGACTAAGCCCGACTCGGGCTCATAGGATGCACGCTCGGGCAAGCCAGCCCGCACGGGCTGAATGTGGTGCACGCACGGGCTGATGGACTGCACGAGCGGGTGAAGGTTGTGCCTGAGCGGGTCCATCTTTTTCTCAACAACTTTCCTTGAATTTTGAATGGCCTACATTTAAAAGGAATAGAAGGGGAAAGCCAAGATCAGACGGGAAAAGGCAAGAGAACAAGGGGAACAAGCCAAGCAAAGGAGAAGAGAGAGAGCACAGCCGAAGAGGGAGACTTCGGGGAACCGAATGATTCGTCGGAGGTTACGGTTGGGATGATAGGGGAGTCGAACACTTACTTCATTTTTGTTTGCTTCTCTATGTATTCTGATTAGTTCTCATTGCCATGGGTTAGGGATGCCATTGTAAAGGATTGTTTGAGTTATTAATGCTTGATTTCGGTTTTGTTCAATTGAATGGTTCGATTTATGCGTAATTCCTTCATTCGTTGTTGATTTCATGCTTGAATAAGACTAGATCTATTCTAATGAGATTATGCATGTTTGAGGGAGATTAGAGATTCATCTAGGCTTGGGAGAGTCAGATTTGAGTCTCGTGAATGAACTTTCGAATGAATTAGGTTAACGAGAATTTGGCCAATCGGTTAATCTATTTAGGAACGGTAATTATCGAGGTAGAATTCCCATTGTTCTTAATGCATCTAGAAGTTCCACGCTACATAGGGATATGAGTGTCGTTGATTTCCTAGATAGAGGATATAGACTTGAGAGAGTCATTTCTGTTTATAGAGGTCGAGTTCCCATCCGACATTAGAGGTTGAATTCCCCATCGTTCTTCATGCATCTAGAAGTTCCGCACTACATAGGGATATGGGTGACGTTGATTTCCTAGATAGGAGATTTAGGCTTACGCCAAGTCATTTTGAGCATTAGGGGTAGAGTTCCCTACTGGTCTTCATGCATCTAGACGTTCCGAGCTACATCGAGAGATGAGTGACGTTGATTTCCTAGGTAGAGGATTAGAAATTAGTTCCCCATCGATTGAAACAAACCGAATTTCATGATCCATAGAAACATCCATTGCATGTTCCGGTATTCCCGAAGCCCATGGTAATCTATCTTGTTGAGTCTAACTTTGTTATCCTTTATTATCTTTACTTTCCCGTCTCATAATCTTATATTGATCGATCTTCTTCTCGTGAATTCTTAGTTCTAACGCTGCAATCAGTCCCCAGAGTTAGACCCTTGTACTACACGAACCGTATACTTGCGGTAGAGTGGTCTTGGAAAAACGAAAACGAGCTAAGGTATGGACGTTTCATAGAAATACTTAAGAAACTTCAGATTAACATACCTTTTGTAGAAGCTCTTCAACCCACGTACGC
>CM071865.1:20038799-20052496 GCA_036759665.1 Gynandropsis gynandra
AGAGTTGCACAACGATGTAACGAAGTTCTAACAAGATCATTGGTCTAAGGTACTATCATGAATTCAGGGAATTCAAGCTCTCCTATGGGAACTGACTGGCGTAGACTTGTCCACTATCTAGCATGCATATACCAATGTATCCATTGCGCATCTTACATGCATAGACGCATTATGACCGCTATCCTAATCCCTAGATTCAATCGATTGACCTGGCGTAGATTCTAAATCGGCTAAACCCTAAATCATGGCTAAGTTCTGAAGTCTAATGCCCTGGTGTTGGTTTATTAGGCTTCTAACATCATTCAGTCAAGTGGCGTACAAGTAAAGACAGCATTAAGAACAACCATGAAATCTGAAAACATGATAGATACCAATTTCATTCATTCGAGTCGCGTACAAGTAATGAAAGCATTAAGTTCCACCATTCATTAAGCGTAAGACTTCGTTACAACATAGCAAATCTCTCTAACCCATGGCAAAGGATCTACTCAGACATGAATACAGAAAAGGAAACACAAGAGAAGTCTAAGTTCGACGCAGATAGAGAAAGAGATGACTCCCTATTCATAAACCGATGTATTCGGTAGATTCTCCTGGCTCCCGATCCGTAGATCCATCTTTTTCTTCCTTCTTCCTTTTGCCCTAATGTCTCTCAATGTTCTCCTCTTCAAATCTCCCTCGAAGCTCTCTTTTTCAGATCTAAAATTCCCTTGATTTGGTCGTTCTAAATTTTAGGAGTTTGTTGAGAATGAAGGACCCGAGCGAGCATTGTCCTCTGCCCGCTCGTGCAGGTTACTTGCCCGATCGTGTACACACATTTGAGCCCGAGCGGGCACCATGCCCGATCGTGTAGATCTTCAGCCCGAGTCGTGCAAACCTACGAGGTTTTCTTGACATGAATGAGCCCGAGCGGGCACACCAAATGCACCCGAGCGGGCATACTCCCTGGTCGTGTTCCTTGAGTGCCCGAGTCGTGCAAAGCTACGGGGATGTTTGGTAGCAATTAGCCCGACCGGGCACTCCCAATCCACCCGAGCGTGCATGACTTGAGGTGTTGCTTCCGCTCCTTCCGCTCGGTGTTTGAGTGCGATGTTTGGTAGCAATTAGCCCGACCGGGCACTCCAAATCCACCCGAGCGTGCATGAATTGAGGTGTTGTTTCCGCTCCTTTCGCTCGGTGTTTGAGTGCTCACTTCCATCCGTGGCCTTGCACAAGTTGAACTTTGTCCTTCAACTACGTTTTCGGGGTTAGATTGCCGTAATCTCTCGTGTTTCTCCTCATGTCTTCGTTTCCTACACAAAACACGAAATGTAGATGAAGTCCTCGAATAAACACGATAAGTAAATGAAATCTAAATAATCTACTCTAAACTAGACCTAAGAATGATATAAAAACTACAACGGATTACGTGTTATCATACATATTCCCTCGGCTTGGACTCACAAACATTCGGACATGATATGTCTAACATGGCAATGAATTGTACTCTTTTTCCTATGTGTGGTTTTGTTCCATTGGGTTTTCCCACTTAGGTTTCAATGAGGCAAGGAGCCATGGGTCAAGCTTATCAATAGTAGTACAATATAGTTAAGCTTGAGGGGGAGTGTTAAGAATTAATTCTACATATATGAGATTAATCATATATGGATAAATTAGTTCTTAATAATCTCCTAAGGATTAAATAAAACACACACAACTATATTTGGTAGACAAAGGTGGCCGTTGGAAGGAAGGAAAGGGATGTTGCTATTTTTGAGTAATTAGAATCACATGTGCAACTCAAGAAACCAAGCAACAAGGAGCTGTCCCTTTCTCCTCTTTAGCCGTGAAAGATGAGGACAAATTCATTAATTATGTTGTACTTGTTTACTTCTAATTATAGTTTAAATTCAGCTCATGGTCTCTATATATAGAACCACTTATGTAATGCTTAAACTCATGGAATGAATTAAAGTTTATTCCTAATTCTTCTTTCTATTCTCTTAGTTCTACAAACATCTTATTCTCTTCTTAAACACTCAAATTCTAACAACGCAAACGACGACGACGAGGACGTCCACCTTATTAGTAGTGCATCTTGGTCAGGCTCGTGACCTTTAACAAACGATTCTTGGGAGGCAACCCGAGCCTCGTAGGGGTACTCTTCGAGTGACATGTTTATGATTAGGATGTTACTTGGAACTTTTGCCATGTTTGTGTGACTTTGTCGAATCGGGAACAAAAGTCTAGGCTTGCTGAAAAATACCTTTAGATATTGATTAGTTTAGTAGTTGTGCATGTATCTATAGCCTATAGCTGTATTCCGCCCCGTAGGTTTCAATCCCAAGTACTTATAGCTCCGAGTATACTGTTCATTTTTTTAATTTGCTTCTTTATCATTATAATTCCACGCGCTTACACTCTGCTGTCAATAGAGTAAGTTCTTTAACTATTTCAGCGCTACATTGACATGAGTGCATCGATCTTGATGGTTCGGGTCTAAGTGGTGGGTCAAGGTTTTTTTTTCTACGTTCTAAGGGTTAGAGTGGATGCGTAATCACAATAGTTTAATCAAAAGAAAAAAAATCTGCAATGACGCAACCTCTTCATTCCGCTAGGTTACAAGACCTTATGAGTGTGTCAATTGGCAACCTAGGTCTAAGTAGAAGGTTATCCTCTTCAACTCCGACGTCCTAGAAACCGTGCACGAATTTTCAAAGAAAAAAAATGTGTGGCAACCAGAAAAAGAAGAAAAAAGATAAACAAAGAAAAAAATGATTGTCTTAAGAATGGTATCTCACGTGAGCATAAGATAATAGGTATGGGGATCGCTTGGATGTCGTCTAAGGGTTAGTGAAATGAACTTAGGATATGTGTAGTATTGCACGGCTAGTGGCTTTCGGTGGATTGAGGTCTAAACTAGGCACTCTTAGGTTTATGTTCATGTGATGCGTTGTTGTGCATGATGGCTAATTTTTTAAAATGCTTGTGCTAGTATCCGGTTGTTATCTAACTCTCATTGTGCTTACTTTTTGTTTTGCTCGAGGACAAACAAAGGTTCAAATCTAAGGGAGTTTAATAACGTCTAAAATTTTTCTATATTTTCACCTATTTCTATAGTTAGTTTTATTATAATTTTGGATTTAACCGATCGATTAAGTACGATTTAGTCTTCTTCTAGCGTTTTCTCGTGTTTTACAGGAAATGAGATATCGTGTTACAAACACGAGCAAATGTCGGTAAATGTTGGCAAAACTACTTCAAGCTCAGTTGACACACGCAAAACCCAAGCCCCCTTCGGTCACAAGAAATAAAAGACACGGTTGGCACAAAAGAATGGAAACAATGGTTGTCGCTCACCAAAATGGAAACAATGGCCGCCGCTCACAAAAATGGAAACAACCGCTGCTCATAAATGGAAACACGGTTGGCACAAAATGGAAATTTCCGGTTGCTGGAACAATAGTTGGAAGAGCACGGTTATAACATGAAATGGGCATGGCTTACACAAAATGGAAGCAATGTGCTGAATACAAATCTGATTGCATTGGGAGATGGATTAGATTTTGGAACCTAACCATGATTTGGGGTCTTATTCGATTTTAGAACCTTGGCTAGTCGGTTGGCTGAACTCAGGAATTAGAATAGTGTCCTTAATGCATCTAGTAGGTTAGATTACACAATTGGGAGATTGGTAATACACATACTAGATTGTGGATTTAGGCATCGGGAGAATCATTCCCAAAGAAAGAGGTTGAATTCCCTGAACTCGTGATAATATCTATAACCATGATCTTCAATAGCACTCCGTTACATCATTGTATTGGATTTGTTTGGATTTTAATGTTTGATGTCAAATTTGTTCTCTTAATTGATTTGATGGGTTTTCTTAATGCTTTGAAAATATTTTGATCGATTTTGTTTATTTTGAAATCTATTCTCTTTCAAAAGGTTTTTTTCGATCAAATGTTTTTTAATCTCTCTTTGTTTTTTATTTCCCTTTATTTTCTCGGATCTCTTGTCATGGACTCGACCAAAAGCATCTCAATCTCATTCAATGGAAATAATTATTCCATTTGGACGAAGATTGCTAAGGCCAATCTTGGCATGTGAGGTCTTTGGGGTTTTGTGATAGGATCGGATGTGAAACCGGTAGATTCAAGTGCCGGATCAGAAAAATGGGAAAAAAGTAGACTCACTGCCTTGGTTGTTTTACAAAATTCCCTCGAATCTCATATACTTCGTACATATGGGCACATAGAGTCTCCTAAGGAGCTTTAGGACGAGCTGAAACAAGTTTTTGGCCATGAATCCAACCTTAGCCGTGTGTATGAAGTAAAAAAAGACCTTAATAATCTAAGGCAAGAAGGAAAAGCCTTTTAGCCATGCTTTGGGTGATTTTAAGGAATTATGGTCTGAACTCGATTCTATAAGGCCTCATACTATGGATCCTGTGGAAATTGCTCTAAGAGCGAACCATGATCAGGTATTTCGTCTTTTATTCTCCATCGACGACAAATACAACGACCTTATTCATAACATACTTTGCCAAAACGAGTTTCCTCGTTTAATGAAGTTTGTTCGATGAGGAAGGGGAAAACTGTCTTTTTAAAGGAATCAGCGAAGATGCTAATGTCTCTAAAAGCACCTATGGACAAGCCATTTCTATCAAGCCTTTCAAAAAGTTTTTCTCTTGTGAGCATTGCAAAAATAAATTTCATACAAAGGATCGTTGTTGGATCCTTCACCCCCATTTGAAGAACAAAAGCCGTGATGGTCAAGGTAAGGCTAATATGGCCTCTGAGTCTGAGTTTATCACTAAGGCAGACCTCGAGGATTTTTTTCCAAATTATAAAGTCAAGAAATCAAACAAATAAAGTAGATAAAGTGGGAGGTAATGTTACCTCTGCTCTCTCTATTTTTCGAAACCATATTATAATAGATTCTGGAGCTACAAATCATATGATAAAAAATCATGACTTGCTTAAAGACATAAAACCTCATAGTGGCACTGTTTCTATTATGAATGGGGAGATTGTTCCAATTAAAGGAATAAGGAAGTTTAAGTTTCTCGGTCATGATACAAGGGTTCTTTTTGTTCCAAAGTTTTTTAATAATCTTATTTCTGTCCAAACGCTAGCAAAAGACCTTAATTGCTATGTTTGTTTCGATTCTAACTCATTCTGGATGCAAGATATTAAAAGCAAGCAAGTCGGTAAAGGAAAGCTTCTCAATGGTCTTTATGTTCTTGAGTCTATATATTGTGATCCCGAGTCTATGTTTCTATCAAATTCAAATATTGATAAAGTTTCTATTTGGCATGCGAGACTTGGACACCCTTATAGCAAAGTTCTAAGTATCATTTTTCCTGATCTTAAAGATAAACATGAAGCATGCATATTAGGAAAGCATGTAAAAAAAGTTTTTCCAAACTCTATTTCGATTTATAAAAACTGTTTTGAACTAATCCATTTTGATTTTTGGACAACTCCATGTGTTTCTCGTGATCAAAAGAAATATTTTGTAAACTTCATCGATGAAAAATCAAAGTTTACATGGCTTTATACTCTATCGTCTAAGAGTCGTGTTTATGATGTGTGTGTAAAGTTTAATAAGCATGTTTTAACTCAATATGATGCTAAAATAAAATGTCTAAGGACTGACAATGGTGGAGAGTATACTAGTCTTCAGTTTTGTAGGTACTTTGAAGAACAAGGCATTACACACCAAACCTCGTGTCCCTATTCTCCGCAACAAAACAGAGTGGCTGAGAGGAAGAACATGCACCTAATGGAAGTCTCGAGAACTATCATGCTTGATCGAGATATTCCTAAAAGGTTTTGGTCTGATGCAGTCATGACCGTATGTCACATCATTAATAGAATTCCTACAAATGTTCTAAAGGACAAATCACCTTATGAGGTATTAAACTCTACAAAACCCGATATTGAGTATTTTAAAACTTTCGGTTGTGTGTGTTTCGTTCTTGTTCTTAACTCAAATCGAAACAAGTTGGAACTAAAGGAGCACTAAAGCCATGTTCATCGGATACTCAGTAAATAAAAAGGCTACAAGTGTTTTGATCCAAAATCTCAACATGTAATACTGTCTCGAGATGTTATGTTTCTCGAAGACAAGAGCTTTCATGATAAAATCAGGTGGGAAGAGATTAAAGGAATCCCAGAACCAAATGATATAGGTTTGTCCCTTAGAAACTTAGTAAATTCAATTTCGAAAACTAAGAATGAAACAGGTCCTCTGCCAAGTGTACCTGGACCAAAATGATCAAGAAATATTAGAAAATGAAGAACAAGAAAGCCATGATGAGATCACATATTCTGAGCAAAATCATGAGGAGGAAACTAGGGTCTCAAATCATGAGAATGAATATTAAAGCCATGATCATAACCAAAATGATGACCATAACGTCGATGAAGTTGAAGGAAGGATTCTAAATGAGATAGTGCCTTGGAGAAGCACTAGAATAAGGCGACCAGTCTCAGAATGGATTCACAATCCTATTCAATAGCGTGGTAACCAAACACCCTATTTCAATGGCGTGGCAACCGAACATCCTTTGGAATTTATCTCTACTGATCATAAAGCTGTTCTTAGTAAAATTGATAGGGATATCGACCCACAATAGAGAAGGCGAAGGGAAGCCAGAATGGGAGGAAGCCATGGCTGAGGAGCTAGCAGACTTAGAAAAGAATAAAACATGGGACCTTGTCCCCCTTCTTAAAGAAAAGAAGCCCATTGGAAGCAAATGGGTATACAAAATCAAATATAAAAGTAATGGTGAGGTAAAACGTTACAAGGCTCGCCTTGTAGCGCAAGGGTATAATCAGAAATATGGGAAAGATTATACTGAGACTTTTGCTCCTGTTACTAAACTTCGTTATGTTCGCATTATCTTTTCTATTGCTATTAACCTTAATTGGATATTGTGGTGGATGGATGTTAAAAACGCTTTCCTTCAGGGAGAAATAAAGGAAGAGATCTATATGAAACCTCCCTCGGGCCTCCAAACCGAAAAAGGACTTGTATGCAAAGGGAGCTCTCTATGGACTCAAATAGTCCCCACGAGCTTGGTACACTAGGCTCTATGATGCTGTTCAAAAGTATGGTTTTAAGAGGAGTGAGGCTGATCATTCCATGTTCATCATTCGAAACAATTCCGGTATAATCTTTCTCTTATTTTATGTTGATGATATCATCATAACATGTGATGATAATAAAAGGAATAGAAAGTGTTAAACATTTTCTAAAAGACACATTTGATATAAAGGATCTAGGTGAACTTAAGTACTTTCTTGTAATTGAAGTAACTATATCTAATGATAATTTATTTCTTTCTCAAAGAAAATATGCTTTAGACCTTTTGAATGAAACAAGAAAACTCGGATCTAAGCCGACACAAAGACTTCGTGAAGGAGAACCATTTCATGATATAGAACAATACATGCACCTTGTCGGTAAGCTAATATACCTCACGATAACAAGACCTGACTTGTGTTATGCTGTGAATCAGGTCAGCCAGTATATGCATGCTCCAAAGGAACAACATTAGAAAATGGTGGACGAGATCCTCCGATAGATCAAGAATGCTCCAGGAAAAGGTATACTAATGCGTAAAAACAACGACACTAGTCTGATTGGGTATTGTGATGCAGATTGGGCCGATGACCGCAAAGACCAGAAATCAACGATGGGGTTCTAAACCTTTGTCGGGGGGAACCTTGTCACTTGGAGAAGCAAAAAGCAATCGGTGGTCTCTCGTTCCAGCGCTGAGGCCAAGTACCGAGCAATGGCAAATACAACATGCGAGCTCATTTAAATCCGAGCTCTCTTCAAAGATCTTGGCCTCGAACCTTCGCAAGCCACGGTGCTTCATTGCGACAATCAGGCGGCAATTTACATTGCATCCAACTCGGTGTTCCATGAACGAACAAAATATGTTGAAGTTGACCGTCATTTTGTTCGAGAGAAGCTCGAAGATGGCGTCATTGAATCATATACACAAGAAGCGTAGATCAGTTGGCCGATGTCTTCACCAAAGCCACAAGTGAAAAAGTATGCAAAGATCTCCATTATCGGATCAACCTCATTGTTATCTTCAGTCCCAAGACATCGCATTCAAGCTTAGTCGATCACCCCTCGAGCTCATAAGCTGTTGTACTCTTTTTCCTTTGTCGGGTTTTTTGTCCCAATTCGGTTTTCCCCGAAAAGGTTTTAATGAGGCTTCACTTATTGCTTTTGAATGCCTAAGTTTGAGGGGGAATGTTAAGAAGAATGGCCATGTCCCACTCCCTTCTCCGTGTTCCGAGCTGTGTCCCGCTCTTCTCCACCTCCTGAGCCGTGTCTCAAGCCGCGTCTCGCTCTTCTTTGCATCCCGAGCCGCATCCCGCTCTTCTTTGTGTCCTGAGCTGCATCCCGCTCCTCTCCGCATCCTGGGTCGCATCCCATTCCCTTCTCCGCGTCCCGAGCCACGTCCCGCGTCCTGCAACCTGGTCAAACCCATTTATGACCTCCGCGGTCTTCTATGCCTTGTTGACCGCTTCAAGCTCATGCATGTTACATCTAAACTTGTGCCTTGCATGTGTATTTGTATTTTTCTTGTTTTTCACCCTTTCTACTTGTATTAATAGGTACCTTTAGTTCTAATGAAATACATAAGAGAATACTTATTCTTATTCTCTCTAATTCTCTCAATCTTTCGCTTGCTCTTAGTCTTTCTATCTTGCTTCCGCTAATTCACCTTTGTTCTACAAATTCTACCGATGAGATCAATCATTACCTCCTATCTCAACTCCCAGGGAAGATGATTGAGTACTTAAGTTTCGACCCAACAGGCCTGGATAGTGATCCTAATACTGATTCACATTCATTTGATCCTATTGAATACCTCAACTCCCTTGAATTTCCAAGTTTTTCAAGACATGGAATATTATTAAAGGTCAGTGCCCCAATAATGCTTCTCCGGAATATCAATAAAAAAGAAGGTTTATGTAATGGAACAAGATTGGTTTTTACTGAATTAGCTGCAAATGTTTTAGAAACAAAAATTATTACTGGCATACATGTTGGTAACAAAGTCCTTATACCAAGAATCATCCTATCATATAGTGATTCATCGCTTCCATTTACATTAAGGAGACATCAATTTTCCATCCGCTTATGCTATGCAATGACTATAAATAAAAGCAAAGGGTGGAGTTTGAAACAAACTGGACTGTATCTACCAAATCCATGATCAGTTGTATGTTGCATTATCAAGAGTTATTTCATCCAATGGATTGCGTATCTTAGATCTCAATGAAGAATTCAGAAAACAATTGTTAATAACCAAAAATTGTTTATGCATAAATCTTCAATGAACTACCAAATACATAAGTCATTATACAAAAGATTCATTCACTCATCTCCTTATTTACCTATTAATATTATTCTTCCCATTTTTTAACTATTAGTATATCTATCGTACTTTAAGTCATACGATCACGGGTTATCTTACTAAGTCATCATGAAGAATCATCGCTTCCCCATCATTAATAATATTGCATTACTTTTAAAATGTTCAGAAAATACCATTTATTCTAATAACATATTTTAGAAATAACGTTGTTCCTCATGTTTACTCAATAACATACAATTATAACTTCTATATCTAACCAGTTATCTTATTTGAATAAATTATACAAATTTACTAATTTGTCACTGTTGGGTTGATTTGGGTGCGGAAGCATGTTTTTATCAACCCGAGTATGAGATCTAGTCATGTTTAACGATTGATTTTTCAGGGTTCAACGACGAACAAATTAAGAAACGATTTCGTAATACCTTTTCGTTGAACGTGTGATTGTCGAATGCAAGACTTGATAGCACATGTCCTCTACGCGTATCCACGCCGAGATCGGATTCTGCCTTCAACCTTTGGTGCGGAATTCTCCAATGAACGAAATTGTTTCGTTCTTAGTTTTTCTTTCTGACGGCTATAGTTTTAGGATTTAGATTTTGATAATGAAAATCTCGTTAACGAAAACATGTTTTTCATTTCTTATAGAATTATTAAACTTTCTAATAATTACACTTTAACCCGAGACTATTTAAATATTACATAACATGCATATTACTTTCAATCTCCCACTTGCCTTTACGTAATATTTCAAACAGTCAAAGTATATGTATCTCCATACACATACTTGCCTGTACATCTGATGTACTAACCCGAAAGAAAATCAAGTACAATTATATTCTTCGGTGCTAGTGGATGAATATAATTGTATTCCATACTGATTGTCTAACAATCACAAGCAGATACCGAGACACTCGTATGCGTGTGACCTCGTAGGTTCATCACTAAACTGGTAACCAATTAGTCTCCACTAATTAACTAATCGAGGTTGGCGTCTAGCAACACTCCCCAACGATCGGATAGCGTGAAGTAACATCCTTACTCATTTGAGTAACAGTTTTACCAAAACGAACCATGGTGAAGTTGACGTTAGTATTTCCTTCCATCTTTACAGCTCCAGATGCAATCACAACTGACTGATGAATGAACCTAAGAAACACCTTTCTTCATTCATTCAATGTACTCTGGCCAGAGATTCGTATAGTCATTGTGATTACTGACAACATAGAGCTCAAACTCTTACCAAGAGTTGATGGATCCCTTCTTGATCAGTCACTAACTACGCAAATATCTAATTATTCCCAATATCTATTCAACTAGTACTCTCAGATACTAGGTGTCCAGAATCAAAGAATAATAGATGAGATGCTAGTTACTATGCTGATCTCAGGTCTAAGAAAAAACTAACTATCTAACTATTTGGAGAAATCTTATGACAGTTCATTGGTTATTTAACCATTATTAGGTCAGTTCAGTGATCACATCATTATGTGTATCACCCATATATGTGATTCAGTAAAAGAGATCTACTGATTTCTATCATCATAGAAACTTATCACATACATGTTGTTCTTTCCGGATCACTATAGTCCGAGTAGTGATCCTACGAACAAGAATAATTCAGATTAAGTCATACCAAAAACTTGACTCTCTTTATTATGATCTCTATCATAATGTCAAGTTTCAGATTTAATCTTGGACTCTATCATACACTTATGAAAATTCATCATATGAAAAATAATGCCATATATTATAAAATTAAAATCGATGTCTAAAATACAACTCGCTACATGTCTATAAACTAATGCCAGCTAGTCATCTCTCTCAATCCGATCCTCAGCTTATGCTTGTCAAACTCCTTTGACCCAAGCACCTTCGTGAATGGATCTGCTGCATTTTCCTTTCCATCCACTTTCTGGATTTTCACATCCCCATGCGCTATGATCTCTCGTATCAGGTGAAACTTCCGCATAACATGTTTCGATTTCTGATGAGACCTTGGTTCATTCGCCTGAGCAATAGCTCCGGTGTTATCACACAATAAAGGAACGACTTCCTTTATCGAAGGTACCACACCAAGTTCATCTATGAACTTTCTCATCCAAACCGCTTCTTTAGTTGCTTCGCAAGCCGCTATATATTCTGCTTCAGTCACCGAATCGGCTATAGTAGCCTGCTTGGAACTCTTCCAACTTACTGCGCCTCCATTTAGACAAAATATATAGCCTGAAATGGACCGACTGTCATCATTTTCCGTTGAGAAACTCGCATCAGTGAATCCTTCTAACTCAAAGTTAGAACCACCATAAATGAGGAACTGGTCCTTAGTCCTTCTCAAGTACTTAAGGATGTTCTTAACAACCTTCCAGTGTTCCTCACCAGGATCTGCCTGATATCTAGTCACTACACTTAGTGCGTAGGCTACGTCAGGCCTAGTACACGTCATGGAGTACATGATGGCTCCCACTGCGCTAGCGTAGGGAAGCCGACTCATGCGTTCTCTTTCTTCCGGGGTCTTAGGAAAATCCTCCTTAGAAAGAGAAATTCCAGTGCCTATCGGTAGATAGCCCTTCTTGGAACTTTCCATGTTGTATCGTCGCACGATACTGTCGATGTACTGGGATTGTGACAATCCAAGCAACCTCTTCGATCTATCCCTATAGATCTTTATTCCCAGAATATAGGCTGCTTCTCCTAGATCCTTCATGGAGAACAGATCAGAAAACCATGACTTCATCTCTTGCAACGCCGGATTGTCATTTCCATGAGCAATATGTCATCCACATAAAGCACAAGGACGACAACCGTGCTCCCACTAAACTTCTTGTACGCACAAGGCTTTCATCGCATCTAACAAAGTTGAACTCTTCAATTGCCTTGTTAAAGCGAATGTTCCAACTTCAAGAAGCTTGCTTGAGTCCATAAATGGACCTCTGAATCTTGCATACCATTGACTTTGAGTTGGCGACGTGAAACCCTCAGGTTGAGTCATGAAAACCTCTTCCTGGAGCTCTCCATTAAGGAAAGCTGTTTTCACGTCCATCTGCCAAATCTCATAGTCATAGTACGCCGCTACCGCAAGCAGAATCCAAATAGATTTGAGCATTGCCACAGGAGAGAACGTTTCTTCATAGTCAATCCCTTCTTGTTGACTATACCCCTTGGCAACTAGACGAGCTTTATAGGTCTCTACTTGCCTGTCTGCTCCAATCTTCTTCTTGTAAACCCATTTACAACCTTTCGGTCTGGAAGTTTGTGAAGAATCAACCAAAGTCCATACTTTGTTGATCTTCATAGATTCCATCTCGGATTCCATGGCTTTCCACCATTTCTCAGAATCTGGGCCTTGTATAGCCTCTTGGAAAGTCAAGGGGTCGTCATCTCTATGACCGACCACGTCCTCTTGCACCAAAAACTTGATGTGCGTAGACTCAAGTAATAAATTACCTAGACTAACGCTTCCGCAAGAATACGGATCGTGTAGCAACTAGGGTCGAACACAAGGAATTGATGCAACTCTAAAGCTATTAGACTAATGAATAAGACGTGTAAAATCAATAGTAGATGGAATGCAAATGCAAACTAACTAAACTAATGATAGGAATGACTCAGCGACAAAACACCATAGGTATCAAGAGTTGCACAACGATGTAACGAAGTTCTAACGAGATAATTGGTCTTAGATACTATCACGAGTTCAGGGAATTCAAGCTCTTCTATTGGAACTGACTGGCGTAGACTTGTCCACTATCTAGCATGCATATACCAATATATCTATTGCGCATCTTACATGCATAGACGCATTACGACCGCTATCCTAATCCCTAGATTCAATCGATTGACCTGGCGTAGATTCTAAACCGATTAAATCCTAAATCATGGCTAAGTTCCAAAGTCTAATGCCCTGGAGTAGATTTATTAGACTTCTAACATTCTCAATCAAGTGGCGTACAAGTATTGAAGCATTAAGATCAACCATGAAATCTGAAAACATGATCAAATACCAAATTCATTCATATCGAGTGGCGTACAAGTATGAAAGCATTAAGATCCACCATTCATTAAGCACAAGACTTCATTACATGTTGGCAATACTCTCTATCCTATGGCAATAGATCTACTTGGACATGAACTCAGGAAACGAAACACAAAAGAAATCTAAATTCAACATAGAAAGAGAATAAGAATACTCCCTATTCATCAACCAATGTCTTCAATAGATCCTCCATGCTTCGGATCCCTCATTCCGTCCTTCTCGATCCTTCCAAGTGTGTCTTCTATGGCTCTGAATCGTCTCTGAGTC
>CM071865.1:20052571-20068821 GCA_036759665.1 Gynandropsis gynandra
AGACTCGATAAATGAATGAAATCTAATAAATCTACCTAAAACTAGACCTAAGAATGACATAAAAACTACTACGGATTACGTGTTATCACCGCTCCTTTCGCTCGGTGTTTGAATGTTCACTTGAGTCCATGGCCTTGCACAAGTTGAACCTTGTCACTCAACTACGTTTTCGGGGTTAAATTGCCATAATTTCTCGTGTTTCTCCTCATGTCTTTGTTTCCTATACAAAACACGAAATGTAGATAAAGTCTTCGAATAAACTCGATAAATGAATGAAATCTAAGTAAACTACTCAAAACTAGACCTAAGAATGATATAAAAACTACAACGGATTACGTGTTATCAGTCTGTCAGGTGCACATCGAGAACGTGTTGACCTTCTCAAGAAAGGCTGTGTACCAGGTTCAACCTGTACTGGGATATCTTGTTGGACTTGTTCCTGAAAAAGTTCCTGAACTTGCTTCTGAACGAGCACTGTTACTTCAACATTTGAAATTGAAACGCCGGAGCCCAACACTGTATCACCCAGCCAAGAACGCTCATTTGACATCTCATGTCCATGAGCTTGTGTTGGTTCATCGGGTTCTTGAATCTCGTCAAAAACTACTTCTCCACCATGAATTCCTTCCTCAAGGAATTCCCTCTCAAGAAAGGTTTTCATTCTGGCCACAAACACTTTGTGCTCAAACGGGTGGTAGAAATAATATCCCATAGTTTCCTTGGGATATCCTATGAACCTACATTTGTCAGACCTAGCATCAAGCTTATCTGGCTGAAGTCTCTTAACGAAGGCCGAACAACCCCAAACCTTAATGTGCCTCAGGTTTGGTTTCCGTCCCTTCCATATCTCATATGGAGTCTTAGAGACTGCTTTAGCGGGAACCTTGTGTAATATATAAGCAACTACTTCTAAAGCATAACCCTACAGGTTTTTGGAAGATCTGTGAACCCCATCATAGATCTGACCATATCTAATAAAGTCCGGTTTCTCATTTCGGACACACCATTATGTTGTGGTGTTCCAGGAGAAGTCCACTGAGACAAAATCCCATACAGAGGGACAAGGATCGCAGGGGTCCAATTGTCGCAGAGGGACAAGGATCGTAGGGATCCAATGGTCGCAGAGGGACAAGGGTCGCAGATGGACCGGGAACCTTGTGTAATATATAAGCAACTACTTCTAAAGCATAACCCTACAGGTTTTTGGAAGATCTGTGAACCCCATCATAGATCTGACCATATCTAATAAAGTCCGGTTTCTCATTTCGGACACACCATTATGTTGTGGTGTTCCAGGAGAAGTCCACTGAGACAAAATCCCATTTTACCTTAGATAATCGACAAATTCATGACTAAGATATTCACCACCCCGGTCAGATCTCAACACCTTGATACTCTTTCTGGTTTGTTTCTCCACTTCACTGCAGAATCTCTTGAACATTTCAAAAGACTCAGATTTGTGTCTCATCAAGAACACAAATCCGTATCTCGACATATCATCAGTGAACATAATGAAATATGAATATCCACCCCTGGCTTGAACTCTCATAGATCCACATGCATCGGTATGTATGAGTCCTAGGAGTTCTATAGCTCTCTCTCCGGTTCCACTAAACGGAGATTTGGTCATCTTACTAGTGAGACAGACTCACAAGTTGCATAAGATTCGCAATCGAAATGGCCCAGAAAACCATCTTTATGCAACCTGTTTATCCTCTTCTCACCGATGTAACCAAGTCTACAATGCCAAAGGTACGTCTGTCTTTGACGGTCCAAGGGTCGTAGAGGGACAAGGGTCGCAGATGGACAAGGGTCGCAGAGGGACTAGGGTCGTAGATGGACAATGGTCGCAGATGGACAAGGGTCGCAGGGGTCCAAGGGTCGCGACCCTTCAACCTCTGCGACCCTATAGGCATGTTAATTGGTTCTACATTAACATCAGGTAAGACATAAATTCCTTGTTGCAGGTAATCATTCACACATAAATCATCACCATGATATATAGAGCAAATGTTAATACTGAAAACTGTTCGAAATCTACGACTATCAAGCATAGAAACAGAAATTATGTTCGAAACATAATAACAGTCGTCTAACAACAAAGTCTTGCCCGTAGGCATTACAAGAGAAATCGATCCTACAGCTAGAGCAGCAACACTTGCGTCGTTTCCAACCTTCAGATTGGATTCTCCCTTCCTCAACCTCCTACTGATTCGCAGTCCTTGCAACATATTGCAGACGTTAAAACTGCTACCGGTATCCAATACCCATCTAGATGAATCGTTTGTATGAGTATACACCACAGTCATGCCAGGTCTTGTTCTGTACCTTTCCATGATAATCATATTTCCATTTACTTTGCCCACCTGCCAAAGACATGAAAACATTTTCCATGAATGTCTTACCTTGTTTCTTGCCCTTGAGAGACTGCAGGTATTCTTGCAGTTCCTCTTCCAATGCCCTTTCTTCTTGCAGAAAAAACACTCGGCTTCTAATTAGTCGACCTTTGTAACGCTGCTCTTAGCCCTATCATACCAGTCTTAGGCGCGCTCTGTCTGGTCCTGGGCCTCTTCTTGCCCTTCCTTTTCTGATAAGAGGATTGCCCAACCATCAACACAGTTCTCGATCCCTTCTTCCCTATGGACATCTATTTCTCATACTCAGTGAGCATGTTGTGGATCTCATGCAACTCAACGTCCAGCTTGTTCATGTTATAGTTGACCACAAATGGGGAGAAGGACTCCGGAAGTGAGTGCAAGATCATCTCCTGCTGCATCTCCTTGTAGAAGGTACACCCCAGCTTCTCAAGCTGTTCAATCAGACTGATCATCCGTAGAACATGGGGTCCCACAGGAGAGCCCTCACTTAGAACGGACTTGAACAAAGTCCCGGACAGCTTGGACCTTGCCGTCCGACTCTGCTCACCGAACATCTTCTTAAGATGCTCCATGATCTGCTTAGCATCCATATGCTCGTGTTGTTTGTGGAGTTTGCCACTCATTGACACCAAGATGTATTCACTAAAAGTCTCGTACTTGGTGTATTCACTGAAAATCTCGTCATTCAATGGATCTGGCACTGGAGGAGCCGGTTTATCGATCACATCGATCAGCTTCTCATGGGTCAGCACCAGGTGCAAATTGCGTTGCCATTAGTCGAAGTTCTCACCAACCGTCTTGTTGGTCTCGAGAATTGGATGCAAGTTGAACTGAGACATTCTCAGGAGATCTAAAAACGAAAGGAAAAATTTACAGTAGAGAGATAGACATCGTAAATATCATAAAGATATGGACTTCATCTATATGATATATTCGCTAATCAATGTTATGATAACAATAGAAATCTTATTTCTAATTAGCGTCAATCTATAACTATATGTCTGAGCCCCTTAGTAGTCAAGACGTTTCCCAAACATAGAAAATAGATTCTTTATAAATTTTATCCCCATAAAATTTATAGTGATTTTACTTCTACTCTATATCACATAGTCACCTGGTAGTCAGGTCGTTCCTATCGATATAGTTGAGTTCATCCTTCAGCTCATGGTCGGATAACAATTAACTTTATGTCCCCCGGGTAGTCCAGGCGTATACAAAAACTAATTGTTTCCTCCCACTAGACATCTGATGTCGTAGACGTACGAATCGAATTCTTGAACTACATGCCTCTTGGTAGTCAGGCCGTACCATGTAAACGAGAATTTATTCAGAACGTCTACGATGAAGGAAAAGCCTAACGATAAACAATTTATCGTTTAAGAAATCAATTATTAATTTTAAATTAAAATTCTTTAATTTTAATTTAAAATATTTGTTTAATTTGTTTAGTTTTTTTGAAACGGTTAGGGTTAGGAGAAAGGGGATTAGGGTTAGGGTTAGGAAAACCTCTCCGGGCGTGAAGGGCCGCCGGTTCAAGGCGCCTGCGCACCGCCGACACGACCGGCGGCGAGTCGCCGGCTCGGTGCCTGGGAGAACCGCCCGCGCCTTTCGCCTTCGCACCCCTTCGCTCGCGGCAGTTCCCCATCGCTCGCGGCAGTTCCCCTTCGCCTCGCTCTCTCCCCTCGCCCGCTCGTGCCTTTCCCTCTCTCTCTCCACGCGATTTGGCTGCAGCACGAAACCGTCGCTCGATTTCGGCGTCTCCTGTGCCGCACCGCCGCTGCCGGTTCAGGCTGTGACGTGACGCCCCTGGCCCTCGACCGGCGACCCTCGCGCGGCTGACTTGGGACTCGACCGTGCGGTTGTCCCTCACCCGCACGCGTTCTGTTCGTGCGATTCTTCGCGTGCATGTAGCGCGCACCGCCATTTACGAATTTCGATCCATTTTTTCACAAAAAGTTCGAAAAAACTAATACTAACCATGCATCCAGACGCTCTGATACCACTGTTGGGTTGATTTGGGTGCGGAAGCGTGTTTTTATCAACCCGAATATGAGATATAGTCATGTTTAACGATTGATTTTTCAAGGTTCAACGACGAACAAATTAAGAAACGATTTCGTAATACCTTTTCGTTGAACATGTGATTGTCGGATGCAAGACTTGATAGCACAAGTGCTCTACGCGTATCCACGCCGAGATCGGATTCTGCCTTCAACCTTTGGTGCAGAATTCTCCGATGAACGAAACTGTTTCGTTCTTAGTTTTTCTTTCTGACAGCTATAGTTTTAGGATTTAGATTTTGATAATGAAAATCTCTTTAACGAAAACATGTTTTTCGTTTCTTATATAATTATTAAACTTTTTAATAATTACACTTTTAATCCGAGACTATTTAAATATTACATAACAGACATATTACTTTCAGTCACCTCCCACGCATCGTGTGGGTCCGTACTAGTCAATATATAAATAACTAATAAATTGAGGTTTCTCATTAACCTACATCAGTTTCGATCCTTACAGAGACTCATCATCCATAACCATTTCATCTGCAATATTTCAAGTGTGACCTTCCATTTTAACTCTCCTCACGACCCATTCATTCTCCGCATGATCCATACCCTGAAATACCCCGTCGTTTTTTCACTCCTACAATGACAATCCGATGGAATCCAACCGAAGATTATGGTCGTCGACATAGTCCAGCATATGAAAGGTACAAGGGCTCCATATATAAAAGACGTTAGTCCCGAATACGGAAGAGGTCGGAGCCCTGGGTTGGACTGATACTAAAACAAGTCACCAATACTCAAGAGTACTGTTCTATCACACCACCGTGGCGGATATCTTTGTCCCTCAAGGATATGATTCTTGGACCTACCAAGGCGACGAGTAAGTATTCACACACATACACACATATATATATATATATATAAAAGATAATGAATACATTTTAATTGTCTTGCTCATTCTTAAAAGTTCATCTGCTCAACATGAAGTCTCATCGTAAAACCCACAATACTTCATCATGTAATAAGCACCTGGTGAGAACAATGTCACATTGCCACATCTTAACTGCCCTCCTCGTTGTTGAACGTCCATATTGCCACTGAATCTGAATAAAATATGCAAATGTAATAGCCCAAAAACTACACAAATAAGTGCAAGAAGTAATGGGCAATTTAGTTTCAAATCATCCCAAACGTATTGCCACAATAACTAGCCAATAATTATTCCAATAACTAACATAAAGAAACAACCATAACTAATACACAGAAATAATTGCAATTTAACACATAAATAACTCGCAGAATATGTACGGTCTAACATTCAATTAATACACAGAGATAACACAGCCAAATCTACTTTCACCTACCATCATTCCCATTATAAGTAACAATATTAGTTTAAACACTGTTGACATACAACAAATCATCCTACAATTCACAAATTCCTTTCCTTTTTTCAACCAATTATTCATGTCTTCATTGTCAAACACTGCAGCAAACATGTTGCCTTGCAACACGATGTTCTCAGACCTAATGGTTGGCCGTTCTCAACAAGTTTCTATTGCTAGGGTGTTTCATGTGTGGGAGGTACGAAATGAATAAAAAGAGGGTCAAGTAATGTGGATTGATTTTCTCTTAACAGATGAAACAATTTGTTTCTTTTTAATTGAATTGTTAGTTCCCTCTATATCATACGACTTCTCTTACCTCACTTTCTAATTCTAATTTTCATTCCTGCATCCTTCTTTGATCCAGGGCTCCATTAGTGAAATTGTTTGTAGCCACTTGAAAAATGTTCTAAAAGAGAGCATCATTGTTAAATTTGAAAGGTTTGATATTGTTCGTGGCAATGACAACTTTAAAATAATTGATCTGAAAGTATCTCTGTGTCTAACTGTTTCCACAAAACTCACTTAAATCAGTCAAAATTTTATTACAATCGTGAAAGAAATGTTTCGGCTGAAAAAGTACGACGAACTTACTGCTATAGCTAGCAGAAACATTTCTCTCCTAGGTAAAGTTTTGTTCATTTTGTTTGAGTTGCTGCTTCAAGTTAACTGGGTACGTTATGTGCTATGGTAAAACTTTAAGTTAGTTTGTTGTGTTGTTATGATAAGTTGTCCCACATCATGATGAGGGCATTGCAACGACCTACGATCCTAAAGAAGGAGAGGAGCGCGACAAGGATGAGCCGAGCATGGATCACGACGAGGACGAGCCTAGTATAGGCGAGACAAGCACGGGAGCGGATGGAGAGCTAGGAGAAGACGGATCACACATTGCCATGCCGGTGGTCCATGTCAAGCCACTCACGAGATCCCGAGCAAAGAGCCTCCGCGCAAGAATCAATGCGTACGTGGCTCAAGTGCTTTTCAACCACCGTCAGGAGTTCAACAACGAAGAGGGGGACACAAGCAGCAACTTTCCAAAAACCAAGACCCTCTTCGTCATCAATGAAGTCGAGGAACTCAACCAAATGGTGTCATGAACAAAGGCAACAACTTGCCATATCTTGGCCGGCGCCCAACTTGCCTTAACCGGACATAGCCATTTGAAATTCAAATTTCAAACTCAAACGGCTCTTGCCTTTTCCACCAAGATCCAATTTGCCTTTCTTAGTTTGTTTGAATTAAGGCCCCAACGGCCACAATGTATTTTCCTTTCTTGTTCTTTCTCGGTCATGATTTAAACCGAGCCTTTGTTTGTTTGAGGGAACAACCTTGAATTCGAATAAAAATTTTCTAAGTTCTTTTCAATTCTTGCGAGTTTTCGCAACCATTGTTCCTCTTGTGCTCCGGGAGTCCAAGACGAACGAGAGACTGTATCGAAGGTCACGTCCACAACCTTCGTGGTGTCTAGCGATCCACCCGTCCATCCATCCCTTGAAGGATCGAGCGAGTGCCCTTTGGCCTGTTCCCCTTCGTCCGCCTTCACCATCACCGAGTCTTGGCTAGAGAGTGCCCCTAGGCCTTCTACCAACTCAAAACCATTCCATTCTTGCGGCTTAAGTTACGGAGCTTGTATCACATCGGCTAGGACATGAACTTTTTGGAACTTGTATATATATGGTGTTGGGCAATCCTAAACTCTTGAGCTAGCTTTTGGGATTAGTTAGTCCCAACCCATATTTGACATGTGTTCTCAACTCTTTTAATTAACCATTTTCACATCTTAGGGGAATGGATATAACTATTACTATTTGGGACAACAAGGCCCTGAAGTTACGATCAAAGCTAGACAATTATGGGGTACAACCACCAACCTTTATTCTCACAAGTTTGAATCCTAAATTTTTCTCAGGTTCTGTTCTTGATACCCTAATTAAATTGCTTAACATTCTGTTTTTGAATAAACTTGTCACAACTTTGTATCAACCTACTCAAATTAGTTTAAATCCTTTTTTTATTCATTAATTTCAGGTTTGTACCTCTGTAACTTACTTAAACTGATTTATATTCTATGTTTTATTACTGATCTAGCTCTAAGTTATTAAGCTTCCTACAACCTAACTTATTAGTTCTACAACCTAACTTATTAGCTCTAAGTCAACAAGTTCCTTATATTTGAATACAATATCTGGGTCCAGAGTTTATTTTTCTGGAGCGTTAAAATCTGTTGGCGATTTCATCCAAAAGTAATTTTCAAAGATTTTCAATAAAATATGTTTCATTCAAATATATTTTGACAATCTACTATCCTATCTTTGGTGATTTCATAGTTCTCATTATTGTGTGTTTAGTTAGTATCTACATAAATACGTTATCATATATGCATATTTGTTGAATAAGAGCTGTGATATATCTATCACATTTGAAAATGCACTATGAGTTTTATAGATCTTAGAAACTAACGATTCAATGGTTATGCATAGATTCAATTGTTTTGTCTATATTCAATTGTTAGGTGTATAAATAACAGAAAGGATATGTAAAACATGAACTACAAATCATATTTTGTTCTTGGGATAAAAAAATATAGCTATATATATACAAAAGAACTATATGTATATGTCATTGAGAATGTAAGTTATGGTTTCTTTATCCTATTTATATATTACAATATGCAATTTCAGAGTGTTTTTATTACGCTCTTTGATATTTATTTTCATTGCAGCTATATATAAATATATTAGAAAATCGACTCAAAATATAAATATATACACATATATACCATATGCATGTTATGTTTTGTATATATATATATATTTATATATAAATATATGTCTATACACATTAATCTATAACAAAATTGATATAATGTAGTTGAACATAACTCCATAAGCATATATGTAAACATAATGCATCTGATGTTATTTTATACGAAACTGTGTATACATATAACAGAACGGATGCTATGTGTTATTCTCCTTTTTCTATATTACATTATGTAGATTCTGTTTGTTTCTAATGCACTCTCCATGGTTTATTTTTCAAGCAGCATCACAGATGGTTTTGAAGATGGCGTAATCAATGTGGATGGAGTCAACAATGTGGTTAAGATAGAAGCGGTCTCTATTGTGGAGTTGTTAGAATATATAAAAAATCAAACCTTAAGGTAAATGTAAATATGGTAGAACTCAATAATTTGTGTTTTGATTGTTGTGATTATTGTGAAAATTTTTATTTAAACTATAAGAAGCTGATTTTTTCTGCACGACACGCGTTGTTGATGTTCTCGTTATCGATGGTTGGAATTACATAGCGTGTGCAAAGTACATGAGGAAGCTGAAGAGAACAAACGATTCCCTATTTGCAGCTCCTGCCAAAATGTTAGCACAGTTGGCATTACGAGGTTTAACTGAATTTTCTTCGTTATAAATAAGTCGAGTTTCATTGTTATGAATTGTGATATACCTTTTACGCTTTATATCTTTTCAAATGTTTCTCATATTTTGGGTGGTGGTTGATGATGGGTCAGAAATTGCACAACTTTTCGTCTTCAATCATGTAATTTCGATTCGAAATTGAAAATTAAAATTGATTGAAAATAAAAAATTTGAAGTCATTTTTACTGAGTAATTTGTTTAACGCCGTAAACAAAATTTACGAGGTATATATATACAAGATGCATGATGTTCGGAGGGACAAAATTTATTATACAAGATGCATTATTCTTTCCACAATCCCAAATAAATTTATTAAGTTTCAAAGATATTCGTCAAAATGGATATCATGTTGAAACAATGAATGATGAGCATCATAAATATCTTTATATCACGACAATGGTTTCTAAAAAAAATATATTGTAAAAGAATTACCAGCTTTATCCTCTGGATTATATTTCACAAAGACAAGAGTGGTTGAATCATATGTCACCTTCAACCAAAAGTGTAAAGATGTGTTTAAGATTTAGCATGATCGATTGGGTCACCCTCAATAATGATCTAGAGAATCGTTGAAAACTCCAATGGTCATCCACTAAAAAAAATGAGAAGATATTCCAATCTCATGAGATCGTATGTACCACTTGATCTCAAGGGAAATTGATAATAAGACCATCATCGGTCAAAGTTAGATATGAATCACCATCATTTTTAGAACGAATACATGGGGATATATATGGACCAATTCATCAACAAAGAAGGCCATTTTCATACTTTATGGTATTGATCGATGCTTAAAGTAAATGGTCACACCTTTGTCTATTATCAACCAATATTGTATTTGTGAGGTTTCTTGCTCAAATAACAAAATTACAAGCTCAATTCCCCGATTACCCTATTAAGAAAATGAGGCTTGATAACGCTGGTGAAAATACTTTCCAAACTTTCAATAATTATTGTATATCAATTGGAATTGAGATTGAACATCTTGTACCACTTGTTCATACACAAAGTGGTATGACTGAGTCGTTAATTAAACGTCTCCAACTCATTGCACAAATATTACTAATGAAAACAAAACTCCCAGTTTCTGCTATAGGACATGCGATTTTACATGTTGCAGCACTAATTCCAATAAGACCAAGTGCTTATCATAAATATTCTCCATTGCAGTTAGCATATGGTCAGGAACCAAATATATCTCATCTTTGAGTATTTGGTAGTGTTGTTTATGTTCCGATTGCTCCTCTGCAACGGACAAAAATGGGTCCACAATGAAGATTGGGATGGATATAATTCACCATCCATCATTAGATATCTTGAACCACAAACGGGTGACATGTTCACAGCTGGTTTTGCTCATTTCCATTTTAATGAGAATGAATTCCCACCGTTAGGTGGAGGAGAAATAAAACAAGCCTCGCAAGATTTAACATGGAAAACACAATCATTGTTATATCTTGATCCTCCTTTAAAGCAATGCAATATGGAAGTGCAAAATATCATACATTTGAAAAATATTGCAAATCAACTTCCAAATGAGTTCAATGATACAACACTGGTTACAAAATCATATATACCAGCTGCAAATGCACCTGCTCATATAGAAATACCAAAAGATCAAAGAATTTCAAATGAGTCTACAACACAGTTAAAGCGTGGAAGACCACTTGGTTCTAAAGATAAAAATCCTTTTAAAAGAAAGAAATTTGATAAAGATATTAGTTCTTAAATCATAGAGAACATTCTAAAAGAAACAAATGAGGAAGATGATCTTCATAATCATGAGCATATAGAGAATAATGAGATTTCCATTAACTATATCTATAATGAAAAAATAATAAGAAGAGATGAAATAAATCATAATGATGGAATATTCTCATTCTCTATATCTGAGGAAATTGAAAATGATAATGAAGATCTAGAATCAATGTCAATGTCAAAATGTCAAAAGAGACATGTTTGGATAAAATGGAAATAAGCCATTCAAATAGAATTAGACTCATTGAATAAAAGAAAAGTATTTGGACCCATCGTTCAAACTCCTAATGGTTTAAACTAGTTGGATGCAAATAGGTTTTTGTGCGAAAGAGAAAAAAACAATGAGGTCACAAGATATAAGGCACGTCTTATCGCACAAAGGGTTTTTTTAGAGACCTGGAATGGATTACGAGGAAACATATTCCCTTGTTATGGATGCAATGACATTTAGGTACTTGATGAGTTTAACTGCATCCAAAAATTTAGATATATACCTTATGGATGTGGTTGCGGCATATCTATATGGGCCATTGGATAATGATATTATACATGAAAGTCCTTCAAGGATTAAGAATGCCGAAAACATCAAACACATAGTCTAAAGAAATGTGTGCAATCAAACTGCAACGATCTTTATATGGGTTGAAATAATATAGACGTATGTGGTACAATCGTCTAAGTGAATATCTCTTAAAAAGGGGATTTGTGAATAACCCTATTTGTCCTTATGTATTTATTTAGAAAACAACTGGATTTGTGATTATAGTTGTTTATGTTGATGATCTGAATATAATTGGGACCTCAAAGAAGATTGAAAATGCTCGAAATTATCTGAAAGAGAAATTTAAAATGAAAGATCTTGGACAAACAAAGTTTTGTCTTGGTTTACAGAGAAAGCATATAAAGAATAGTATATTCGTACATCTATCGAATTACACAAAGAGAGTATTAAAACGCTTTAACATGGATAAAGCAAATCCATTAAGCACTCTAACGGTATGTAGATCTTTAAATGTTGAAAATGATCCATTTCGTTCTTGTAAAAAAAGTGAAAATATACTTAGACCAGAAGTATCATATATGAGTGCAATAAGGGCTCTCTTGTACCTAGCACGTTGCACTTGTCCTGATATTGGACAGGGATTAAACATATCTTTCGATATTTACAAGAGACGATTGATCTAGGATTATTTTATCCTAGAGATTCAAAACATGAGTTTATCGGTTTTGCAGATGCGAGATATTTATCAGATCCTCAAAAAGTCAGATCACAAAATGGATATGTTTTCACCATTGGAGGTACGACGATATCATGGCGTTCTCAGAAGCAAACATTAGTTACAACATCTTCAAATCACGCTGAAATCGTTGCACTCCATGAAGCAACTAAAGAATGTGTGTGGCTCAGGGCTATAACTTAACATATACAAGAAACATATGGATTATCGGTTAACATCGTTCCAACAATACTATATAAAGATAATGTAGCTTGTATTGCCCAAACAAAAGAAGGATACATCAAAAGCGATAGGATGAAACATATCCCTCTTAAATTTTTCTCATATACTCGAGAGCTTGAGAAGAAGAAAGAAGTTGATGTTCGTTACACAAAGGTGCTCCACACTTCAACATTTAGAAAACACATTCATAACATCGGGATGCGACACCTTCGAAGCTTATGACCAAACAAAGGACTGAAAATCGAGGAGGAGTTTTTATGGTTGCACTCTTTTTTACTCATCATGGTTTTTTATCGCAATGGGTTTTTCCATGATAAGGTTTTTAACGAGGTAGTCGATAGACATTCAAGGAGAAATATTATAATTATATAAAATTTTGAATGCCTAATACTTTTATGAATGATCATAATGAATTTATGATTCTTTTATAAAGGGTCATAATGAATTTATAATTTTTTAATTTGAAGAGTCATTTTTATTATAAACATTGAATTAAATTTTTATATAATCTTTTAAATTACAATTTTATTATGTTGCGTCGTGTTGGAAGAGGCGGTAACACCAGAAACCGCTCAACATCTGAAAAAAGATTTAATGGTCCACAACACTAGAGACAATCGGATACAGTATTTTCGGATTTTATGAATCCGAATTTATTTCTGACCACTGGATCGGCACAATATATGCCGTATCCCTTCTATCAGCAAATGCTACCGCCGGTCGAGCTGATGATGCATCACGAGCCTCCGATGCATCAGGAACCAACGGTGGAAGAGCTTTTAGCGATGGATGAGGAAAGACGCAAACTCGATGATGCATCACTAGCCTCCGATGCATCAGGAACCAACGGTGGAAGAGCTTTTAGCGATGGATGAGGAAAGACGCAAACTTCCTCGTATCGATCTGGATTCTTCATCTGGCGCACTTTGGTATAAACTAAATTTAAGTTTAATTCTGTAACTAATTAATTATCAAGTCTTACTTTACTTTTAATTTTGTTTTAATAGGATTTGTATGAGACAACTTAATCGTCATATCACAAAGACAATAAAAGCTGATTATGACCGTCTATGTTGTAACTAGACGCGAACCGATCCCGAAATAAAGGAACGATGGTGGAAAGCTTTCGTGGTATGTTTTTTTAAATATTCATTTTATTATAAATTTTAAACTTAAAATACTATTTCAATAAATAATTATTCCATTATTTTCAGCAAAAATTTTATTGGGATCATGCAATAACCGGACTAGTAAAGTCCGAATTTCAAAAGCATGTGGCAATACGACTGAAATCTCTTGTATACGACGTGAAAATAGACTGGGAGACAAAAATTTCCAAACCTCTTTGGATCCCAGATAATGTCTAGGAACAGATGCTTATTGATTGGGACGATCCTGTCATTAAGGAGAGAAGTCAGCGCGCTAGTCTATCCCGTCGTCTTGATAGAGCGGGATATGGGATAAGTGTGCATACTGCTGGTTCCCGCTCTTTCGTGGAGGTTTACAAAGATTTGGTAAGATTTAAAATTTTTTAAAGTTTTATTATGAGGGACATTTGCTTAATAGGTAAAACATGATTTTCAAATTTGTTTTAGGCGAAAGAGAGGGATGTGAACCGTCGTACGTGGAATTGTTGGAACGTACACACAAGAAAAAATCCGACGGTTCGTGGGTAGATTCCAGGGCGAAACAAATTCACGACTATGTTGTGAACATGGCATTGTAACGAGTGTCCCAAATCCCACCAAGAGAAGATGGGACCCGCAAGTGCACGGCACGTGTGTAGTATTTTAGGTGTCGATCCCACAGAGACTACGCAACACTACCTAAACCCGAACTACAATCAAACTTGCTAACGTAAGAATACGGATGAGGAATGAAATACTGAAAGTAAATAAACTACTTGGGTTCTAACGATGAGACAAACGTCCTAGGAATCCAGTTTCACCACAAGACTACCGAAACCAACGATCAACCTATCTATCATGCAATCCCAGTTAAAGCTATCTAAGGCGGATGATCCTAATATGATATCTACCCTCTCTCGAGGCATAGACACGTGGTCTAGACAAGCTGCCCCCTACTTTTGTGGCTGACACCTTGAACTAAACCCATAGACTCTGTGATTCACCCGTTCACCCTCAACCGTTGCTACCCTACTTTCGTGGCCTAACCTCGGTTGTTCTAAACCTGATTTTCCAAGACTAGAATTCTCCTTTCGTTCCTTCTCCTAATCTCTAACACATGCATTTACGTGGCCTTTGTAAACACAAGTAAATTAAGCACTCAGATAAAGAATAGATGAACTAAAACGGGAAGATGCATTCAAAATAGATCAAAAACGGTCTCGGGATAGCCGAGGGCTAATCCCTTATCCTAGAACAAACAAACTACTCGCTCATGCGTCTGTAAAGAAACATAAACATAGTAGAAAGTCTAAGGAACATAAAAACCAAACAAAACCGAAGTGGTGGTGCTTGATCTCCAATGCTCCTCGCTTATTTCCTCGCAATAATCTGTTCTATCTTTCGCTGAATTGTTCTCCTCTGTAAGCTTGCTGTAATGACGTCTTTTTGCCTCCTTTTAAGCCTCCTATGTCAGTCCAATTGTTGCCTAAATTGCCCCACGAGTTCTTTTATGTTTTAAGTTAAGTTTACTTAAGTTTTGAGCAGTTACAGGCCACGACCCGCTCGGGCACAAGGCAAAATGGTCTGGCATGCTTGCCCGAGTCGTGCTAAATGGTCCACACAATTGGCCTTAGGTTTTGCCCGACCGTGCAAGGGTTGTGCCCGATCGGGTGAGGCTTTTCCATGCTCAATCTTGTCCCGTTTGTCCCGTGATGATCCCCGAAGTTGCTCCTTAGCTCCGTGCATGCTCCTTTAGCTCCAAAATGGTCCAAATACGCGTAAAAACCTGAAAGAACATGAAAAGCACGAAAGCAAGTAAAACGGATACGGAATCATACGTAAAACATCACATATGTATCGAAAACGTCTCCTAAATCGTGCAAGAAATACGTATGAAAACGAGATGATCAAAATCCCCCAGACTTGAATGTTTGCTTGTCCCTAAGCAAACGTAAACGTGGAATACATGGGGTATGAAAATACGAGAATCCCCCTTCTCCTAGAAATACCGCTAAAGCGAACCTAACCGATCAAGAAGCATGTTGTGAGCAAATTCGGCCTAATCGAGTTTTCAGTCTTAATCCTAGGTCCACCACGGTTACCCATGAGAAAGTAAATCAAAGGAGACTAGACACACTACCGTAACTCCCTCCACCAGACAAGACTTCAGACTATGCTAAACCTAGGTCAACCGAGGATACTTGTTTCTTTCTTTCCGAGCTTCTTTTCTTTCCTTTTTCCTTTTTGTTTCTTTTTCTTTTTCTACTTTTTATTTTCTTTTCATGACTTTTTCTCTTTTTTTTCTTTTGTTTTCTTTTTATTTTTCGTTTTCATTTTTTTTTCTTTTCTTTTCTTCTTTTTCTTTGCATACACACTAGGCTTCTAGGACGTCAGATTTGAAGGGATCCAGCCTCTACTTAGACCCAGACTACCGATGACGGTATACTCATGCATCTCGCGTGAGAGTGCAGCGGAGTAGGCGGCTTTTTGTGCCATGCCCTTAGGACGTAGAAAGATGATCGACAACCCACCACTTAGACCCGAGCCACCGAAGGAGTAACAAGGTCGATGCACTCATATCGATTTTTGATCATGCTTATTAGGCACTATTTCTATCGACAGCGGAGTGTTAGTGTGTGCTTTTCAATCTGCAAAACAAACTCGATTTTATATGATCCAATGATCCTCAATAT
>CM071865.1:20073129-20085749 GCA_036759665.1 Gynandropsis gynandra
ATGCTTGCCCGAGTCGTGCTAAATGGTCCACACAATTGGCCGTAGGTTTTGCCCGATCGTGCAAGGGTTGTGCCCGACCGGGTGAGGCTTTTCCATGCTCAATCTCGTCCCGTTTGTCCCGTGATGATCCCCAAAGTTGCTCCTTAGCTCCGTGCATGTGTTTTTAGCTCCAAAATAGTCCAAATACGCGTAAAAACCTGTAAGAACATGAAAAGCACGAAACCAAGTAAAACGGATACGGAATCATACGTAGAACATCACATATGTATCAAAAACGTCTCCTAAATCGTGCAAGAAATCCGTATGAAAACGAGATGATCACCTGTCATTAAGGAGAGAAGTCAGCGCGCTAGTCTATCCCGTCGTTTTGATAGAGCGGGATATGGGATAAGTGCGCATACTGCTGGTTCCCGCTCTTTCGTGGAGGTTTACAAAGATTTGGTAAGATTTAAAATTTTTTAAAGTTTTATTATGAGGGACATTTGCTTAATAGGTAAAACATGATTTTCAAATTTGTTTTAGGCGAAAGAGAGGGATGTGAACCGTCGTACGTGGAATTGTTGGAACGTACACACAAGAAAAAATCCGACGGTTCGTGGGTAGATGCCAGGGCGAAACAAATTCAGGACGATGTTGTGAACATGGCATTGTAACGAGTGTCCCAAATCCCACCAAGAGAAGATGGGACACAACCGACTCTTTCTCAAGAAGAATACAACGAGATGTATTTCGAGGTAAATCAGGAGATAATTTTACAATAAATTTTTTATTGATAATTTAAATTTAAATTAAATTTCAATATTTTTTTTGTAGCATGTAACACCGTACAAAGGTCGCTTATTTGGTCTTGGAGGAATGACATCAAAACATGTGAGTTCCTCCAAAGGCAAGGAAAAGGTCGCGACCGAGGAATTTTGAAACACAATCTCGAAGATGCAAGAAAAATTAGAGAAACAAAGTTCACTATTAGTACAACAATGTTAACAATTAGAACAACAAAGTTCAAAGTTCAACGCTCTGCAAAGAGAAGTTGATTGATCAAGAAGGGAGCGTCAGCAGTGCCTCAGAATGATGAAGGAACACATGCCCACTATCAATTGGGATACGACCGAAAACAATGACGATGACGATGATAATTTCCAATTACCACCAACTAGTTTCTAAATAGATAATTTTGATATTGTATAAATACTGATTATTTAATTTTAGTTTCAATTTCAATTTCAATTTTAAATTTTAATTTAATTCTTTTTTATTTTTTTTAAAAAATTTCCGGATGGCCCTGTTCCCATCCGAAAATTTTAAGCACGATATTCGTCCGAGTTTCGCGTCGATTTCTGGACTACCTATTCGTCTGAAATTGCGGACGGTTTGCGCACTAAATATTCCGGATGTATTTGCGGACAGATATTTGTTGGCGACACTCGTGTGCGGACGGTTGCCTACCGTCCCTAAATCGTGAATTTCTTGTAGTGTCAAGCACAACAACGCATCACACTAACATAAGCCTAAGCGTACCTAGTTCTGACTTTATCGATCGAAAGTCATGAGGCATGCAATCCTACATATAATCTAAGTTCACTTCACTAATCCCTAGACAACATTCAAGCAATCTCCATACCAATTCCCCTATGCCTATGTGAGATATCATTACAATCGTTTTATCGTTCTTTTCTCTTTTCTTCTTTTTACAGTTTCCACATTTTTTTCATTTTGAAAATATGCGCTTGGTTTCTAGGACGTCGGAGTCGAAGAGGATAGCTTTCTACTAACTCCCAGGTTTCCGATTGCACACTCAAAAGCTCTTGTAACCTTAGTAGAGTGGAGAGGTGCATCATTGAAGAATTGTTTAGACCGAATACCACGTGTCAACTCTAACCCTTAGGATGTAGAACATCGCCTCAACCCACCACTTAGACCCGAACCATTGAGGTCGATGTACTCATGTCAATGTAAGCCTGAAATAGTTAGAAACTTATCCATATTGACAGCGGAGTATAAGCGCGTGAAATTATAAAATCAAATGATCCATAAAGAATGAACGGTAAAATATATCTGATAAAGCAAAAAATGAATGGTATATACGGAGATATGGATACTTGGGATCAAAACCTAGAAGGCGAAATGCAACTAATCGATATCCACGAGTCTTTCTTAGCAAATCTAGACAATTGTTTACGACTTGAAAAAGTCGCACAAAAATGACTAAAACTCAAAATTTCGTACTAGATATCCATTTGTTTATTCTTAAAGAAAGTAATAAAAACAAAAAGAAAACTTGAAGGCTAATCCTAATCACATGCATGTTACTCTGATTGTCTTGTTTTCATACGTATTTCTTGCATGATTTTAGAGATGTTTATGATAAAGATGTGATGTTTACATATGATTTTCTATCCGTTTTACTTGTTTTTGTGTTTTCGTGTTCTTACTGATTTCAATGCGAATTCTGTTCATTTCGAAGCTAAAGAACATATACGGAAAAAAGTACTAGTATCGAGGATCGTAACAGAGCAAACAGGACGAGAAACTGGGAGTAGCGGGCAAGATGTGAACATGCCCGACCGACCATTGTGCATTGTGATAACATCTAATCCGTCGTAGTATTTTCATGATTCATAGTTTTAGTTTTTATTCCGATTTTTGGACTTTGCCGACTTATTGAGTATATTTAAGTACTTCTTCTATCACTTTCTGCATTTTGCAGGAAACGAAGACATGTTTAGCAAACACGAGTGATTACGGCGAATCCACCCGAAAACATGACCAAGTGATCAAGATGTGATATGAGCACCACCAAGATGAAAAGATGTGATGAAAACATGCAGTAGGTCGGGCATCACCTTGTGCACGGCTGAGCTGAAGAGGAAACCAAGCTGCACGACCGATCTACATCACAAGCACGATCGGGCAGGAGGCAAGCACAAGTAGCACGACCGGGAAGCTACACACGCACGGTCGGGCATCATTTTGTGCACGACCGGGCTAAGGAGAACATCAAGGCGCACGATCAGGCTTCAAACAAAATGAGAGCGTGCTTTTATCTAGAATCAGCCCCATAGCTTATGCACGGCTAGGGCTTGCTCCATGTACGGTCGGGCACTCAAGAAAAGACATAGCAGGGTCGGGCATTCATAGGAGCAAGGTCGGGCTTGGATGCCAACAAGCAAAGCGAATCACATGAACATCATTTGAACATATGTGGATTTAAAAGGAACCAGAAGAGAGAAGCCAAAAACGGACTAGAAAGCAGAAAAGAATGAGGGACGGAGAAACCAGACCAGAGAGAAGAGAAGAGACAAGGTATAGCACGGTTGATAAGGAGATTTCGAGGAACCGGAATCATTCGTCCGAAGCCAAACTCGGGATGATAGGGAAGATGAACATTTACTTTGTTTATGTTTATTTCTCTATGTATTATGAGTAGTTCTCTTATCATGGGTTAGGGATGCCATTGTAATGGATTGTTGATTCTTAATGCTTGATTTCGGTTTTGTTCAATCGTATGGTTCGATAGGTTTGTAGTGTGCATAATACGTTCTTACCTTGTTTATTTCATGATTGAATGAGACTAGATCCATTCGGTGAGATTAGACACATTTGAATGAAATTAGAGATTCGTCTAGGCATCGTGAGCGTCAGACTTGAGTCTCAGAATTAGCCTTCGAATGAATTAGATTAATGAGAATCCAGCGATCGGTTAATCTATTTAGGAACGGTAGAACTCCCATTGTTCGTCGTGCGTTTAGGATATAGGTTTACTGCATCGAGAGGTGAGTACGTTTATATCCTAGATAGTGGATTTAGGCATCGAGAGAGTCACTTCCGTAAATAGAGGTCGAGTTCCCATTGTTTCCGATAGTAGAGATTAGAGTTCTCATTGTACTTCATGCATCTAGACGTTCCGCGCTGCATCGAGAGATGAATGACGTTGATTCCCTAGGTAGAGGATTTAGGCATCGAGAGAGTCATTTCCGATAGTTAAGGTAGAACTCCCCACTCGTTCTTCATCTAGACGTTTCGCCTGCATTGAGAGATAAGTGTCGTTGATTTCCTAGATAGTGGACTTAGATTTTAGTTCCCCATTGATTGATATAAATCGATTTCATGTTCTATAGAAACATCCATTCTCATGTCCTGGTATTCCTAAACCCGTGGTACTATATCTTGTTGAGTCTAGTCCCGTATTGCTTTATCATTTATTTTCCAGTTTGATATCCACCTATTGATCGATCTTCTTCTCATGATTTCTTGATTCTAACGGTGCACTCAGTCCCCAGAGTTCGATCCTGGTACTACACCAGTCGTATACTTGCGGTAGAGTTGTCTAGGAAATTTAAAACCTGATTTCCCCACATCATATTGCACGGTTGGGCACTTCAAGGAACATCATGCACGGTCGGGCTAGAGATCATGCACAGTGGGGCACTAATGTCATAAATTATCCCCGAGAGCATCACATGATCTGGGCTCCTACATTGCATGATCAGGCATTAGCCATCATTCAAGCACGGTCGGGCTTCCTTGACATGCACGGTCGGGCAACATCACTCAAGAGGATGCCCGGTCAGGCTCAATGCTTTGCACGATCGATCATTCACATCATGCACGGCCAATATCTTCCTTCAGCATGATCGGGCATCAATTCAAGGAACACGCCCGTTCGGGCTTCACATCTTGCATGGCCGAGCATGGAGATGCACGGACTTGCAACACAGAAAAGAAAAAACTCGATCGATCGAAAACAATTGGAAATTCACGAGAAAGAATGGAAATACTCAGCCAAAGAGGAAAGAAGCAGAAAATGAAAGAAAAGAAGAGGAAAGAAGAAGAAAAAGGGTCAAAGAATATAGGACTCATTCGGTTACAGAGACAGACTGACGTAAGTTACAAAGAGAGTTGCAGAGAGGGAACACTGGTTCGTGAGCACTTGATCGTGGAGACATTCAAGGAGACATTCAAGGAGCATTCAAGATCAAATCAGAACTTCGGTTTCGTTTGGTTTTCTGTGTTCTTTAAACTATTTACTTCAATTATGTTGTTTGTTTTTGAACGCATGAGCAAGTAGTCTTTGTTCTAGGAGAAGGCATTAGCCCATGGCTATCCCGGAACCACTTTGATTTATCTTTGAATGCAATTTCCCTTTTTCGTTTATCTATTCTTTGTTTGAGTACTTGATTGACTTGTGTTTACGAAGGCCAAGTAGATGCATGTTTAGGAACTTAGGAGAAGGACCGAGAGGAGAATTCTAATTCCAGATAGTTAGGCATAGAAAACCCAAGTCTAGGCCATGAAAGTAGGGTAGTAGCGGTTGAGGGTTAAACAGATGAATCATAGAACTTATGGGTTTAGTTTAAGGTGTCAGCCAAGAAATTAAGGGATAACTTGACTAGATCACGTGTCTATGCCTTGAAAGATGGTAGATATCATATTAGGATCATCCGCCTTAGATAACTTGATGGGGGATGCATGATTAGATAGGTTGATTGTTGGTCTCGGTAGTCTGGTGGTGAAACCGTATCCTAGAACGTTTGTCTCATTGTTAAGATCTCGATAGTTTATTTTTTTAGTTATTTCATTCTTAAAACCAATATTCTTTGTTTTCAAGTTTGATTTGTAGTTTGGGTTTAGTTTGTGTTGCTTGTCCCTGTGGGATCGAGACCTAGAGTACTACACACGTATCGTGCACTTGCCTGGTCGTGCACCTGGTACTGCCCGGTCATGTACTTCATCAAATCAGTTTGTCGTTCCACTGCTCCATTACTTTGCATTTCCTCCAAAGCTCACGAAGGTTACCCTTGATCATCATCTTGATCTGCATATCTAGCCGTGGGAGCTTTTTCTAGTGGTTCACTCAAGACATCAACAGAGAATACGGGCTCTACCATGTGAACTTTCTTGAGGTCTTTATTCAACCCGAACTCCACCGTCTCTTCCCCTATCTTCATCGTCAATAATGGCATTGGTGATATTGAGGAATGGTCTTCCCAAAATAATAGGTGTTCTTTCATCTTCCTACATATCTAAAACCAAAAAATCAACGGGGATGTAGTAATTGCCTACCTTAAGTGGTTCATCCTCCACAACACCTATCGGGTGTTTTGCTGAATGATCATCCATCTGTAATACCATCTTCATAAATTTAATCTCTCCCATGTCTAGTTTCTTACACATCGACAGTGGCATGATGATGACACTAGCCCCTAAGTCACAGAGGCCGTTGTGGATGGTAGTGTTTCCGAGCTTACAAGGGATGTCGAAGGTACCTTGATCATCTCGTTTTCATATGTATTTCTTGCACAATTTTATAGATGCTTATGATATAGATGCTATGCTTTACGTATGATTTCGTATCCATTTTATTTGTTTTCATGTTTTCATGTTATTACAGGTTTTTATGCTTATCCGGTTCATTTTGGAGCTAAAGGACGTGCACGAGACAAAGTACCAACATCGAGGATCATCACGGGAAAAACGAGACGAGAATCAGCAAGGAATAGCCACTACCCACGCGGGTAACTCCCTAGCCTGAGCGGGTATTTGTTACGGTGATTTTGTCCAGCAAATTGAGCACCAGTCAGGCGAGAAATTCCACGCCCGGGGCCTCGAGGGGGCAGCACTTGAGCCCGAGCAGGCAGCACCTCAGTCCGAGCAGGCTGCCTCTTTTCTCATCGCGATCCCGCGCGACCTTCCGCGCTGTACCCGAGCGGGTCACTTACCCTGTCCGCACGGATCGCGTTCGTCACCTGCAAATCCAAATAAGTTAATTTGACTTAAAACAAATAGACGTTTGTTGGGGACTTATACAATAAGAAAACCGACTTTGGAGAAGAGGAATAAGTGATATTTCGCTGGAGGAACTAATGGAAACGTCACCCAACTTATTCAAGAATGGAAACTCATGAAAAGTCAACAATCGATGGCTGCTGCAACATAAGGAATAACTGAACGTCCAGAAGGAAAGAGAGGGAGAAAAGGAAAGAAAAGAGGAAGGAAAGAAGAGGAGAGGAGTGAGAGGTCGATCTCATTGACCAAGTTTCGAGTTCTTGATCAAGGAGAGAGTAGAGAGAAGAAGGAGGTTCTTGCGAAGGAGACTTACGAGGAGCATTGGAGATCAACTTCATACTTTGGTTTCGTTTGGTTTTCATGTTCCTTAGACCTTCTATTTCATTTATGTTTGTTTACGGACGCATGAGCAAGTAGTTTGTTTGTTCTAGGAGAAGGGATTAGCCCATGGCTATCCCGAAACCACTTTTGATTTATCTTTGAATGCATCTTCCCGATTTCGTTTATCTATTCTTTATCTTAGTGCTTTAATGACTTGTGTTTACGAAGGCTAAGTAAATATGCATGTGTTTGGGGTTAGGAGAAGGACCGAAAGGAGAATTCTAGTCCTAGAAGATCAGGTTTAGAACAATCGAGGTTAGGCCACGAAAGTAGGGTAGCAGCGGTTGAGGGTAAAACGGATGAATCACAGGTCTTATGGGTTTAGTTCAAGGTGTCAGCCACGAAAGTAGGGGATAACTTGACTAGATCACATGTCTATGCCTCGAGAGAGGATAGATATAATATTAGGATCGTCTGCCTTAGATAACTTGACTGGGATTGCATGATAGATAGGTTGATTGTTGGTTTCGATAGTCTTGTGGTGAAACCGGTTTCCTGGAACGTTTGTCTCATTCTTAAGAACTAGTTTGTTTATTTGCTTTTAGTATTTCATTCCCATATTCAATATTCTTTCGTTGCAAGTTTGATTCGTAGTTTGAGTTTAGGTTGTGTTGCCTAGTCCCTGTGGGATCGACAGTTGAAGTACTACACACGTGTCGTGCACTTGCGGGTAGTTTAGGTTATTTATTTAACTTTGATAACTCATCAAGTTTTTGGCGCTGTTTCCGGGGACTATTGTCAACACGTCTTAAATTCGAGCTAGAGTCTTTTTCGTTTTGTTTTTGCTTTTATTTTCTTTTCTTTTGTTTCTTTCTACCTAATTACGTCTATTTGTCTTTTGTTGGTTTATGACCAGGTGTCAAGGTGCTTCAAATCTACTCAAAATCGACCCAGAGATCGAGCGAACTTGCATACAACTGAGAAAGGGAAAGGAAGAAGGTAACACAGAGTCGTCAAATACACAAGATATGGATAATCAGAACGGCTATGGACAACCACAATTACCTCTCGGTAATTTGGGGTACTTGCAGCAACAGCCACTCGCGCCTCAACCGCGAGAATCACAGGCTCCTCCACCACGTCGCGTCAGAGATTACGTGGTGTCGAACATGAACAACGTGCAAACAGCCATAAGGATGCCTGTTGTTGCTAGGGAACAGTTTGAGATTCAGCCAGCGATGATCAACATGCTTTATCAGAAGCAATTCATGGGTGGAAATTATGAGGATCCCCATCAGCACCTTAGAGACTTCCATGATCTTTCCGGTACATTCAAGAGACACGGAGTCTCAGAGGACGCGATCTTATTGCGTCTCTTCCCCTTCTCAATTGGGGGAAGAGCGAAAACTTGGCTGCAATCGCTCCCCGCTGGATCTATCACTACTTGGGATCAGCTCTGCACATTATTCTTATCACGCTTCTTTCCTCCGAGCACGATAATTCAGATGAGGGGGAAATCACAACGTTCAGATGCAAAGATGGAGAAACTTTGTTTGAAGCGTGGGGCAGATTTAAGGATCTTCTACAGATGTGTCCACACCATGGTCTTGAGTGGTGGTACGTTATCCAAACCTTTTATAATGAAATTTCATATGAACACCAAGCGACGTTGGATAAAATTGCTAGAGGATCATTTATGGATCTTAGCGTCGAAGAGACATACGAGATGATCGATAACCTTGCCATGAACCACACCATGTGGTCAACACCTAGAGGTATGCCTAACAACACTCGTCGCCTATATGAGCCGAATCAGAGCCGAGCAACGGGCAATGTAGCGAACGCCATGTACTGCTTGAATTGTGGAGATACAGAGCATGTTGCTTCTCAATGCACGCTGCAAGAGGACATGGAACATATGAATTACGCCCAGCAGCAAGGAACACACAATTTGGGAATGCCTACAACCCGAATTGGAGGAATCATCCGAACTTGTCATACCGAACGACTCAACCGATGAAGTATTCGGGATTTCAGCAATCACAGGAGCCATACCAGCAAAATAACCAGCAAGTTCAGCATACTCAGCAAGTTCCACAAGCTCCTCAACCTCCTCAAGCACCTTCGCCAAACCTTGAAGGAGTGTTGTTCGAATTTATCAAGGAGCAAAGGCAACACCATTCAACTCAAACCAAATTCAATGCGGATGTGGGGACAGCGATCAACAAGCTCAAAACTCATATGGAATCCTTGAGAAACCACGTTAAGAGCTTAGAGAACTCCGTAGCACAACAAGCTGCCTCATCCTCTCGGAATCCCGGATAGCTTCCAGGTAAACCCGAATTGAACCCGAGAGAGTACGTGAATGCTATTTCTGTGTGCAGCGATGATGTGGTTGAGAATTCGCCCTCTAAAGAGCGAGAGCAAGCTGCTGGTACGTCCATGAAAAGAGGCCAAGGTAAGATTGCGCTTATGGAAAGAGTTGAACCAGATTTAGACAAACCATATGTTGCTCCACCGGCATACAAACCTACTATATTGTTTCCTCAACAGTTGGTGAGCAGCAAGAACGAAGAGAGAGTGGGCAGATTTGTAGAGGGTCTCAAGAAGCTTGAGATAAACATCCCATTCGTGGAAGCCCTCCAAAAGATGCCTATTCATGCCAAACTCATCAAAGAGGTTCTGTCCAAAGAGAAGCATATCGAAGAGAACGAGACGGTAGCACTCACCGAGGAATGTAGCGCTATCATTCAAAGGAATGTAGCGCTATCATTCAAAACAAGCTGCCACAAAAGTTGAAGGACCCCAGAAGCTTCTCCATTCCATGCACAATAGGTAATATTGATATTGATAATGCTTTGTGCGATTTAGGGGCAAGCGTGAGCATTATGCCACACTCAGTTTTCAAGCGGATGGAATATAAGAATCTCAAACCTACAAAGATGTGTCTACGCCTCGCGGATCGTTCAGTAAGATATCCAGTGGGAATTGTTGAAAATGTTCCCACCATGGTAGGTAAGCTTTGCATTTCCACTGGTTTTGTTGTACTTGAGATAAAGGAAGATGCTAGGTGATAACACGTAATCCGTTGTAGTTTTTATATCATTCTTAGGTCTAGTTTCGAGTAGATTTATTAGATTTCATTCATTTATCGAGTTTTATTCAACTAAGAGAGATCTGATCTAAATAAAGGAGTTTTCGAACCAGAAGGAGAGGGGACGACTCAGAGACGATTCAGAGACATAGAAGACACACTTGGAAGGATCGAGAAGGACGGAACGAGGGATCCAAAGCATGGAGGATCTATTGAAGACATCGGTTGATGAATAGGGAGCATTCTTATTCTCTTTCTATGTTGAGTTTAGATTTCTTTTATGGTTCGTTTTCTGAGTTCATGTCAAAGTAGATCTATTGCCATAGGATAGAGAGTATTGCCAACATGTAATGAGGTCTTGTGCTTAATGAATGGTGGATCTTAATGCTTTCATGCTTGTACGCCACTTGATATGAATGAATTTGGTATTTTATCATGTTTTCAAATTTCATGGTTGATCTTAATGCTTCAATACTTGTACGCCACTTGATTGATGATGTTAGAAGTCTAATAAATCTACGCCAGAGCATTAGACTTTGGAACTTAGCCATGATTTACGGTTTAATCGGTTTAGAATCTACGCAAGGTCAATCGATTGAATCTAGGGATTAGGATAGCGGTCGTAATGCGTCTATGCATGTAAGATGCGCAATAGATATATTGGTGTATGCATGCTAGATAGTGGACAAGTCTACGCGAGTCAGTTCCTATAGGAGAGCTTGAATTCCCTGAACTCGTGATAGTATCTAAGACCAATTATCTCGTTAGAACTTCGTTACATCGTTGTGCAACTCTTGATACCTATGGTGTTTTGTCGCTGAGTCATTCCTATCATTAGTTTAGTTAGTTTGCATTTGCATTCCATCTACTATTGATTTTACACGTCTTATTCATTAGTCTAATAGCTTTAGAGTTGCATCAATTCCTTGTGTTCGACCCTAGTTGCTACACGATCCGTATTCTTGCGGAAGCGTTAGTCTAGGTAATTTATTACTTGAGTCTACGCACATCAAGTTTTTGGCGCCGTTGCCGGGGAATTGATTACGGCTTTAGAGTTAGGATGCTTTTGGATTAAGACATAGTCCTTTCCGGAGTCTTCATTTGTTTTTCGTTTTTGTTTTCTTTCTTATAGAGTAAAAAAAAATAAAAAATAAAAAATTTTATATCTTGTTAACCTCTCGGAGCTTAATCGAATTTTGTGTTGTTTCTTTTGCGAGGTAACATGTATGACGTGAACTCTTTGTATGCCGAAATAGCTAGAACAAAAAATCGGATTGACGAACTTCATCATATGCTATCTAACTCATACCGTCCACATTACTCGGAGCAATCATGGGAACAAGACGTTTGGGGGTATGAAGAAGAGATCTACGAGAGTTACAATCAGCCTTTCGGGACTACATACAATCATGGATGGAGCGATCACGCGAATTTCCCGTATAGGAATACCGATAGTATGCTTCAGCCATGTGAGCATCCCCTTCCACAACAAGAGGCTAACTCCGATATCATGTCTATGTTAGCTCAAATCTTACAAGTACAAAAAGATCAAACCAACGAGATTAGAGAGATGCGAGCGAGTTATAGAGACATGAATAACGGGGTTGTAGAGACGACAATGCAAACCTACGGCGATTTCTTGGCACAGCTCCCTGTAAGTTCCCCTGGACCACAAGAGTGTCTATCGGGAAGTTTAGAAACGGATCTTCGTGAGCATGTCAACGAAATTTGCCCAAGGGATTATTTGACGGTGGATCAGCCTACTGCAATATTTGAAAGGGGTGAAGCAACTATCACAGTAGCGGAATTGGATGTCGATGAGCTTAAGGAGAAGCTTGAGGAAGAAGAGGAGCCAAAGTATGTAAAACCGGAACCTAGACCACCTCCTTTGCCATTCCCGCAGCGTCAACGCATGTAGAAAGTAGATCAGCCAAATCCCTCAATAAGCGAAAAAGGAGATGAATCTAACATGGGAGAGGATAAGGCTATGGACATTGATAAGCATATGTCGAAACCCGAGATGGGAGAAGAGTTCAGCTTGGTGGACACACTTGAGCAATGTGTCATCAATTTTGTGTTCCCCAAAGGCATCTTTGAGAGTTTAGCCGAGGAAGTTTGTGACGAAATTCAGAATACGGATTCCCTAGATATGGATCTCTTAGCAGCTGGAGAAGATCCATACAAGGTACTAAACGAACTACTTGATAATGAGAAGAAAGAGGAATCCACCGACCGAGACTTCCACGCCACACGAGCTGTATGCGGTTCAAATCAGTACATGAACGATCCTGAAATGCCGCAAAGCTACACCCAACGTCCAGCACACAATTGGGACGTTGACAAGATGACCAAGGTGAAGATGAAGCCTTCACCACAAAGGCATACACACCAAAAATTTCTGGAGACATTGGAAGAAACA
>CM071865.1:20089968-20108453 GCA_036759665.1 Gynandropsis gynandra
GATCTAATAAAAGGGGTTTTCGAACCAGATTGAAAGGGGGGACGATTCAGAGACATTGGAGACACACCTGGAGAGATCGAAAAGGACGGAACGAGGGATCCGGAGCATGGAGGATCTATTGAAGACATCGGTTGATGAATAGGGAGCATTCTTATTCTCTTTCTATGTTGAATTTAGATTTCTTTTGTGTTTCGTTTCCTGAGTTCATGTCCAAGTAGATCTATTGCCATAGGATAGGGAGTATTGCCAACATGTAATGAGGTCTTGTGCTTAATGAATGGTGGATCTTAATGCTTTCATACTTGTACGCCACTCGTTATGAATGAATTTGGTATTTGATCATGTTTTCATATTGATTGGTTGATCTTAATGCTTCAATACTTGTACGCCACTTGATTGATGATGTTAGAAGTCTAATAAATCTACGCCAGGGCATTAGACTTTGGAACTTAGCCATGATTTAGGGTTTAATCGGTTTAGAATCTACGCCAGGTCAATCGGTTGAATCTAGGGATTAGGATAGCGGTCGTAATGCGTCTATGCATGTAAGATGCGCAATAGATATATTGGTATATGCATGCTAGATAGTGGACAAGTCTACGCCAGTCAGTTCTTATAGGAGAGCTTGAATTCCCTGAACTCGTGATAGTATCTAAGACCAATTATCTCGTTAGAACTTCGTTACATCGTTGTGCAACTCTTGATACCTATGGTGTTTTGTCGCTGAGTCATTCCTATCATTAGTTTAGTTAGTTTGCATTTGCATTCCATCTACTATTGATTTTACACGTCTTATTCATTAGTCTAATAGCTTTAGAGTTGCATCAATTCCTTGTGTTCGACCCTAGTTGCTACACGATCCGTATTCTTGCGGAAGCGTTAGTCTAGGTAATTTATTACTTGAGTCTACGCACATCACTAGGATACCTATTATTCTTGGTAGGCCGTTCTTAGCTTCTACAGGTGCGATGATAGACGTACAACAAGGAAAGCTTTCCTTACGTGTCGGAGATGAGACGGTCGAATTCAACCTGTCCAGCCCCATGAACGGACCCTTATCCAAGGAGTCTTTCCTTAGAGTCGATTCGTTGGACGAGTTATCAAAAGACATGTATGATCAAGTAAGTGTTTCTGATCCGCTTATACGATGCTTAACACGAGTTTGCGATAATGCAGGATTTGTGGACGAAGGAGGTGAGATGTGCACAAAATTCATGAGTGCTATTGCAGCACTAGGAGACGCCCCACATGAGGAGATACCACACGAAGTGCATGCTGGTTTCACTGTGGAGAAGATGTCCAAACTTGAGCCCGATCCTCTGCCATCTTCCCTTTCGGTATGAGTATGTTCAATGCGATAAGACATATCCTGCTGTTATGAATGCTAACATGAGGGCAGATGAGATGAGAAAACAACCCACACACGTAAAGAAGCGTAGGAGAGTCAGCTCTTCGATGTGTATGCACGGAGATTATACGGAAGACAACCACGAACCTTCCACCGAAGCTCAAAGGAGGCTGCATCTGCATTTGCATGAGGTAATGGAAAAACATGTCATAAAACTTTTCAATGCAGATACCCTTTATCCAACCTCGAACAGCGAATGAGTGAGTCTCGTGCATGACGTGCCAAAGGAAGAAGCAGTGACTAAAGGATGGCACGACAAAAAGACCCTACCTCATGACTTCTAACTAGGTGACTTAGTTTTACCCTTGAATTCTCGTCCTATGCTTTTATCGGGCAACCTACGGTCTCATTGGTCTGGTCCTTTTCAGGTACGAGAAATCTTCACACATGGAGACGTGGAACTATGGAGCGATTCGAGCGGAACATTCAAAGCTAATGGACAGCGACTAAAACTCTACAAAGCCACTCAACCGATCGAAAGTGGAAACTCCATTTCCCTTTCCGATCCACCCGTCGTGCACGTGTGTGGAATGGAGACGTCAAAGCTTAAAGACGTTAAAATAAGCGCTTTCTGGAAGGCAACCCATCTGTTTCTTTTATTTTTCTTAGTTTTTAGTTTCAGACTCTATTAATCGTTTTCGTAAAAAAACAAAAAAAAAACACAAAAACAAATACCACAACAAACGTGACTTCATTTCCCTTACCCTCCATCGGAGCTTCACATCGAGGACGCCGTTCAATTCAAGTCTGGGGGAGCAGCTTACATTTGTCAGGTGATTTCGTTTCATTTTCTCTTTGATTTCGTAATTTTGAGGTTGTTTTTGATTTCGTGAGTCAGAGTCGTCCTAGGCACTTGTCCGGTGCCACATTTTGAGATGAACCTTGAACCTAGGATACTTAAGAAGTTGGCCTTTTCCATGAGATTTTGCATGTATGAAGCTAGGTTTTTCCTAAGCGTTAGAGCTTATTATTCGGCTGAAAAACAATAGGTCGTAGTTCTTTGGGAATCCTAGTGTTGCTTGTGGGGGGTTTAGACGAGGTTGCTAGGCTAGTTTATCGTTTATTCTCTCTATCCAGATGGCCATACTTCGTGTAGACGATGCTTTACTTCACTTTTCTATGAGGATTACTATATCATATGAGATCGAGCTTACTTGCAGATCAAGAGCGCACACTAACACTCCGCTGTCGATAGAAATAATGCCTAAAAAGGATGATCTAAAGTCGATATGAGTGCATCGACCTTGATACTCTTTCGATGGTTCGGGTCTAAGTGGTGTGTTGATGATCATCTTTCTACGTCCTAAGGGCATGGCACAATAAAACGCCGCCTACTCCGCTGCACTCTTGAACGAGATGCATGAGTATACCGTCATCGGTAGTCTGGGTCTAAGTAGAGGCTAGATCCCTTCAAATCCGACGTCCTAGAAGCCTAGTGTGTATGCAAAGAAAAAGAAAACAAAAGGAAAAGAAAAATAAGACAAAAAAGAAAATAAAAAGAACGAAAAAAGGAAAAATTGAAAAAAAGAAAAGAATAAAAAAAAGAAGCTCGGAAAAAGAAATATCATCGGTTGTTCTAGGTTTAGCATCTGTCTGAAGTCTTGTCTGGTGGAGAGAGTTGCGGTGGCTTGCTTAGTTTTCCTTTGATTTACTTTCTCTTGGGTAGCCTTGCTGTACCTAGGATGAAGACTGAAAACTTAATTAGGCCAAATTTGCTCTAGACGTACTAGTTAATCGGTTAGGTTCGCTTTAGCGGTATTTCTGGGAGAAGGGGTAATTCTCGGATTTTGTATACCCCAAGTGTTCCACGTTTACGTGTGCTTAGGGACAAACAAACATTCAAGTCTGGGGGATTTTCATCATCTCGTTTTCATATGTATTTCTTGCACGATTTTAGAGATGTTTATGATATAGATGCGATGCTTTTCGTATGATTCCGTATCCGTTTTACTTGTTTTCGTGTTTTCATGTTCTTACAGGTTTTTGAGCGTATTCGGTTCATTTCGGAGCTAAAGAACATGCACGAGACAAAGTACCAACATCGAGGATCATCACGGGACAAACGGGACGAGAATCGGCAAGGAATAGCCACTACCCGCGCGGGTAACTCCTTAGCCCGAGCGGGCATTCGTTACGGTGATTTTGTCCAGCGAATTGAGCACGAGTCAGCGAGAAATACCACGCCATGGGCCTCAGCCCGAGCGGGCAGCTCTTGAGCCCGAGCGAGCATCACTTGAGCCCGAACGGGCAGCACTTGAGCCCGAGCGGGCAGCACCTCAGCCCGAGCAGGCTGTCTCTTTTCTCATCGCGATCCCGCACGACCTTCCGCGCCGTACCCGAGCTGGTCCCTTACCTTGTCCGGACGGGCCGCGTCCGTCACCTGCAACTCCAAATAAGTTAATTTGACTTAAGAAAATGGGAGTTGGTTGGGGACTTATACAATAAAAAAAATGACTTTAGAGAAGAGGAATAAGTGATATTTCGCAGGAGGAACTAATGGAAACGTCGCCCAACTTATTCAAGAATGGAAACTCATGAAAAGACAACAATTGGTGGCTGCTGCAACATAAGGAATAACTGAACGTCCAGAAGGAAAGAGAGGGAGAAAAGGAAACAAATGAGGAAGGAAAGAAGAGGAGAGCAGTGAGAGGTCGAGCTAATTGACCAAGTTTTGAGTTCTTGATCGCGGAGAGAGTAGAGAGAAGAAGGAGGTTCTGGCGAAGGAGACTTACGAGGAGCATTGGAGATCAACTTCATACTTCGGTTTCGTTTGGTTTTCATGTTCCTTAGACCTTCTATTTCGTTTATGTTTGTTTACGGACGCATGAGCGAGTAGTTTGTTTGTTCTAGGAGAAGGGATTATCCCATGGCTATCCCGAAACCACTTTTGATTTATCTTTGAATGCATCTTCCCGTTTTCGTTTATCTATTCTTTATCTTAGTACTTTAATGACTTGTGTTTACGAAGGCCAAGTAAATGCATGTGTTAAGGGTTCGGAGAAGGACCGAAAGGAGAATTCTAGTCCTAGAAGATCAGGTTTAGAACAACCGAGGTTAGGCCACAAAAGTAGGGTAGCAGCGATTGAGGGTAAAACGGATGAATCACAGGTCTTATGGGTTTTGTTCAAGGTGTGAGCCATGAAAGTAGGGGATAACTTGACTAGATCACGTGTCTATGCCTGAGAGAGGGTAGATATCATATTAGGATCGTCTGCCTTAGATAACTTGACTGGGATTGCATGATAGATAGGTTGATTGTTGGTTTCGGTAGTCTTGTGGTGAAACCGGTTTCCTGGAACGTTTGTCTCATTCTTAAGAACTAGTTTTTTTATTTGCTTTTAGTATTTCATTCTCATATTCCATATTCATTCGTTGCAAGTTTGATTCGTAGTTTGAGTTTAGGTTGTGTTGCGGAGTTCCTGTGGGATCGACACCTGAAGTACTACACACGTGCCGGGTAGTTTAGGTTATTTATTTAACTTTGATAATGCATTATACCTGGGTCGGGTAATTTCTGTGGCACCCTATGATGGATAACGACGTATGTCATAGCGGTGACCATCATTGTCTCCTCTTCCACTCTACGTTTCTTCGTGAGGATTTCCTTTAGGAACTTAGCGTAGGAAGGTATCTGCATGATTGCTTCTTGGAAGGTCATAGAGATCTCCATCTTCTTCAACCTTGCTGCGAATTTGGAAAATTTTGAATCGTAAGCTCGTATCCTTTGGCGACCGAGAAATGGAAGTGGAGGAGGTCTTTGTGGCGGTGTCACATAAATCGATTCTTCTTCCTCCTCATCTTGTGCTTCCTTATGACGCTTGGGGTTGCTAGACTTCACTGTTGAATACTTTGAGCACTCTCCTTTCTCAAAATTGCGGAGTTCGACATCTGTAAGTTCTGTGCCGCTCCTTAACATGACGACATTGCAATGCTCATGGGGATTCGGCTCAAGTTTTGCCGGTAGAATTCCTTGCAGATTGGAAGAGCTCACTGCAAGCTGTGCAACTTGGGTGTCTAAGATCTTCAAGTGCGTCTAAATTTCCCTAATTTGCGTCTTTATGTCTTCGTGATCTCGTCTTACACTTTTCAGCTCAGCGTATTGACCTTTCTGTCTTTGTAAAAGCTGAGCAAACATAGATATGATCTCGGTGTTCCCCTCTTGTTGTAGAAGTGGCGCTGGTACTCCTCTTATCTAATATCCTTGATACCCCTGCACTCTAGGCTAGAAATTTTGATTTTGCGGCTGGCTCTGAAATGGCTTCGGCTGATAGCTTCCTTGCAGTGGATTCAAGACATTGTCGATGTTTTTGTGGGATAGATTCAGATGATTCTTCCAGCCCAAATTGTAGGTGTTGGAATAAGGGTTGTTCGCGACATAGTTCGCATTTGCAACATACTGGAATCCATGAGAATCGAAAGATCCTTGTTGCATGTTTACCATTTGCAACTTTATCTCGGCAATCTCAGCTGCAATGCAAGCACCTCACCATACGTACCCTTAGCTGGTGTCCAATGACTATACTCTCCTGACAAAGTGTTTCTTCCCTCGGTGATCATCTCAATCTTGACTTCAATGGCGGTGAATGGGAGGTCATGTAGAGAACCTCCATAAGCAGCATTCAACCAATCACGAACGTCGTCACAAAGAACCTCAATAAAAGTGGCTATTAGGTATCTTTTATCCATCCCATGGTGAGGGCATTCTCATTGATATCCTTTAAATCGTAGCCAAGCTTCAGGAAGACTCTCTTTATCCTCTTGCACAAACGAATTGATCTTGTTCTTCCATAGCTGCGTCTTATGGGGTGAGAAGAGTCGCATCATGAAACGTTTTTAGAGCTGGTTCCACATGTGAATAGAATCCGGTGGTAGCGTGTAGAGCCACTCGAGTGCATGCTCCCTGACTGAGAACGGGAAGGCAAGCAACATTATCGCTTCATCATCTATTACAGGGTATGCTTTCATGTTCGAACACAACATCTTGAACTGAGTAAGATACTGGTTCGGATCCTGTGTAGATCGTCCCTTGAATAGTGATTGACTCAACATCTAAATGAAGGCCAGTTGCAAGTCAAATCTGTTTCGATCTATCTCGGGCTTTCGAATACAGGAGAGAAGCTGTGTGTGTTTAGGCGCTGTGTATGCCCCACATGTTTCCGGTGCTTCCTCCTCTGCCATCTCTTCTTCACTAGACGAATATTTTCTCGCTCAATAATTGTTTCCTCAAGACTTTCGGAACCACTACGTCTATCTGTTTGCTATCTTATCAACACTCAGGTGGTCAATTTCCGGGTCGAAGAGGAGTTCTTTGCCTTTCGAACTCCTAGACATACACCGAAAAATCTGCACGTAGGAAAACAAAAAATAATGGCTTAGCTTGGAAGGGATGTATTAGACTCTAAATAAAAGAAAAAAATGCAGAAAATAAAAAAACAAAAGTCTCGGAAAGGATTGGATCTCGACTCAATGAGTCCCTAATTCTAATGTCGTAACTAGTCCCCGACAATGGCGCTAAAAACTTGATGGTGAGAAATCAAAGGTTTTAATTTCCTAGACCACTCTGATGTAAGTATACAGTACGTGTAGTACCGGGCCCGAACTCTGGGGACTTGGTGCGAACGTTAGAACTAAGAATTCATGAGAAGAAGATCGGTCAATATGTGGTTCTCAATTTGGAAAGTAAAGCATAAAAGAATGACGAGACTAGATTCAGGAAGATAGAGCATCATGGGTTTCGAGAATGGCGGGATATATAATAGATGTTTCTACGAAAACATGAAATCGGGTTATATCAATCGACGGGGAACTAAAACCCAAATCCACTACCTAGAGAATCAACGTTACTCATCTCCCGATACAACAATGGAACATTAAGATGCATGAAGAACGAATGGGAAATTAAACCTCTACTGTCGGAAATGACTCTCCCGATGCCTAAATCTACTACCTTACTCACATCTCGATGCACCAACGAAACATCTAGATGCATAAATAACGAACGGGAAATTCAACCTCTACTGTCGGAAACAATGGGAACTCAACCTCTATTAACAGAAATGACTCTCCCGATGCCTAAATCCTTTGTCTAGGAGATAAACGTACTCACCTCTCGATGCAGTAAATCTATAACATAAATGCATGAAGAACAATGGGAGTTCTACCTCGATTATTACCATTCCTAAATAGATTAACCCATCAGCTGGATTCTCATTAATCTAATTCATTATAGGGTTAATTCCGAGACTCAAATCTGACTCTCCCGATGCCTAGACAAGTCTGTAATCTCATTCAAACAGGTGATCAGCAAGTATGAATGCAATACGTACAACCCATCAAACCATGTGAATGAACAAAACCGAAATCAAGCATTAAGAACCAAACAATCCATTACATAGCATCCCTAACCCATGGCAAAGAGAACTACTCAGAAATCGTGGGGAAGTAAACACAGAAAGTATTTATCTTCCCTATTTCTCCAAACATGGCCTCCGACAAATCTTTCAGTTTCTCGAAATCTCCTTCATGAACCGTGATCTCTCTCCACTTTCTGTTCTGGTCCAACTTCTTGGTGTGCCTTTTTGGCTTCTCTCTTCCGGTTCTTTTTAAGCTCACACATGTTCAAGCTTCATCTGTGTCATTCGCTTGGTTAGTTGCCATGCAAGCCCAACCGTGCACACCAATAAGCCCGACCGTGCAGCATTCTTCCTTGAGATTCCCTATCGGGTGTGAACAAGCTCGGGTTGTGCAACACCTACGGGGGTCCTTCTGGACATTAAGCCCGGCCGTATGTTTTTGTGTTCGGTCATGCTAGTGGCCTTCTCCTTCAGCCCGGTCGTGCAAGTGGTGATGCCCGATTATGCTTGTTGCATATGCTTTCTACTTGGTCATGCTTGTAAGGATACTTGGCCATCCTGCATGGATTCTTCAACTCCCCGGTCGTGCTTCAAAGGATGCTCGGTCGTGTTGTTTCAGGTTCTCAGCCCGACCGTGCTTTGATTGTTGCCTAGTCGTGTTGCATGGATCTATCAGCTAGATCGTGCACATATTCAGCTCAGCCGTGCATTGGTTTTCAGTTCAGCTCAGTCATGCCGCAGGATGTTGCTTGGCCATGCTCCCTTCACACTTTGGTCACGTTTTCGGGTAGATTTATCTTATTTACTTGTGGTTGCGTGTGATGTTGTCTTTTCCTGCACAACACACGAAATAATAAAAGAAGCCCTCACTTTTGCTCAATATATCGATAAATTCTTAGAATCGTAACAAAACTAAACCTAGGAATGATGAAATTATTAGTACTAATTACATGTTATCAGTCATGAGGACAATTGGAGGAGAAATTTATGACGTGGTTCTTCCCTCAGAGTAAAGCTCAGCTCACAAAAAATAAGATTAAAACATTCGTGCAAGGGGCAACCGAGAGCTTATATGAAGCATGAGAACGATTTAAAGGCTATCAACGCCTTTGCCCACATCATGCATGGATCAAAGCTACCTCATACACAATTTCCTGCGAGGACTTAAGGACAACACGATGATATTGATCATAGCCGCTGCTGGAGGTTCCTTAAGGAACCTAACATTTTAAAAAATTGAGGACTTGATCGATCACATGGCCGACAAAGGAAGCAATGCTGCAGGAGAATAGAGCCGCAACATTGCAGCAAAGGTGGCCCATGTGAATGAGACGCACGGCTTATTACTTGTCTGTATTAGTCGGAGCAATCATGGGAACAATAAGTTTGGGGGTATGAGGAAGTGAACTACGTGAGTTACAATCAGTCTTTAAGGAACACATACAACCTGGATGGAGAGATCACCCAAACTTCTCGTATAAGAACTCCGATGGTGCGTTGAACGCGCAATAACTATCGAGAAACTTCCAGCCACGGGTGATGCAATGAAATCAGAAATTCTAGCCAAGAATGCAGCCTCAAAATTAAGGTTATCAGCCACGTGCACCACCGCCGATCCAAGCCGAGGCAGCCCCTAACATTACAACTATGTTCACCCGCCTCCTCCCAGAGAAAAAAAATCGAAACAACTTATTTTTGGGAGTGAAAGCGAAGCAATACAATTCCAAGAAGCAGATGGAGGGATTTCGAAACAATCTTAGGCATTTAAAAACACAAGTGGCCCAATTACCACAAGAAGCATCACGTCCGCAAGGAATTCTACCGGGGAGACCAGAAGCAAATCCCTGTAAACACGTATGCCATTTATCTAAGGAGTGGTAAGACGGTGGATCAGCCTGCTCCTTTGATGTAAGGGGTGAAGCATCTATCGCAACAGCAGAAAAGGCTGTCAATAAGCTTAAGGAGAAGCACGAGGATGAAGAGGAGCCAAAGTACGTAAAACCAGCCCCAAGGCCGCCTCATTTGCCGTTTCAACAATGTCAATGCAAGGAAAAAGTAGATCAGCCCAGTCTTTCAAGCATGAGAAGAAACCCAAGGAGGAAGATGAGCCAAAATAGTAAAACCCGATCCAAGGACGTTTCCACAACATCAACACAAGAAGAATGATGATGCCCAATTCGCTAAGTTTGCTAAATTGTTGAAGAAGATGCACATCACCATTCCATTCCATGAACGTTGAAGAAGATGCCATCATATGCTAAGTTCTTGAAGGATGTGCTTGTGAACAAGCAAGACGTGAAGATGGAGACCGTGATAGTGACAAATTCAATGCTGCAACAAAATTTTGTCTAAGCGCTTAATGACTTGTGTTTACGAATGACAACGTATATGCACGTGTTAGGGATAAGGAAAAGGACTGAAAGGTGAATCCTAGTCCTAGAAGATCAGGCTTAGAACAACCAAGACTAGGACACGAAAGTAAGGTAGTAACGGTTGAGGGTTGAATCGGGCGAATCATGAATCGTAATGGGGTTTAGTTGGGTGTCAGCCATGAAAGTAGGGGATGACTCAATCTAGCCACGTTCCTATGCCTTGAGAGAGGGTAGGTTCTACATTAGGATCGTCCGCCTTAGATATCTTGGACATTTGTCGCTTTGTTTATAACTTACCATTCCACTGCATATTCATCATTGCATCTCATCATCCTTATTCCTTCGCAGCAAGCATTAATTCTAGTTTTGATTCTTTGACTGTGTTACATTAGCCCTTGTGGGATCGACAACTTAATTACTACACACGTGCCTTGCCGGTAGTTTAGGTTAACTTGGCTAACTTGACACACATCAAGTTTTTGGTGCCCTTGTCGGGGACTAATTGTCATCACGTTTAGGATTCAGACTAAGAATCATACTTGTTTTTTATTTTTTTTCTTTTGTTTTTCTTTTCTTTTTTGTTTCTTTCTACTAATTATTTTTACTTTTCTTTCGTAGGTGCTAGACCCGATCTCAAGGTAATTCGAATTTGCATTGAATGGACCCCGAGATTGAGAGAATGATTAATAAGCGAAAGAAGGGCAAGAGAGAAGAAAGAGTAGACATGACCAATCCACGAGCAATGAATGAGAAAAAATATATATTGGATGGTCACGGACAGCCGTTATTACCCGTCGATAATGTGGCACAATTATAGCAACAGCAGGCTCCTCCACCACGTTGTCTCCATGATTACGTGGTGCCAAATATGAGTAACGTCCAAACTGCTATAAGGACGCCGGCTGTTGCGAGGGAACAATTCGAGATCAAGTCCGCGATGATCAACATGTTATACCAAAAACAGTTAATGGGCGGAAATCACGAAGACCCTCATCAACTTCTACGAGACTTCCTAGAGCTTTCAAGCACATTCAAAATAAATGGAGTCTCGGAAAATGCGATCTTGCTATGTCTCTTCCCCTTCTCAATTGGGGGACGAGCGAAGACGTGGCTACAATCTTTTCCCGCTGGTTTGATAACTACATGGGACCAACTTTACACAACATTCCTATCACAGTTCTTCCCTACGAGCAAGATGATCCAAATGTGAAAGGAGAAATCACAATGTTTAGAAGCCGAGAGGGACAGACCTTATTTTAGGCATGGGGAAGATTCAAGGACCTTTTGCAAATGTTTCCTCATCACGGTCTAGAGCAGTGGTTCATGATCCAAACATTCTACAATGGGATCACGTATGAGCATAAAACGACGTTAGAAAATGCTGCTCGAGGATCATTCATGGACTTAAGCATTGAAGAGGCATACGAGCTTATCGACAATCTTGCCATGAACCACACCATGTGGTCTACACTAAGAAGTATGCTGAACAAGACACGAGGTCTTTACGAAGTTGATAAAAGAAGTGCGATGGGCAATGCGGTGAATGCCATGTATTGTGAAAATTATGGAGAGACGGATCATATGGCTTACCAATGCACAATGCAAGAAGACATGGAGCACGTGAGCTACGCCCAGCAGCAAGGAAACACACAATTCGGGAACACCTACAACCCGAATTGGAGGAATCACCTGAATCTCTCGTATCGCACTACACAACCGGTGAAATGTTCGGGTTTTCAGCAAAGGCAACAGCCATATTAGCAACCGCAGCCACTCCAGCAAGCTCCTCAACCTCCTCAATCTCCTTCGCCAAGTCTTGAGGCGGTGATGCTTGAGTTCATCAAGGAACAAAGGCACCAGCAATCGATTCAAGCTAAATTCAACGCGGAAATGGGAGCAGCGATGAATGAAATCAAAACTCAAGTGGGTCTGTGATTAATGAGCTGAATACCCAAATGGAATCCTTGAGCAAGCATGTGAAGATCCTTGAAAATTCCATTGCACAGCAAGCTGCATCATCCTCTCGGAGTCCCAGAATGCTACCCGGGAAGCCCGATCTTAACCCGAGAGAGCATGTAAACGCCATCACTTTTTTCAACGAGGATACGATCAAGAATCCGCCATCTAAATCGCTAGAGAACATTGCTGAAAATTCAGTGGACAAAAGAGAGGGCAGAACTGCAATCATGGAAGGGTATGAGCCTGATTTAGAGAAGCCATATATTGCTCCGCCGGTGTACGAACCTCCTGTACCATTTCCTGGACGCTTGGTAAGCAGCAAGAATCAAGAGAGCGTGACCAAATTCTTCCATTACCTCAAGTAGCTCGACATCAACATGCCATTCGTGGAAGCCCTCCAAAAGATGCCTAAGCGAGCGAATTACCTTAAGGAGGTTCTTTCCAAGGAGAAGCGAATCAAAGAGAGTGAGACAGTAGCATTCACCAAGGAATGCAGCACTATTCTCCAAAACAAGTTGCCACCGAAGTTGAAGGACTCCGGAGGCTTCTCCATCCCATGCACCGTAGAAGACATTGACATCGACAAAGCTTTGTGCGATTTGGGAGCAAGCGTGAGCCTAATACCGAACTTGATTTATAAGCGGGTAAACTTTGGAGATCTCAAACCTACGAAGATGTGTCTACGACTAGCTGATCGTTTAGTAAGGTATCTGGTGGGAATTGTTGAAAAAATTCCCACCAAGGTAGGTAGTATTTGCATTCCCCATGATTTTTTTGTACTCGATATTGAAGAAGATGCTAACGTACCACTATTCTTGAAAGACCATTCTTAGCTATTGCAGGTTCCAAGATAGATGTACAACAAGGGAAGCTCTCTCTACGTGTCGGTGAGGAGAAGATTGAATTCCATTTGTCCAGCCCCAAGGAGTCATACTATAGAGTTGATGTGCTGGACGAGTCGGGGAATGACACGTTTGATCGAGTAAGTATTTCTGATCCTTGTGAGAGAGGGCTAATGAAAGTTTGCAATGTTGCAAGACTTACTCATGAAGGGGCCAAGGTCCATACTAAATTCGTGAGGTCCATTGAGGCACTGAAAGATGCTCCACATGAGAAGACGCTGCACTAAACGCTCATTGATTTTGCGATAAAGAAGGCGTCTAAGCTTCATCTTGAACCTCTTCCTTCTTCTTTTCGGCATAAGACGCGAAAGCCACCCATTCGTCTCAAGAAGCGTAGGAGAGTGAGCCCTTCAATATGAATGTGCTGGATGCTTACAGAGGATAAACACAAACCTTCCATCAATGATCAAAGGAGGTTGCACCAATGTTTGGAAGAAAAAGGAGTGACGACGGCAATGCGCAATGAGAAAGGTGGCCGCGCTGAAAGATGGCATGATACAAAGACCTTACCTCGTGACTTTCGGCCAGGTGATTTTGTTCTACTTTATGACTCTCGTTTTAATCATTTCCCGAAAAAATTACGTTCCCGTTGAGCTAGTCCATTTCAGGAACGAGAAGTCTTCACACATGGAGAGGGAGAACTATGGAGCGATTCAAGCGGGACATTCAAGGCAAATGGGCAACGTTTTAAGCTATATCAAGAAACTCCACCGATCAAAAGCGGAAATTCCATCTCCCTATTCCATCCACCCATCGCTCATACATAAAGCATGGAGACGTCAAGCTTAACGACATTAAACAAGCACTTTATGGGAGGCAACCCAATTTTTGTTTTCTTTTTTGTCATATTTCGGACTTGGTATACTTGAAAATCATAAAATAATCATAAACATAAATAAAAACACCTACAACCGTGACCTCACCTTCCTTATCCTCCATCAGAGCTTCACATCGAGGACGTCGTTCAATTCAAGTTTGAGGGGAGTAGCTCACATTTGTCAGGTGATCTCGTTTCCTTTTCTTTTGTTTTTCTAGTTCTTAGGTTAGTTTGTTTTTTGTTGAGTCTGAGTCCTCCCAGGAACTTGTCCGATGCCACGTTTAGAGATCAACCTTGAACCTAGAATGCTTAAGAAGTTGGCCTTTTCCATGATATTGTTCATGTCAGAGCTTATTAGTTGGTTGAGGAATGGGTGGGTCGTAAGTCTTTGGGAATTCTAGTATTATTTATGGGAAGTTTAGACCAGTTTGCTGAGTAGTTTATCTTTCATTCTCTTTATCCAGATGATTATACTTCATATTGACGATGATTTATTTCTTTTTCACGAGGATGATTTGATCGCATGAATTGAGCTTGTTTTGTAGAGAATAAGAGCGCATACTAACACTCCGCTATCTATAGAAATAATGCCTCTAAGCATGAACTAAACTCGATATGAGTTCATCAACCTTGATACATTTTTGATGGTTTGGGTCTAAGTGGTGGGTTGGCGATCATCTTTCTACGTCCTAAGAGCAAGGCGCATAAAAACGCCATCTATTCCGCTGCATTCTTCAATGAGATGCAAGAGTATACTGTCATGGGTAGCTTCTGTCTTGGTAGAAGTTGAATCCCTTCAAATCCGACGTCCTAGAAGCCTAGTTTGTTCGCAATATCAATAAAAGAAGAATAAAAAAAGAAAGCAAGAAAGAAAATGAAATGAAGGAATAAATAAGCTCGAGAATAAAACAAGTATCCTCTTTGATTATGTGATTAGCATTTGATTGAAGTCTCGTTTGGTAGAGAGAGTTGTGGTTTCTCACTTAGCTCGTCTTTTATTTACTTTCTTATAGGTAGCCATGGTAAACCTAAGATGAAGACTGAAAGTTATTAGGCCAAAATTTGCTCTAACTTGTTTGATGATCGATTAGGATTACCTTAGCGGTGTTTCTAGGAAAATGGGAATTCTCGATTTTTATATCTCCCACGTGTTTCACGTTTACGTTTGCTTAGAGACAAGCAAACATTCAAGTCTGGGGGCTTTTGATCATCTCGTTTCCATACACAATTCTCGTATGATTTTAGATATGTTTATGATGATAGTTGCGATGTTTATGTGTGATGTTGTATCCATTTTACTTTTTTTCGTGTTTTCATGTTCTTATAGGTTTTTATGCATATTTGGTTCGTTCGGAGCTAAAGAACATACACGAGACAAAGTATAAGCTTAAAAGATTATAACGGAAAAAACGGAACATGAAACGGGCAAGGAATGTGATACGACATGAGGAGACAAGGCCCCTCCGCGGGTTGGTTTCCTTAGCCCGCTCGGGCTCAACATCGAACAACATTTGCCCAAGTCATGTCACCTTCAACACGAACGGGTTGAGCTTCATGAGGAGCCCACGGGGGGTGCTCATCTTAGCCCGCGTGGGGTGGTGTTCCAGCAGGTTGTGCCAGAGTCGTGCTAACCCTTAGCACGTGCGGGGCATGGATTGTCAAGGGAGCCTGCACGGATTGCCTCCCAAGCCCGCGCCGGGCATGGCGTATAACAACTTCCCTATAAGTTCTCCTATAGGGAATTTATATAAAAAGGGACCCCAAATTGAGTTCAGAAGAAAGAAAACACAGAGAAGAACCCTATGGGGGTACACAACATCCATCATTCCATTCACGAGTCCTCTTTAATGAGAGACACAACAAGGAGTCGAGAATTGATTTGGGATCATCTCTCGTTTGATATTTCTATGCTCCTTACTCTATTATTTCTTTTATGTTGTTTTGACTCATGATCGAGTAGTAGATTTGTTCTAGGAGAAGGGATTAGCCCATGGCTATCCCAGAACCATCTTTGATTTGTTTATGAATGCATTTCCCCGTTTCGTTAATCTATTCTTTGTCTGAGCGCTTAATGACTTGTGTTTACGAATGGCCACGTATATGCATGTGTTAGGGATAAGGAGAATGACTGAAATGTGAATTCTAGTCCTAGAAGATCAGGCTTAGAACAACCAGGACTAGGTCTTGAAAGTAGGGTAGTAATGGTTGAGGGTTGAATCGGGTGAATCATGAATCTTAATGGGGTTAAGTTGGGGTGTCAGCCACGAAAGTAGGGGATGACTCAATCTAGCCACGTTCCTATGCCTTGAGAGAGGGTAGGTTCTACATTAAGATCGTCCGCCATAGATATCTTGACAGGGAATGCACGATTAGATAGATCAGAGTTAGGTTTCGGAAGCTATGCGGTGAAACCGGATTCTAGGACATTTGTCTCTTTGTTTAGAACCCACCATTCCACTGCATATTCATCATTGCATCTCATCATCCTTATTTCTTCGCAGCAAGCATTGATTCTAGTTTTGATTCTTTGATCGTGTTACATTAGTCCTCGTGAGATCGGCATCTTAATTACTACACACGTGTCGTGCACTTGCGGGTAATTTAGGTTAACTTGTTTAACTTGACACCCATCAGGGAGAGACGCACACATCATCCAGCTGCACTACCAACTCGGAACAGCAAGCATACACAAGGTGCACACGTTCTAATTTTTTTATTCGAGTCTTGGTATGTGAGCTCCTCTCTTAGGTTTTGAACACCAAGACAGTCTTCAGTTCATGTCTTGGTGGGGGTACTCTTCGAGTGACATGTTTGTGATTAGGATTAGCATTTGAATTCTTCGTTCTATTTTAGTAGTTACATTATTTTCGTTAGGATTAGAGGACGAATACCTAGTACGTAAATTTTGAACTTTAGCCATCTTTGTGCAACTATGTCGAAGTGGAAACAAAAGCCTAGGTTTGCTGAAAAATACTATTAGATATCGATTAGTCTAGTAGTTGTGCATAAATACATGGCCTATAGTTGTATTCCGCTCCCTAGGTTTCAGCCCCAAGTACTTATATCTCTGTGTATATCGTTCATTCTTTGCTTTGCTTCTATTGTTATAACCCCACACGCTTACACTCCGCTGTCAATATAATAAGTATCTAACTATTTACGCCTTACATTGACATGAGTGCATCGAACTTGATTGTTTTGGTCTAAATTGTGGGTCGAGGCTGTTTTTCTGTGTCCTAAGTGTTGGAGTATGCTCTAGAGACCAATCATTTGATGATTCTTATTTGAGTATTTTTTATGTATCATGACATTTTCTATAAAATGGCTTTCTATTATTTCATTTGATTTACTGTCTTTGTACATAAATAGATGAAATAATATCCTTAGAAATATCATTGAGAATAAGGATATCAATGTTGCATTAAGACTAGTATGTGTAAATTGATATGAGATATCAATTTAATACATAGATACATGTTAGAGAACAATGTACTGGATCGATCCGCCATGAAATTGCTGCATGGATTGTTATATGAGTATCATAGCAATTCTCATAGTGATTATGGTATATGTAAACCTATGACTTGAGACCGCCAGAGATCTTAACATAAGAAATTTCATGCTTTGACACTATCAAACGTCACTCATAAATGGGTGGACAAACAAGATAGTGATTGGGTATGAAATTTGCTTATGTAGTAAGATGTTGGTTGATCGAGATAAGGATTTGTCTGTCCTATATAACTGGAGCGATGTCACAAGCTCAAAGGCACATCAATAGGGGTATATAAGTTTTTTTGTAATTAGATCTATTATTATTGTAATTAGGTCTAACTTTGTATATCTAGCCGTTTTGGCTCATTTGAAACAATTAATCAGATTTCAAATTATCATGGTATCAGAGCACTAAGTCTAACGACACAACAAACTTCCCTAAAAACTCGGCCGACCTCTCCTTCCCTCTCCAACCGCTGCCGCCACCGACCCCCCCTCTTTCTTTGCGGCCGCCGATCACCCTCTTCATGTCCTCCGGCCGTTCACCTCTCTCCTCCCTCCCCAGTCGTCGTACCATCACGTACACCACTTTCCAACACACAAAATGCACCAAAACCCTAAATTTCAGGCCGTCGTCCTCCACTCCTCTCGCCTGCCCGTTTTTATCGCGTCCCGGATCGCCGCTCGTTGCTTGTCCCGCGCCGTGCCCCGTTGCTAGTGCATCGCGGTTCTCTTCCATTCCAAACCCTAGATCCGCATTCCTAACCCTAGATCTACTGTCCTAACCCTAGATCTACATCACCAAACCCTAATCCGTGCCCCTCTTGCTCACCTCTCCAAACCCTAACTCATGATTGGCCAAACAAGTCATCCTACCGCCCGTCTCTCTGATGCGGCCCCGACTTTCGATCCACAGCATCCGCTCAGTACCCTTCTCACCGTCAACATGGCCAACATCACCAAGCTGACGCCGACCAACTTCCTCACATGGAATGTTCAGATTCGTGCCCTTCTTGAAGGCCACAATCTCCAATGTTTCATTGAGGACAACTCCGTTGTTCCTCCGGCCAAGATCCACCGTGATGGAGTGTCCGTCGACAACCCTAATTTTCAGCCATGGAAGCAACAAGACCGTCTCCTCTTCTCAGCCCTATTTGGAGCAATTTCGGCCTCTCTACA
>CM071865.1:20119396-20129931 GCA_036759665.1 Gynandropsis gynandra
GCGGCCTGGTCGAGTCGAATACTCTTCGGGTCACTCATGTATGAGCCGCGGATCAACTTGCGAACATTCTCACGAAGCCTCTCCCGAGACTACCATTTGAGCTCTTGTGTTCCAAGATTGGACTCACCGAGGGTGCTCCATCTTGAGGGGGCGTGTAAAGGATACATGTATAGGGGTATATAAGTCTTTTTGTAATTAGATCTATTATTATTGTAATTAGGTCGAACTTTGTATATCTAGCCGTTTTGGCTCATTTGAATCAATTAATCAGATTTCAAATTATCACATGACTCATGTTCAGTCTAGTCATCAAGGAAAAAAGGATTAATAAGCATAAATCACGAGATTTGTAATGTCGAGGCACAAAGATTCTCATTGCTTAGGAAACAATGATGTGTTGCTAGACAATGCTCATTATTTGTGATCAACGCAATGAGAACCTATTGGGTCGCACACAAATATGAGTGGAGTTGGACATGTAAATGGGCCAATCTTATTATGAATAGGATAGAGAATAATTCGAGTTATTAGGGCCAATTCTAATTGAATTGTGAATTCAATTTAATTGGGCCTAATTCGGCCAATTTGGATTAATTAGGCGAAACACTAATTAGGGTTTTCAGTTAGGATTAAACCATTTCCCTATAAATAGAGTGCTTAAGCCATGTTCTCAATACACAAAATAAAAAACATTGCGCTCAAAGTATCGTAGAGGCCGAAACCCTAATCTAGCAACTAGGGTTCTCGACTTTATCTAGATCTCCTCCATCCGTGTGGGTACCGACAAAGGCAGGGGTGATTCGCTGCTGCTCGTGACTCACAGATCCGGGCTTTATATTACAATACACCAAGGTATGTCCTAAGAAACCCTAATCAGATCTGTCTCCGAATCAAATCTTACTAAAGGGAAACCGAGAAAACTCTGTGTTTCCGCTGTGTGTTCTTTCCTCTAGGTTTCCCTTTAGAAATGTTGGCCACATTGATGAGAATATCACAAAGAAAGCAAGCCTCGAATGGACGGACGGAACGGATGGGTCGAACAGGAAAAACAATCACGTGGATGCACAGGACGCTGACGAGGACGTGCAGGACGCTGATAAGGACGCGCGTGAAGCTTACGAGGACGCGGATATGCGGACCGTTGATGAGACTTGCAGACTAACAGTCACGTCCGATATTCGCGGGCCGGCTAACTCGGAGATGAGACTTTGTACAAAAACACCTAAATGGAGTCCTTCCCGAAGTCCAAACTTGATGAAACAAAGACCACTGGAACCAGCACTCAAAGAGCTTTCAGATGAATACCGGATCACTACCGGAACGTCACGTTTCCGGCGACATTTCGGCGACGTTTCCGACGAGACCTCTAGTGCACACTTAGAGACAAATTCCAAGGTTTCAAGCATGTTGAAGAGGCCTTGGACTAGATCTAAGGCTAGGAGGCTACAAGAGAAGATTCAAGACATCTTAGAAGCCCAAGATATTGAACAGCAACATCATTTGAAGGGTTTAGAGCCTCATCAGCTCATGGACCACACAAAGACCCATCAAGAGGAAGTGTCTTGGATTTGTGTCATTCAAATTGAAATTTGAAATCAAATTGTACCAATAACACCTATAATCTAGGGCTTATTTCGTGCATTGTCAGTAGGAAAAAAATCTAGGAAGATTAGTGGTCAATAAGAGTCTTAGACTTTTGAATAGGAGTGTAATGTGGGAAGTTTGTTTTGATCTTCTTTCTTTTTAAGGAGGCACGCATGAATAATAAAAAAACAAGTCATTTTCGGACCAATTACAGACCAAAGGACCTTAGCTCATTGTTCTTGAGATTGAGAGATTCATCTCACACAAATCGTTCAAGTTCGGGACTTGCTCGATTCGACTTATCAAGTAACGAACCACAGTTCCTTGTGGCATCTTCTATCATCCTAAGAGTTCTAGAGGTGCATATCCTCAAGGGTTTTGGACGGTCTCACTGAGATTTGGGCCAACATTCTTCAGCACGTATCCGTCTACAAGTTCAAAGGCATCCATTTGCACAACCGAGTGAAACGCACGATCCAGTCGCTCATCAGTTGGTATCAGAGCCACATTCTCACGGTTGTATCTATCCAATTCTTATTCATTTTATTCCTAAAGGATTTGGTTGTTCTCTCTCTTGTAGGTTCAGCCAAGGAGTCATTTAGGGTTTAGAGTTAAAAAACGACCAAAGAGCCTAAGTAAAACAAAGAAACGACCAAAGAGTCTATGAAAAACAAAGAAAACGGCCAAAGAGCCTAAGAAAAGAAAAAACGAAAGAAAACTAAAAGTAGAAACAAAGAGCCCAAAGGGCCACTCCTTAGAGGCTGAACCAAGGAGACACCATCCTAGGTTCATCACCAAAGAGCGACTCAACACACGAGAAACACACCACTCGCAGCAAAGCACTTGGACCCAGACGACGGACACGTTTTGAAAGCGTGAACTCGAAGATAAGGAGTCCTAAGCAACCTGAAATCAGTCCACCAATGGAGTTCAAAGGAACCTAGTAGACCTCACAATCATCAGGGACTAAGCTTGATAAGAAGGTTGAGTGATTATCTTCGCTTGAATTCGTTTGTGCGTAGGTTATTTCTCAATTTCTTTTGCGTGAGTACTAACTAGTTTTGGTCACATTTCCTTTGATTCATCATGTCCAACGAGAGTGAAGGATCAGTGAATAGAGCACCGGAGCCTTAAGTGACACGAGAGGAATTTCAAGCTCTCCAAGAGCAAATCGCGAATCTCACGCGTCTCCTCACGGTTCAACAACAACCACCGCGGCTCGAAAGGGGAGAACCGGCTCATCCAAGGCCTAATCATGATCAATCCAGGCCTGGAATACCACCTAGGGGAGGCCAAGAACGAAATCCTAGAGCTGACCTAGGAGAGGACGAATATCACAATGCAAACTTGCATTTTGGTCGATACGGCGGGGAAGGTGCAAACGGACCCTCCGATTTTGAAGATGACCTACCCTTCATGGCAAGACGAAGGCAAGAGGGATGAGCACCACATAGAGACTTCCATGACCATGATAATGGTGGTGTTAGAGTGGACATTCCCATGTTTTTCGGGGGTAGCGATCCGGAGGCATACTTGGAGTGGGAAAGACGCAGGAGATGGTGTTTGATCTCCACGAGTACACCGAGCAACGAAAGATCAAACTAGCCACTGCTAAATTCAGTGACTACGCTTTGATTTGGTAGGAGCAAATCATCCATTTCAGAAGGATGAACGGTGACCAGCCGGTCAACACATGGCGGCAACTCAAGCAAATCATGAGAAGCTTATACGTACCTTCATAATATTATGAAAAAGTGCATAACAATCTGAATTTCCTTGTGCAAGGATCCTTATCCATGGAGGATTATTACAAGGAGAGGCAAAAGTTGATGGTGAGGGTGCAAACTCAAAAGGACGAGCGGACCACCATGGACCGCTTCAAACGAGGCCTCAAGATCAATATTTTGCAAGTGGAGCCACATTGGTGCCAAACACTCAATGAGCTGCTGGATCTTGCCATATTATATGAAATATAGCCAGTAAGAAGGTCGAGGCACCAACGGTACAGAGGAAACAGCTTTAATGCGTGGCAAAGTTTTTCGCAAAACAGCCGCCCGAACCGAGCCGAGTAGCGACCCGCACGCACAGATGTGCATCCAGATCGGGCACCACCCAGCATGGACTGAGCACATTGATCACAACCATGATTTGGGCAGAATCCGAGGGGAAGCGACGGAGCATCGAGGCTTGACCCCAGACCAGACGTCCAACAGCCTAGGAGAGGGAGCACCGAACTGCAAACGTTTCGAACCCAAGACATCACTTGTTTTCGGTGTTCCGGACGAGGGCATTACGCGCAGGATTGCCCAAACCGACGCTCCATGATCATTCTCGAAAATGGCGATATCGAGTCTGATCATTCATATGATAGAGAGCAACAAGCAGAGGAGATAAGCTCCGAGGAGGAAATAGACGAGGATCCAGTGCTTGGAAGACTTTTGGTGACACGATGGGTCCTTTGCACACAACCTAAGGACGATGCGGCCGAACAGTGGGAGAACATCTTCCACACTCGAGGTCACATCCACGGCAAGATATGCAGCAACATCATCGACAGTGGGAGCTGTACCAACGTCGCGAGCACCATTCTTGTGGAGAAGCTCAGACTCACCACTCTCAAGCATTTGAATCCATACAAGCTCCAATGGCTCAACGATAGCGGAGAGACGAAGGTCACCAAGCAAGTTTGGGTACCATTTCGGATTGGAAGATACGAGGATGAGATCCTATGTGATGTGGTACCCATGCAAGCAAGTCACCTCTTGCTTGGCCGTCCTTGGCAATACGATGGAAAGGCACAGCACGACAGCTACACCAACCGATATTCCATCCAACACAAGGGCAAGAAGATACCCCTACTGCCCTTGTCACCAAAGCAAGCCTACGACGACCACCTTCACATCGTGCAGCAAGCTAGGAAGGTTGAGGAACCCAACAAGTCGCTCATCATCACTAAGGGTTCCATGAAGTCATTGCTCGCAAATCGACCGATGGTTCTCGTACGGAATAAGGAGGCCATTATTGAATGAAGAGGCAACTAACGTTTTACTGTAGCCTTTTAGTTTATCTAATGCACCTAGTACATTCATGAGGTTGGTGAATCATGTTCTTAGGGATTTCATTCGCAAATTTTGTGGTAGTAATCTTTTTATGACATCTTAGTATACTCTAAGAATATTAGGGAGCATGTAGAGCACCTTAGAGCGGTTTTAGGTGTTCTTAGAGCAGAAATGTTATATGATAACATGAAGAAGTGCACCTTTGCTACTAATAAGTTGGTTTTTCAAGGCTTTGTTGTTAGTGATCAGGGTATCTTTGTGGATCAAGTGAAGGTTGAAGTTATCAAGGATTGGCCGACACCTAGCACGGTTGGAGATATCAAAAGCCTCCCAGGCCTCATGGGGTTTTACCGACGATTCGTCCGCAATTTCAGCACCATTTCGACACCAATGATTGAGCTCATGAAGAAAGACCGAGCCTTTGTGTGGAGAGACACACAAGAGAGAGCGTTCCAAATGCTCAAGGAGAAGCTGATCCACCCGCCTCTCCTATCTCTCCCAGAATTCACCAAGATATACGAAGTTTTGATGAGGATCAACGAGAATGCCTATTGATAACATGTAATCTGCCGTAGTATTTATATGATTCTTAGGTTTAGTTTTGATTAGATTTCTTGGATTTTACCGAGTTATTGAGCATATTCGAGGATTTCATCAATCGTTTCGTGTTTCCTGTAGGAAATGAAGATATGAAGGAAAACACGAATGATTACAGAAATTCCACCCCGAAAACGTGTTTAAACAGCAAGATACAACATGTGCATGGCCACGGATCCAAATCGAGCACTCAAGCCTCGAGCTAAAGGAGCAGAAACAGCAATTGAAGGCAGCACGCTCGGGCATGGAGCCAGCCCGCTCGGGCTCAGGTTGTGCAAATGGAACCAAAAATCCCCGAGAGCAAGCTCGACTCAGGCTGATGAACAACATGGTCTGGTGACCTAGCCCGCTCGGTCTGTGTATTGGACACGATCGGGCTGAAACAAAGACCACAAAATCGCCGAAACTTAGCTCGACTCGGGCTGATGAACTACATGCACGGGGAAGAGAGCCCGACCAGGCTGAATGTGGTGCACGCACGGGCTGACATCTACACGAGCGTGTAAAGGTTGTGCCCGCACGGGCCGCCTAATCCGGAACTACCTCTATTGAAGGTTTGAACGGGTAAGTAAAGGAAAAACAAGCCATCTAGGGCAAGGGGAAGAAGCACAGACCAAAGAGACACCTAGAGACACAAGAGAAAGAGGAGAGAACACGGATTGAAGACTTTGGGCATCCGAAGGATTCATCCGAAGCCAATGCTCGGGATGATAGGGGAGACGAACACTTACTCCGTTTTTGTTTGCTTCTCTCTGTATTCTGAGTAGATCTGTTGTCATGGGTTAGAGATGCCATTGTAATGGATTGTTTGATTTATTAATGCTTGATTTTCGGTTTTGTTCAATTGAATGGTTCGATAGGTTATAGGTTTGTGCGTAATGCCTTCATACGTTGTTGATTTCAAGTTTGGATAAGACTAGATCTATTCTACTGAGATTAGGCACGTTTGATGGAGATTAGAGATTCGTCTAGGCTTGGGAGAGTCATATTTGAGTCCCATGAATGAACCTTCGAATGAGTTAGGTTAACGAGAATCTGGCCAATCGGTTAATCTATTTAGGAACGGTAATAATCGAGGTTGAATTCCCATTGTTTGTCATGCATGTAGAAGTTCTGCACTATATAGGGATATGAGTGACGTTGATTTCCTAGATAGAGGATTTATGCTTGGGAGAGTCATTTCCGTTTATAGAGGTCGAGTTCCCATCCGACATTAGAGGTTGAATTCCCCATTGTTCGTCATGCATCTAGAAGTTCCGCACTACATAGGGATATTGGTGACATTGATTTCCTAGGTAGGAGATTTAGGCTTGGGAGAGTCATTTCTAGCATTAGGGGTAGAGTTCCCTACTGTTCTTAATGCATCTAGACGTTCATTGCATGTTCTGGTATTCCCGACACCCATGATACTCCTTATTGTTGAGTCTAGCTTCATCATCCTTACTTATCTTTACTTTCTAGTTCACTACTCATCTATTGATCGATCTTCTTCCCATGACAATCTTAGTTCTAACGCTGCACTAGTCCCCAGAGTTCGACTCTTGTACTACACGAACCGTATACTTGTGGTAGAGTGGTCTTGGAAATAATTAAAACCTCTGATTGTGACCATCATGTTTTTGGCGCCGTTGCCGGGGACTAGTCATGTTTTTAGAATTAGGGTTTCATTGAGTCGAGATCCAGTCTTTTCCGAGTCTTTTGTTTGTTTTGTTTTTTTTTTTTTGCATTTTTCTTTTATTTTGAGTCATTTCATCTTTTCCGAGCTGATCTATTGTTAGTTGCTTTTCCTACATGCAGACTATTCGGTACATGTCTAGGAGTTCGAGGGGCAAAGAACTTCTCTTCAACCCCGATATCGACAAGACTACGCGAGCGCTAAAGAAACAACAAAAAGTAAGGCGTAGTGATCCCGAGAATATAGATGAAACGACAAGTGAGCGAGAAACATATTTTTCTAGTGAAGAAGAGATGGCACAAGAGGAAGCACCGGAAACCTACGGGGCGTATACAACGCCTAAACACACGCAGCTTCTCTCCTGCATTCGAAGGCCCGAGATAGATCGGAATAGATTTGAGTTACAGCTGGCCTTCATTCAGATGTTGAGTCAATCGCCATTTAGGGGACGATCTACGGAAGATCTGAACCAGCATCTCATTCAGTTCAAGATGCTATGTTCGAACATGAAAGCATACCCCGTAATAAATGATGAAGCGATTATGTTGCTTGTCTTCCCCTTCTTTAGTTAGGGAGCATGCACTCGAGTGGCTCTACACGCTACCCCCAGATTCTATTCATACGTGGAGCCAGCTCGAGGAACGCTTCATGATGCGATTTTTCTCACCCCACAAGACGTAGCTGTGGAAGAACAAAATTAATTCGTTTGAACTAGAGGATAAAGAGAGTCTTCCAGAAGCGTGGTTGTGATTTAAAGGATATCAACGCGAATGCCCACACCACGTGATGGATAAAAGATACCTCATCGCTACTTTCACTAAGGGTCTTCATGATGAAGTTAGAGATTGGTTGAACGCTGCTTGTGGAGGTTCTCTACATGACATCCCGTTCACCACTATTAAGGCCAAGATTGAGAAGATGGTCGAGGGAAGACATATTATGTAGGGAGAATTTAATCGCCGCAGTCTAGCCAAGGGCGCGGACAGCGAGGTGCTTGCATTGCAAGCTGAGCTTGCCGAGTTGAAGTTACACTTGGTTAACGTGCACCAAACGTCTCCCGATTCTCACGGATTCAAGGATGTTGCAGATGTGAACTACGTTGCCAATAATCTATATTCCAACACCTACAATCTGGGCTGGAAGAATCATCTGAATCTATCCTACAAGAATGCCGATAATGTTTTGAATCCGTTGCAAGGAAACTACCAGCCAAAGCCGTTTCAAAACCAGCCACAACATCAGAATTTTCAGCCTAGAACGCAAGGCTATCAAGGATTTCATCTGAGAGGAGTACCAACGCCTATTCAGCAACAAGAAGAGGGGAACACCGAAATCACGTCTATGCTCGCTCAGATTCTACATGGAGAAAAAGATATAAACGTTGAGCTGACTATTGTAAGACGAGATCAAGAGCATCACAAGGAAGTACAAATTGAGGATGAAGAAGAACCGTATGTGGCACCGCCACCAAGACACCCTCCACTTCCATTTCCCTCACGCCAAAGGAAACAAGCTGATGATTCACAATTTGAAATGTTTGCAGCGAGGTTGAAGAAGTTAGAGATCTCTATGCCCTTCCACGAAGCTATCATGTAAATTCCGTCTTACGCTAAGTTCGTCAAGGAAATCCTCAACAAAAAGCGTAAAGTTGAAGAGGAGGAGATAGCGATGGTCACCGGTGCAACATACGTCGTTATTCAACGTTAGTGTCATGCCGCTGTCGTTGTACGAGAAACTCGATTTGGGAGAGATTAAATCCACAAAGATGGTGTTACAAATGGCTGATCGATCACGATCATTTCCAATCGGTATTGTGAAGGATGTACCACTTAAGGTAGGCTACTACTACATTCCCGTTGATTTTGTGGTGAGAGAGGGGAAATTTACGATGAAGATAGGGGAAGCAACAGTGGAGTTTGGGTTAAATAAGATATCAAGAAAATACCTAGGTTGTAGTCCATTTGTTCCGTTGATTTTACGAGTGACCTATTGCTAGATCCCACGGCTAGAGGTACGGATCAAGATGATGACCACGGGCACGGACAACTCTCGAGAGCTTCGGAAGAAACACAAGGCAAAGACGTACACGAACGGCCAGCACAAACCAGCGAGCAAAGCATGACCAAGTATAAGCTGAACCCCATTCGTGCAACATTTTCGGTCAAAACCAGCAATGTACGCTCAACCGTTCAGAATTACAAGCTCGAAAAAACGCTGATCTTGAACAGCGATATGATCGGGCAAGAGAAGAGCATGGAAGAGCTGGCTGATTTAGTAAAGCGGATAACAAATCCGAGTGGCATACCCGAACGAAGGACACGACGTAGGAGGCATCGCATACGAAGGCTAGGACGTCCACCTCGACGATGATGAGGAGAGCATTTGGTCAAGCTCGCGACCTTAAACAAGCGCTTATCGGGAGGCAACCCGACTTTCGACTTTTGCATTTTTCATTTCATTTTTTCGGACCTTTTCTTATTCTTTTCACATTGATGTACTCGGTGGATTTGTATTTCTTCCTTTGGATTGTGTGATTTCTTTTTCACAGGTTTTTCTACGTCGATATCATCCTTGAGGAGGAGACGCATACAACATCCAGCCGCATCGCCAACTCGAGACAGCAAGATACACAAGGTGCACACGTTCTAACCTTTATTTTCCTGTAGTTTGGTATGCGAGATTCTCTTGGGTCTTGAAGACCGAGATGGTGTTTCATTCAAGTCTGGGGAGTACTCGTCGAGTATCATGCATGTGATTAGAATTAGATGTTGATTTTTTTAGGAATAAGCGGATGGATACCTAGTCGAATTTTCAAGCTTTAGTCATTATTGTGCAACTTTGTCGAATCGTGAACAATAGTCTAGGTTTGCTTAGAAGTCTTTTGGATACCGATTAGTCTTGTAGTTGTGCTTGAAACCATGATCTATAGTTGCATTCACCTCCTAGGCTTCAGTACCAAGTATCCATATCTCCGTGTATACCGATTGATCTTTGCTTTGTTTGATATATTTTTTCGTTCATGATCATTAGATTTCACACGCTTATACTCCGCTGTCACCTTGGATAAGTTTCTAACTATTTCAGGTTTTCATTGACATGAGTACATCGAGATCGATGGTTCGGGTCTAAGTGGTGGGTTGAGGTGCTATTCTACGTCTTAAGGGTTGGAGTGATGCGTATTCTTTGGTAAAAATAAAAAGAGAAAAAAATGTTCTTCAATGACGCACCTCTTCACTCCTCTAAGGTTACAAGACCTTATGAGTGTGCCATAGGCAGCCTGGGTCTAAGTAGAAAGCCATCACTCATTGACTTCGACATCCTAGAAGCCAAGCGTGGATCTATAGAAAATGAGAAAAAAGAAAAAGAAAAGAAAAGAGAATAATAACGAGAATACTAGTTTAATGATATCTCAAGCTTAGTGAATTGGTATGGAGATCGGTTGGACGTTGTCTAGGGGTATGAAATAGACTTAGGTTATTGGTAGGATTGCATGGCTCGTGACTTTCGGTTGATAGAAGTCTGAACTAGTTGCGCTTAGACTTGCATTCATGTGACGCGTTGTTTTGCATGATGGCTAATTCTTCGAAGTTTTTGTGCTAGTGTCCATTGTTGTTTAACTC
>CM071865.1:20146414-20180338 GCA_036759665.1 Gynandropsis gynandra
CCGTATCCTTGCGGAAGCGTTAGTCTAGGTAATTTATTACTTGAGTCTACGCACATCAAGGAGCTAAGGGTTGAGAGAGTTCAGTTAGAGAGTTAGTTTTCAGTTCGATCGAGGAGAGAGAGTAGAGAGAAAATCGAAGAAGAATGAGACTCTTGCCAAGGAAACATTCAAGGAGCATTGGAGATCTATTCAAGACTTCGGTTTCGTTTGGTTTTCATGTTCTTTAGACTTTCTACTTCGATTATGGTGTTTGCTTTTGAACGCATGAGCAAGTAGTTTGTTTTGTTCTAGGAGAAGGAATTACCCCATGGCTATCCTGGAACCACTTTAATTTATTCTTTGTCTGAGAGCTTGAATGACTTGTATTTACAAAGGCCAAGTAGATGCATGTGTTAGGGATTAGGAGAAGGACCGAAAGGAGACTTCTAGTCTTAGAAGATCAGGTTTAGAACAACCGAGGTTAGGCCACGAAAGTAGGATAGCAGCGGTTGAGGGTAAAACGGATGAATCACAGAACTTATGGGTTTAGCTTAAGGTGTCAGCCACGAAAGTAGGGGATAACTTGACTAGATCATGTGTCTATGCCTTGAGAGAGGGTAGATATCATATTAGGATCGTCTGCCTTAGATAACTTGATCGGGATTGCATGATTAGATAGGTTGATTGTTGGTTTCGGTAGTCTTGTGGTGAAACCGAAGTCCTAAAACGTTTGTCTCATTGTTAAGAACTCGTTTTTTATTTGCTTTTAGTATTCCAATCTCAAATCCCATATTTGTTCGTTGCAAGTTTGATTCATAGTTTGAGTTTAGGTTGTGTTGCGTAGTCCCTGTGGGATCGACACCTAAAGTACTACACACGTGTCGTACACTTGTGGGTAGTTTAGGTTATTTGTTTAACTTTGATACGCATCAAAGGGGCCTTGAACTAGATCTAAGGCCAGGAGGCTACAAGAGAAGATTCAATACATCTTAGAAGCGTAAGAGATTGAACAGCAACATCAATTGAAGGGTTTAAAGCCTCACAAGCCCATGAACCAAACAAAGACCCATCAAGAGGAAGTGTCTTGGATTTGTGTCATTCAAATTGAAATTTGAATTCAAATTGTACCAAGAACACCTATAATTTAGGGCTTATTTCATGCATTGTCAGTAGGAATAAAATCTAGGAAGATTAGTGGTCAATAAGAATCTTACACTTTTGAATATGAGTGTAATGTGGGAAGTTTGTTTTGACCTTCTTTCTTTTTAAGGAGGCACACATGAATAATAAAAAAAAACAGTTCATTTTCGAACCAATTATAGACCAAATGAGCTTAGCTCATTGTTCTTAAGAATGAGAGATTCATCTCACACAAATCGTTCAACTCCGGGACTTGCTCGATTCGACTTATCAAGTAACGAAGCACGATTGCTTTTGGCGTCTTCTATCGTCCTTAGAAATCTAGAGGTGCATATGCTCAAGGGTTTTGGACGATCTCACTGAGATTTGGGCCAACATTCTTCAGCATATATCCGTCTCTGGGTTCAAAGGCATCCATCCACACAACCGAGTGAAACACACGATCCAGTCGCGCATCACACATCCTCTTCTGAGCCATGTCGAGAGTCATTTTTAGCCTCTGACTCCACCGGGTCTTCGCTTGTCTCTTCTCTTGACACTGGATAAGGACGTCGAAGGAATTCAAAATCATCATCTCTTAGAGTGCCAGAAGATTGGTGTCCAATGCTCGAATCTTTCTTGACATACTTTGCTTTTGCCTTGTAAACACCTTTGGAATTTGCCGCCTTTGATTTTGGATTAGGCAAATTAAACCCGACATCCCATAGAAGGTCTCTTACGGTGTTGATGATTCTTTTTTCCGCTTTCTTTATTTCCTTTATTAATTTCTGCTATAGTGCTCTAGCACTGGAGCGAAAATTATGTTATTATTCGGTGATTAAAAGGTTCAATATTTTGATTTTATGTAGTGAGTTCACGAGTATAAATCGCATTTAAATGGACCATAATTCACATTTAAATTCTTCTAAGACGCTTCAGATATTGGTTCAAAACAGACAAGCTGTCAAGAAAAGTCGTCACTTCAGCGAACAACCCTTTGGTTGAACTGAGTAGTTACAACGAGAAAAAAACAAGAGTTTGACCCTGAATACAATAACGATGTTGAGCAGCTTTTAGTTTTGATGGAGTTCAAAGAAACTGACACTCTCAAAGAACACGAGCTGAAGCTGCGTGTGTTGTGTATCTATTCAAAAAGGTCAACATTTCAATTAAACAAAGCAATCTCCATGGAGCGGGCGCATTGATGTAGATGAATTTTTATCCTTTGCAGGCTTGACGAGAGGAAACTTAAAAAGGGTTTCGTACTAGAAAGAAATCTGTTGTACCAAAATGGTAAGGAGTAGGATGCGCAGGCAGCAGGGTGTCATTCCAGGGTTGAGGTAGAGAGGTACCTTGAGAAAAAGGAAAAGAGAAATTGAAGAAAGGGCATAGAGAGGTGAAAATGTGAAGGATGCAAGTTGTGGGGCTTGTGCGCAAGCTTCATCAAGCTATGTAAATGAGTTGGAGCTAATGGAAATTGTAGAGTCTCTATTGTTGTCTGAAAGTGTGAATACCCTTTGTAAAGTCTCAAATGTTGTTTGAAAGTGTGAGTGTCCCGTGGAAGTGTGAGACTGTGTGATGGACACATTCAGTATGTATCATGCCGCTCTACGCGTACCTAGCCCACCTACTCTCTCATTTTTTCTATGTCTCTGCTTTTGAAACAATCACCCTCCTCACTGAATATCTAATATGAATCATAGCTTGCGGTCTAGAAATATAATATACTACTAAAAAATAATAAACCTTTAACAATAATATTAGATAATACTAAATAAATTATTTTTTTATTCTTCTTAATTTCTATTACATACATATCTTTCTTTATATTATCATTTTATAAAATAATATATCAAAAATTGCTTTTTGTTAATCTTATTATTGAACTGTAATAATTATATCTTGCAATTCTTTTAACATTTTTAATAAAAGTTCACATATATTGGTCATTTTTTGTTAGAAGATTGAGAGATATAGAAAACATCTAAAAGATGTTTGGATACTAAAAAAACAATCGATTATGTAGCATTTTCATAAAATAAATTTTTAAATAACAACTCTTGAACTTTATATATCATAAGGCATATATGTACAAATCTTTATCAATTTGCACGTTAACAACAATATAACAGATTATATATATAATTATAGTTATTAATTTGATCATTTTTATATGAACAATTTCATTATAGAAAAAAATATAAATAATTCAAATTATTCTAGAATGGATATAAATATTTTTATATAAAAATGTGTATATATATATATATATAAAAAAATTTTTTTGACTCTATTAATTCCATTTGATTTATATATAGTATTTTTGGATTCAATTTTAAATAACTTACGCAAAATAATATTTATAATATAACTTTCAAATTGATAAATATAATGAATATATTGTTATAACAAATAATTCGATTCTTAGTTAATAACTTTTCACCTTCCAATACAAAAAAAAACAAAATATACATATTATCGTTGATTAACATTAGGAGCGTTAAACGACCCAGCCCGTCCTGGTTGTGGTCCGATGAACATGGGCTGGAGCTGGCCCGACCTGAAATCAAACTGGCTTGGAAGTTTAGGCCAATGGTCCGGTCTGACGAACTTCAAATGGGCTTCGGGTAGCCTGTGACCTTGAATCGACGAAGCTAAATAACTTTCAGTTCATAACTAACAACGAACAAGATCAACGAATGGATACTCAAACACACACGAACGACAAAGCTACACGACCGACGAAACTACACGGTCGATGAATGAATTAAAATCGAAGAATATGGTAAAGAAATAAAGAAGAAATTATGTCAACATACTCCTATGTTCAACGACGATGATCGGCATGACAGAGAACCAAAGGAGAAGTACACGACGGTGGGAGAAGACGCCACCGACTCATCGCAGAATAGAAGAAGACGTTGCAAACAATCGAACAGAAGAGGAGAAGACGTCGCAGATAACTGAGGACACGAATAAGAAGAAGTAGAACCGTGACTGACGCAGCAATGGGAGAAGAGAAGAAGATAGATGTGGCGGTGCGAGAAGAAAAAAACACGGACGCATCAGTGGAGAAAAGAAGAAGACAGAAGCGACAGTGGGAAAAGAGAAAGTTAGAATGCTAGGGTTTTTAGTTTGATTCACGGGCTGATGAGCCGGCCTGATTTTTTGCGAGCTTTTTTAAAGTCCAAGCCTGAAAGCCCTCTTACATTCATATCTATAATTTTAAGGTCTGAACCCATTATTTTTAGCGGATTTTGGATAAGCCCACGGACCGGCGTACATTTGACACTCCTAATTACTATGTATTGAAATTTAACCTCCCAATTTTAACCTCCTAATTATAATAAATATACTAAATGCTTCTTGACGTTCTCAAAATACTTATATGGCATACATATATATATGTAATACGCACATATCATAAAATATTCGTACACAACATAAAATTCATTTAAATAATTACAATGATTAAGATATTTTTATAACTTTTCACCTTCCAATTTACATATGTATATATATATATATGTATACTATCATTGATTAATACATATCAAAATTAAACCTCTCAAATTTAACGTATTTTATTGTGTATGAAAATATAACCTAAAAAAATAATAATTACAATACTTACAATAAGTATAATAATTAAGATACAATTGTTAAAGGTATTTCCTTTTGCATTTTAGCTATTAAATATTTCTTTTTTTTCATTTATTTTATTTAACTAATCATTGATAAGGGTAACTTCAAAGATACCCTTCAAATGCTAATTTGACTTCATGCCTATCCTTCCCTAAAAAAAGTTTCAACTTCAAATCTATCATTAAAATATTGATAACCCCATATTATTCTTGTCCTTTAATTAGTGGACAAATTTTCTCTCTCCTTTTTGCACTTCAATTTCTCTATATTCTGCGGCACGAAAATTATTGTTCTCCCACACCACATCAGAGCGACGCGAGTCGCTTGAAATCAACATCAAAATCGTCGCAGATAGCTTGAAATCGTCATCAGATTCATCGTGAATAGGTTAAAATCGTTTAATGTCAACAAAAAAGCTTGTAATTAAGCATGTTCCACAGAAAAAACTATGTATGTGTAGTGAGTTTTCGTTCTCTTATGTTTTTTCATGTTTCTTTTGTGAACTGGATAACTCGAGTGAGTAGTGAGTAATATGGATAGATTCGATTCTCCATTTTCCAAAACGAGTCTTATATTTATGTAGTCTAAACGAGTCATATTTATTGAAATCTCAAATGATCGCAATGAGTGACAGTCTCTTCGAGTCGTACGGTCGCATTGGGTCACAGAGTCTCATTGAGGGGTCAAATAGATCAAAGGTCAAAGGGTCGCAAGGGTACAAGGGCCATAGAGGTATAAGCGTCGCAAAGGGGTCAAAGGGTGGCAAGGGTACAAGGGTCGCAAAGAGGTACAAGGGCCGCAGAGGAACAAGGGTTGCAAAGGGGTCAAAGGGTCGCAGAGGTGCAAGGTCGCAAGGGTACAAATCGCAAAGGAGTACAAGGGTCACAGAGGAACAAGGGTCGCAAAGGGGTTAAAGAGTCGCAGAGGTACAAGGGTCGCAGGTATCCAAGGGTCGCAAGGGTCCAAGGGTCATAGGGGTACAAGGGTCGTAGAGTTACAAGGGTTGCAAAGGGGTCAAAAGGTCGCAGGGGTACAAGGGTCGCAAAGGTACAAGGGTCACAAAGGGGTACAAGGGTCAGAGAGGTAAAAGGGTCGCAAAGGGGTCAAAGGTTCAGAGAGGTATAAGGGATGCACATGGACAAGGATCGCAGAGGTACAAGGGTCGCAAAGAGGTCAAAGGGCCACAGGGTATTAAAAATAAAAATTATTTTACCCCTGCGACCCTTTTACCCCTGTGGCCCTTTACGCTTTAGTATTAAAAATAAAAATTACTTACAAATAATATGAATAAATTTTAAAAAAATAATAATATACCAAGTTATTTACATCTTTCATTCCCAAAAATGATAATAATTTATCAAGTTATTTACAAACGACCCTTGAACCCCTGCGACCCTGGTCCCCCTGCGACCCTTGTCCCTCTACGACCCTTGGACCCCTGTGACCCTTGTAAATTTGCGACCCTTTGACCCCTACGACCCTGGTCCCTCTACAACCCTTGGACCCCTACGACGCTTGTCCCTTTGTCACTCTTGGACCCTCTGCGACTTTGGACCCCTACGACCCTTGTCCCTTTGTGACTCTTGAACCCTCTGCGACTCTTGTTACAATAATATTAAATCCATAAAAATAGCGATACTAAAATTAATACTTACTATTTTATAATAGTAAAAAACCAACTAAATACAAACATGAAGTTCAAGTTCAAAGGAATGTTGTTGTTCAAATGAGATTCAAAGCAATCAAAATACAACAGAATTCAAACTATGTTGTTGGTAGGCCCTAGTTGAGGGACAAACCAAAGCACAAGTGTTGCTGCATTGAGACCAGTTCGAATTTCATGGAACCACCCTCGTTCAGTCCATGATTGTGAAAATCTTTCTCCAACCCCCTTTGATGCTAGCACCACCACGTTTCACGGACCTTAGATCTACCCCACGCTGGTCCATAATTGATTATCATATTTATCTTACATCGTCTATCGCAAAGACCTCTCGACCTCGTAAACCTTATCAAAAGTGTCTGCGACATCACCCAAGTTACATCAGTAGAAATGAATAAAAATCGAATAATTAACTGAAATGATATATGATGAATCAGTTTGAGGTCACTTACAATGCATCTACTGCAATATTTGAACGCGTAACTGGAACCTTGGAGAAATCTTGTTGTCCATCAGTGAATCTGGAGCCATCCCACTTGACTTCCCATGTTTTGTTAGACACATCTGATTTAAGCATTGGCATGTTGTTTTCCCTCGTTTTCCCATAAATATTCTCATCGAACAAGTTCTTCAGAATGTCCTATAACAAAAATCGAAAAAAAAATTAAATCTGTAAATTCTCTACGTGTAACATACCGACAGAGAGAGATAAAGGAGATTATGAGGTAGTTCTCTAGAAAGCTCGGAAGAATGATTTGGACGAAATGAGGGAAATGTGGCATTTCCGGAAAAATGGGTGGAAGATGATGAGAGTTAGAGAGAGAGTGTCGCTATTCGAAAAAAGATGGGTGGAAGATGATGAGAGTTAGAGATATAATGGTCGTTATTTGAAAAAAGGATACAACTGACATTCAAAAAGACATGACCATCGAATCGACGAAAAATGGAATTCGAAAAGACATGACCACATGGTTATGTTTTCAAATTTAAGTGAAAATTTCGCGGGAATTTTGGTGAAAATAATACATATACAACGATGCCAAACTAATTTATTGGTTGCTTGGTCAAATGGGTCGCATGGGACGCATGGGTCGCTTGGTCGAATGGGTCGCATGGGATGCATGGGTCGAATGGGGCGCATGGTCTGATGGGTAGCATGGGTAGCTATTTCCCAATGGTCACATGGGTCACATGGTCACATGGATCACTTAATGAAAATTCATTTACAGCGTCGCATGGGTCGCTTGATCACATGGGTCACATGGGACGCATGGTCGCATGGGTCGTTTGGTCCCTCACTGACCCTTTTACCCCTGTGAACCTTGTACCTATGCGATCCTTGTTACGATAATAGTACATCCACAAAAAAAGATACTAACAATAATACTTACTATTGAATAATAATAAAAAAACCAAAGAAATACAAACATGAAGTTCAAGTTCAAAGGAATGTTGTTGTTCAAAGGAGGTTCAAAGGAATTAAAATACAACTGAATTCAAACTATGTTGTTGTTAGGCCCTGGTTGAGGGACAAACCAAAACACAGGCGTTGCTCCATTGGAGACAAGTTCGACTTTGAGGGAACAACCCTGGTTCAGTCCATTTTCATGACAAAACTTTCTCCAACCCCCTCTGATGCTAGCGCCACCACATTTCATGGGCCTTAAATTTGCCGACCACATCCTTTCGAAATCGATTATCAGCAGTATCTTACATTATCTACCGTAAAGACCGCTCGACCTCGCAAACCCTACAGGAAGTGTCTACGACATAACCCAAGTTACATCAGTTTAAATGAATAAAAATCGAATAAATAACCAAAGTGATATATGATGAATCGGTTTGATGTCACTTACCAACGCATCTACGGCCAGATTTTAACACGTTACTAGTACCGTGAAATCCTCTAAGCAGCAGCGGTCACGGTGACGTGAAAAACCATGTCACCTTCATGATTGGAAAACTATGAAATCCCCAATACGAAATTCATGGTCGTTGGAGAAATATATTCATCCATCAGTGAATCTGGAGGCATCCAACTTGACTTCCCATGTTTTGTTAGACACAACCGATTTAAGCATTATCGTGTTGTTGTCCCTCTTTTTCCCGTAAATATGCTCATCGAAGAAGATCTTTGGAATGTACCATAACAAAAAATGAAAAACAAAGTCAAATATGTATATTATCTACATGTAACATACCGACAGAGAGACAGATGAAGGAGAATACAAGGTGTTCTCTAGATAGCTTGGACGAATGGATTGGTCAAAATGATGGAAATGTGTCATTTTTGAAAAAGTGGGAGGAAGATCATGAGAGTAAGAGTGTGTCGTTATTCGAAAAAGGATGGATGGAAGAGATGATGAGAGTTAGAGAGAGAGTGTTGTTATTCGAAAAAAGGAAACGGGTGGAATTCAAAAAGACATGAACCTGACATTGAATCGTCATCAGATGGAATTCGAAAATACATGATCACACAGTTATGTTTTTCCAAATTTTGGTGAAACGTTCGGCGGGAATTTTGGTGAAATAATACATTTACAACGATGCCAAACTAATTTATCGGTCGCAAGGATTCCATGGAAAAAATACATTTATAATGTCGCACGGGTCACTTGGTGCATGAATCGCATGGTGAAAATACATTTACAGAATCGCATGGGTTTCTTGGCCGCACTGGTCGCATGGGACGCTTGGTCGCACTAGTCGCATAGGTCGCATGGGTCGCTTGGTCTCATATATGGATCAATAAATATGAACTTGACGTATTTATGGATTTATAATGATTAAATGACAAAAATCAATCAAAATAAGACATTTACAACGTCAATCATTGGTTAAAACGGATTATGATTCATATATCCCAAGTTGTGTTGAATGAATGCATGTGTTTCAAAAGTGATAGTAGTGTTTTAAGAACCCGTCGGATGAGTTTGAGAAAATTTAAAAAACTGCAATTAACATTTCATTCAAATGTCGATATTGTTGCTATTATTGTCTACATTGATTCTAAATTAGACATATACATTTCAAACATATTGATAATGGTATTTTAAAAAGAAATGCATGGGCTGCATATATATGGATCAATAGATGCGAACTCGACGAATTTATGGATTTATAATGATAAATGGACAATAACAAATCAAAACAATACATTTACACATCAAATTAATTAATACCAATTGAGGGTCTCATGGGTCGCATAGGTCGCTTGGTCGCATTTATTGATCAATAGATGCTAACTCGACGAATTTATGGATTAAAAATGATAAAAGGACAAAAACCAATCAAAACAATACATTTACAACGTCAAACTAATTAATGCCAACTGAGGGTCGCATAGGTCGCATGGGTCGCTTGGTCGTACGTATGGATCAATAGATAACAAAAAAAAGTTACATAAGGTTACATAAGGTCACAAAGTTTACAACGCTCACAAAAGTTACAAAAAAAGGTTACAAAAGATTACATAAGGTTACATAAGGTCACAAAGGTTACAAAAAAGGTTGAAAAAAAGTCAAGAAAAAAAGGAAAGAAAAAGGTTACATAAGGTCATAAAGGTTACAAAAAAGGAAAGAAAAAGAAGATTGCAAAAGCTAAAAAAAGTTGAAAAAAAATAAAGAAAAAGGTTACATAAGGCCACAAAGGTAAAGAGAGTCGTGTGTGACTCAATGCATCTCCAGTTCACCTCCAACCGTGACCTTAAGTACTGCAGGTATAGAACAATGTTTGAGTCCGCCGATTACCAACACCCAATGTTATGCAGATACAACACACAGTGTCCTCCATCCACGTTGTAATGACTTGTGTGTATCTGTATAGAGACCAAGTCTGAAGATTGCCAAGACCTTGAAAACACATAGACAACACGATGCCCTGCGTCCACCATGTCACCTTCATCACGAAGGTCACAAAGGTGACAAAGGTAACCATGATCTTTCAAAGAATTTAGGGTTAGAGATTTAGACGAAAAGAGAAGGGAGATGAGATTTAGAGAAGTTGATGGACCTCTTAATATAGGGGTAACAGGTATTGATGGAAAGAGAGTGTAAAAAAACAGAATTCTGAAATTGAAATGATGTGCACAAGGGTCTTGAATGTGGCATTCGTAAAACAAATCATAGCTGGCATTGGAAAAGTCAAAGTCTGTCATCGAAATGACTAATCGTAAGGAAGGTTAACAAGAGTCATGTGGGTCCTATGGGTCGCAATGGCCACTTGGGTCGCAAGGGTCGCATGGGTCACAAAGGTTACAAGGGTCGCATGGCCACAAGGGTCGCACGAATTGTATGGATCACAAAGGTCGCAAGGGTCGCAATGTCCGTAAGGATCGCATAGATGGAATTATAATGAAGAATTTATCGAATTATAATGATGAAAGTCACAAAGATTTTTTCAAATATTACAAATAATTATAATAATACAAATAATATAATATTTTACACTAACAAAACTTTCTTTTTAAGTTGGTGTTGTCTCGGTTGTCACGTTCCAAACACTGTCAGGGATGCTGGCATTTGAACCCTTTTGTCTCGACAAAGATGGGGTTTGTCTCATCGAAGATGGGATATTTCTTCGAGCCTCACCGGGTCCACGATAACAATTCTCTTTAGACCTCTCACTTTGCCTTTTCTCAGCTAGCATAGAAGGTAGAACCGTAACTTTAGAATATTGAGGAGGAATTTTCCAATCACTGCAGTCAAGAACTTGATACACGGTTTCTTGAACCACCTTTTTTATGGGTTCTTGAGCCACCTTCTTTACGGGTTCTTGAACTACATTTTCTGCGGGTTCTCCATCAAAATCTCTACCTCGCGGTATTTTTTCTCTTTTCGCCAGCGGAGGTTCAACAATATGCCTTCCGTGATCTTAAAAGTTGTTTAGTTACCGGCGGAAGTTCAAGATATGGCTCAGACTCCTTTGATAAAGGTCCAGCACCTGCATAAAATTTACTTCAATAAAACATATGGCGATCCATGCGACCAGTGCAACCCTGCGACCCTGCAACCGTGTGATCGTTTCATTTTCATACGTATCGATTTTAGAGATGTTTACGATATAGATGTGATTTTTACGTATGATTTTGTATCCATCTTACTCGTTTTTGTGTTTTCGTGTTCTTACAGGTTTTAATGCGTATTTGGTTCATTTTGGAGCTAAAGGACGTACACGGGACAAAGTACTAATATCGAGGATCCTAACAGACCAAAACTGACGAGTATCCGCAAGGACTAACACAGCCCACGTGGGGCATTCACTTAGCCCGCGCGGGCTACAACATCCAGCAAACTCAGCACGGGTCGGGGCACTCCTCAGCACGCACGGGCCATCATGGCATTCCACATCCCACGCGGGGCCTATTTTCCAGCAGAAACAGCACAGCATGGGATGTGCATCAGCCCGAACGGATTCAGCAGCTACAAGGGAGCCCGTGCGGGGCACACCTCAGCACGTGGGGGGCACGCACACCAGCCCACACGGGTCGCATCCATCACTTGCAAAAACTAGAAAAGGAAACTTGTCTAAACACGAAAAGAAACTTGTTAGTTACATATACAAACAGGAAAATGACGTTAGAGAATAGGAATAAGAGATATTTTTCTGGAGAAAAGAATGGAAACGTTGCCCAACTTAATCAATAATGGAAAACACACGAAAAAGGAAAAACGGTGGTTGCTGCGAAAAAAGAAAAAGGAGTGAACGGCCAAAAGGAAAAACCAAGAGAAAAGGAAAGAAAGGAAGAAGGAAAGTGAAGGAGAGGAGCTAAGAGTCGAGTGATTGAGGGAAGAGTTAGTTTTTCAGAATTCATACGTGAGAGAGAGAAGAGAGAGAATCAGATAAGAACACATTTGTGGAGAAGACATTCAAGGGGCGTTGAAGATCAAATCAGAACTTCGATTTTGTTTGGTTTTTATGTTCTTTAGACTTTCTACTTCGATCATGTTTTCTTTCGAACGCATGAGCGAGTAGTCATTTTGTTCTAGGAGAAGGGATTAGCCCTTGGCTATCCCAGAACCGCTTTTGACTTATCTTTGAATGCAATTTCCCATTTTCGTTTATCTATTCTTTGTCTGAGTGCTAGAAAGACTTGTATTTACGAAGGCCAAGTAGATGTATGTGTTAGGGATTAGGAGAAGGACCGAAAGGAGAATTCTAGTCCTAGAAGATCAGGTTTTGAACAACCGAGGTTAGACCACGAAAGTAGGGTAGCAAAGGTTGAGGGTAAAACGGATCAATCGTAGAATTTATGGGTTTAGCTTAAGGTGTCAGCCACGAAGGTAGGGGATAACTTGACTAGATCACGTGTCTATGCCTTGAGAGAGGGTAGATATCATATTAGGATCGTTTGCCTTAGATAACTTGATCGGGGTTGCATGATTAGATAGGTCGATTGTTGGTTTTGGTAGTCTTGTGGTGAAACCGGATTCCTAGAATTTTTGTTTCATTGTTAAGAACTCGTTAGTTTATTGCTTTTAGTCTTTCAATCTTAAAACCAATATTCGTTTGTTTGCAAGTTCGATTCGTAGTTTGAGTTTGGGTTGTGTTGCTTAGTCCTCGTCGGATCGACACCTAGAGTACTACACACGTACCGTGCACTTGCCGGTAGTTTATGTTAATAATTGTTTAACTTTGAATATGCATCAAGTTTTTTTGGCGCCGTTGTCGGGGACTATTGTCAACACGTTTTAGATTCGAGCCTAGAGTCATTCCTGTTTTGTTTTTCTTTTTGCTTTCTTTTCTTTCGTTCTTTCTACCTAAATCGTTTTTATTTGTCTTCGCAGAGCCGTCAGATCAACGAGAGATGGATAATCAGAACGGCCATGGACATATGCAGCAACAGCAACTCGCACTGCGAGAACCATAGGCTCCTCCACCACGTCGCCTCAGAGATTACGTGGTGCCAAATATGAAAAACGTGCAAACATCCATACGGATGCCTACTGTTGCTAGAGAATAGTTCGAAATTAAGCCGGCGATGATGAACATTTTTCATCAGAAGCAATTCATGGGTGGAAATCACGAGGATCCCCATCAGCACCTCAGAGACTTCCTAGAGCTTTCTGGTACATTCAAAATACACGGAGTCTCAGAGGACGCGATTCTATTACGTCTCTTCCCCTTTTCAATTCGGGGACGAGCAAAAACATGGCTGCAATCGCTACCCATTGGTTCAATCACCACTTGGGACCAGCTCTGAACATTGTTCCTCTCACGATTCTTTCCTCCGAGCAAGATGATTCAGATGAGGGGGGAAATCACAACATTTAGATGTGGAGATGGACAAACGTTGTTCGAAGCATGGGGCATATTTAAGGATCTTCTACAGATGTATCCACACCATGGTCTCGAGCAGTGGTATGTGATGTGCGTTATATCAAGTAATAAAAACCTAGACTAACGCTTCCGCAAGATTACGGATCGTGTACATGCTAGATAGTGGACAAGTCTACGCCAGTCTGTTCCTATAGGAGAGCTTGAATTCCCTGAACTCATGATAGTATCTAAGACCAATTATCTCGTTAGAACTTCGATACATCGTTGTGCAACTCTTGATACCTATGGTGATTAGTCTTTGAGTCATCCCTATCTTAGGTTTAGTTTGCATTTGCATTTGCATTCCATCCATTATTTTATTTCACACGTCTTATTCATTAGTTTAATAGCTTATAAGTCGCATCAATTCCTTGTGTTCGACCCTAGTTGCTACACGATCTGTATCCTTGCGGAAGCATTAGTCTAGGTAATTTATTACTTGAGTCTACGCACATCACCGAACGACTCAACCAATGAAGTATTCGGGATTTCAGCAACCACAGCAGCCATACCAGAAAAATAATCAGAAATTTCAGAATTCTCAACAAGTTCCGCAAGCTCCTCAACCTCCTCAAGCCCCTTCGTCGAACCTTGTGGCGGTAATGCTCGAATTTATTAAGGAGCAAAGGCAGCAACAATCGACTCAAGCCAAATTCAGTGTGGATGTGGGGACGGCGATTAGCGAGCTCAAACCTCATAAGGAATCCTTTAGCAATCATGTTAAGAGCTTAGAGAACTCCGTAGCACAGCAAGCTGCATCATCCTCTCGGAATCCCAGACATCTTCCCGGTAAGCACGAATTAAACCCGAGAGAGTACGTTAACGCTATTTCTGTGTGCAGCACGGATATGATCGAGCGCTCGCCCTCCAATGAGCAAAACCAAGTTGCTGGAACGTCCATGAAAAGAGGCAAAGGTACGATTGTGCNTCATCAGCCCGAGTCGTGTAGACCTACGGGGTTTTCTTGACATGAATGAGCCCGAGTGGGCACTCCCAATCCACCAGATTTAGACAAACCATATGTTGCTCCACCGGCGTACAAACCTCCTATACCGTTTCCTCAACGGTTAGTGAGCAGCAAGAACAAAGAGAGAGTGGGCAGATTCGTAGAGGGTCTCAAGAAGCTTGACATCAACATCCCATTCGTGGAAGCCCTCCAAAAGATGCCTAATCATGCCAAACTCATCAAAGAGGTTCTTTCCAAAGAGAGGCATATCGAAGAGAACGAGACGGTAGCACTCAACGAATTGCAGTGCAAGTCTTCAAAACACGCTGCCCCCAAAGTTGAAGGACCCCAAAAGTTTCTCCATTCCATCCACAATAGGTAATCTTGACATTGACAATGCTTTGTGTGATTTAGGAGCAAGCGTGAGCATCATGCCACACTCGGTTTTCAAGCAGATGGACTTCGGGAATCTCAAACCTACAAAGATGTGTCTACGTCTCGCAGATCATTGGATGAGATATCCGGTGGGAATTGTTGAAAACGTTCCCAACAAGGTAGGTAAATTCCCACTGATTTTGTTGTACTTGAAATAAAGGAAGATGCTAGGATACCCATAATTCTTGGTAGACCATTCCTAGCTACTGCAGGTGCCATGATAGACGTACAACAAGGAAAGCTTTCTTTACTTGTCGGAGATGAGACGATAGAGTTCAACTTGTCCAGCACTATGAACGGACCCTCATTCAAGGAGTCTTGCCTTAGAGTCAATCGTTGGACGAGTTAGCAAAAGACACGCTTGATCAAGTAAGTATTTTCAATCCTCTTATGCGATACTTAACACGAGTTTGCAAAGATGCATGATTTACCGACGAAGGAGTCGAGCTGTACACAAAATTCATGAGTGCTATTGCAGCACTAGGAGACGCCCCATATGAGGAGATACCACACGAAACGCATGTTGATTTCGCAGTGGAGAAGATGCCCAAACTTGAGCCCAAACCTCCTTTGTTTTCTTTTTGGTATGAGTACATTGAATGCGATAAAATATATCCTGCTGTTATGAATGCTAACTTGAGTGCAGATGAGATAAGGAAACAACCCACTCGCGTAAAGAAACGTAGGAAAGTCAGCTCTTCAATATGTATGCATGGAAATTATTCGGAAGACAGCCACGAACCTTCCACCGAAACTCAAAGAGGCTACACCCGCACTTACAAGAGATAATGGAAAAAGACATCATAAAACTTTTCGATGCAGATACCAGTTATCCAACCTCGGGCAGCGAAGAGTGAATCCCGTGCATGACGTGCCAAACAAAGAAGCAATGACTAAGGGATGGCACGATAAAAAGACCCTACCTCATGACTTCCGACTAGGTGATTTAGTTCTACTTTTCAATTCTCATCCTAATCTTTTCTCGGGTAACCTATGGTCGCGTTGGTCTGGTCCTTTTCAGGTCTGAGAAGTTTTCACACACGGAGAAGTGGATTTATGGAACGATTCGAGCGGAACATTCAATGCTAATGGACAGCGACTAAAGCTCTACCAAGCCGCTCAACCGATCGAAATTGGAAACTCCATTTCCCTTTTTGATCTATCCGTCGCGCACACATGAGGAATGGAGAGGTCAAAGCTTAAAGACGTTAAATAAGCGCTTTCTGGGATTCAACCCAAGCTGTTTGTTTTCTATTTTCCTTAGTTGTTTAGTTTAAGACTCGGTTAATTTAAAAAAATAAAAAAAAATACAACCACAAACATGACTTCACTTCTCTTACCCTCCATCGGAGTTTCACATCGAGGATGCCGCTCAATTCAAGTCTGGGGGAGCAGCTCACGTTTTTCAAGTGACTTCGTTTCATTTTCTTTTATTTTCTCTTTGATTTTGTAGTTTTTAGTTTGTTTTTGTTTTCATGAGTTAGAGTCGTCCTAGGCACTTGTCCGTGGCCACGTTTTGAGATGAAACCTGAACCTAGGATACTTAAGAAGTTGGTCTTTTCCGTGAGATTTTGCATGTTTGAGCTAGGTTTTTCCTAAGCATTAGAGCTTATTAGTCGGTTGAAAATAATAGGTCGTAATTCTTTGGGAATCCTAGTGTTGCTTGTTGGAGGTCTAGACAAGGTTGCTAGGCTAGTTTATCGTTTATTCTCTCTATCCGGATGGTCATACTTCGTATAGACGGTGCTTTACTTCTTTTGATGAGGATTATTAGATCGTATGAAATCGAGCTTGTTTTGCAGAATATAGAGCACACCCTAACACTCCAATGCCGATAGAAATAATGCCTAAAAGCATGATCTAAAATCAATATGAGTGCATCAACCTTGACACTTTGTCGATTGTTCGGGTCTAAGTGGTGGGTTGACGATCATCTTTCTACATCCTAAGGGCATGGCACAATAAAAATGCCGCCTACTCCGCTGCACTCTTGAATGAGATGCATGAGTATACCGTCATCGGTAGTCTGGGTCTAAGTAGAGTCTTGATCCTTTCAAAACCGACGTCCTAGAAGCCTGGTGTGTCTACATAATATAAAAAGGGAAATAAAAAAAAGAAGAAAGAAAAAAAAGAAAAGAAGAAGAAAAAAAGAATAAAGAAAGAAAGAAGCTCGGAAAGAAACAAGTATCCTCGATTGTTCTAGTTTTAGCATTTTTCTGAAGTCTTGTTTGGTGGAGAGAGTTACGGTGGCTTGTTTAGTTTTCCTTCGATTTATTTTCTCGTAGGTAGCCTTGGTGAACCTAGGATGAAGACTGAAATTTTAATTAGGCCGAATTTGCTCTCCACTTGCTAGTTGATCGGTTAGGTTCGCTTTAGCGGTATTTCTAGGAAAAAGGGGAATTCTCGGTTTTTGTATACCTCAAGTATTCTACGTTTACGTTTGCTTAGGGACAAGCAAACATTCAAATCTGAGGGATTTTGGTTGTTTCGTTTTCATACGTATTTCTTGCACGATTTTAGAGATGTTTACGATATAGATGCGATGTTTACGTATGATTTTGAATCTGTTTTACTCGTTTTCGTGTTTTTGTGTTCTTACACATTTTAATGCGTATTCGGTTCATTTTGGAGCTAAAGGACGTACATGGGACAAAGTACTAACATCGGTTTCATTTGGTTTTTATGTTCTTTAGACTTTCTACTTCGATTATGTTGTTTGCTTTTGAACGCATGAGAAATTAGTCCTTTTGTTCTAGGAGAAGGGATCAGCCCTTGGCTATCCCAGAACCACTTTGATTTATCTTTGAATTCAATTTCTCATTTTCGTTTATCTATTCTTTATCTGAGTGCTTCATTGACTTGTGTTTGCGATGACCACGTAAATGCATGTTTTAGGAACTTAGGAGGAGGACTAAAAGGATAATTCTAATTTCGGATAATCAGGTTTAGAACAACCGAGGTTAGGCCACGAAAGTAGGGTAGCAACGGTTGAGGGTAAAACGGATGAATCACAGATCTTATGGGTTTAGCTTAAGTTCTCAACCACAAAAGTAGGGATAACTTGACTAGATCACGTGTCTATGCCTTGAGAAAGGGTAGATATCATATTAGGATCATCTGTCTTAGATAACTTGATCGGATTGCATGATTAAATAGGTTGATTGTTGGTTTCGATAGTCTTGTGGTGAAACCGGATTCCTAGAACGTTTGTCTCACTGTTAAGAACCGTTAGTTTATTGTTTTTAGTATTTCATTCCTAAAATCAATATTTCGTTTGTTTGTAAGTTTGATTCGTAGTTTGGGTTTAGGTTGTGTTGCGTAGTCCCTGTGGGATTGACACCTAAAGTACTACACACGTGTCATGCACTTGCGGGTAGTTTAGGTTAATATTTGTTTAACTTTGAATTGCATCATTTAGTTGTATTCTTAGCTTATGTTGCATTAGTCCCTAGAATTTGACCCTTGTATTACACTGATCCGTACTCTTGCTGTAAGTGGATATTAGGCATTTTATTGCTTGATAGTCCGCACATCAAGTTTTTGGCGTCCTTGCCGGGGACTAATTACGACCTAGATTAAGAATTTGCTAGATTAAGATTCAGTCCTTTCCAGAGTCTTAGTCATTTTTCTACATTTTTCTTCTCCTTTTATCGAGTCTTTTCTATATACATCAGAACTGCATTTTGGTTGCTCGTTTATTTTTGTTCAGGTACCATTGCATGAGAAGCTCCACAAAAAAGCTACTCATATACGATCCCGATGTTGAAAGAACAATACGGAACTTGCACAAAAAGTCGAGAATTAGACCTGCAGATTTTGAATCCGAAGTAGATAAAGAGAGCATACTAGAAACACACGGTTCCGAAGAGGAAGGAACTGACAGCGAAAGCCCCAACGCAAGCTGTGGAGAAAACAAAACAACAAAACCCAAAATGGATGTCGCCGAAGAAACCTACGGAGCTTATACTGCTCCAAAGCACACCCAACTGCTTTCATGCATGGCCCGTCTGATAGAAAACCAAGTTGAGTTGCAACCGGCTTTCATCCAGATGCTTAATAATTCCGCTTTCAGAGGTTGGAGAGGATCGAAATGCACACCTTATTGACTTCAAGATGCTCTGCAGCACTACTAGAGTTGGCACAGGAGTCACACGGGAAGATCTATACCTATCTGCATTCCCATTCTCGCACAAGGATGCAGCACAAAGTTGGTTGTTCAACTTGCCTACTGCGTCAATTACTTCATGGGAAGCGTTAGAGCAGTGATTCATGCAATAGTTCTTTTCAGACCATAGGACGTTGCTCGCCAAGAGCCAAATCAACTTGTTCCTGCAAGAAAGAGGTGAGAGTTTACATGATACATGGGAGCGCTTCAAGAAATATCAACGCATTTGTCCGCATCATGGAATGGACAAGAGGTACCTCATCACCAGCTTCATGCAAGGTCTCTAAGAGACCACACGCTTCATGATTGTAGCAGCGGGTGGTGGTTCCCTCAGCAACCTCACTTTCCAACAACTCGAGAATCTGATCGAGAACATGGTGTAAGGGAGGGAGGCAAGAAGGTCAGAGATTACAACCGTGGTTTCTCATCCAAAGCTGAGATAAATGAGTTAGGTATTGCCAACCCGGATTTAACAGACATAAAACAACAAGTTGGGGAGATATACAAGATGATGGAAAGCCTCTATGTCGAGCAACAAGATGTATCCATCGGTCAGGGGATCGAGGAGGTAAACTACGTCAACAATCGGCCCTACCAACATAACTACATCAAGAGCCATCCCAACCTCTCCTATGGCAATACAAGTAATGTGGAAAACCCGCAGGATTTTCAACCGTGGATGATGACAAGAAACCAAAACCAAGGTTTCCTGCCAAGAGGGACTGCCCAGAACCAAGGCTATCAGCAACGCGCACAACCCTCAGGTGATTCCGAATCTTTCTTTGCTGCAATTGTTGTTGCAAGAACAAAAGAATCATAGCTACACGCTCGGAGGGATAAAGGCTGAGCAAGATGACCAAAGGAAGCAAACGGAGAGCTTCAAAACACACTTAAAGCACATGGAAACACAAGTGGCACAGCTAGCCCAAGGGTCTAGCCGATAGCTCGGAAAGCTCCTCGGGAAATCCAAGCCGAACCCCGGGGAGTAGATCAATGCCATCCATCTGAGGAGTAGTAATACGATGGAGCAACCCATGCCTTCCATAGCCATGAGAGGAGAGCCTCCGAGCAATAAAAATGAAAAACCCATTACTCAAGGCATGGAAGAGGAGAAAACCGACGAGGAAGAGGAGAGGGAGCTGCCCTATGTGCCACCTGCCCCGAGGGCACCACCCCTACCCTTCCCGCGATGCCAAAGGAAGCAGAACGACGATGTTCAATTCGCCAAATTCGTGGAACTCCTCAGGAAGCTGCAAGTCACCATCCCATTCTACGACGTGCTCGTGAAGATGTCATCTTATGCCAAATTCCTCAAGGACATAATAACGAGGAAGAGGACCCTAGACAATGAGGTAGTGATGGTCACCAACTCGCTCATGCAACCACCTACCATGGCTAAGAAGATGCCCGATCCAGGTAATTTTTTATCCTTTGTAAGATCTACGATTATGAGATTGAACATGCATTAATCGATATCGGAATGAGTGTGAGCTTGCTACCATTGTCACTTGTTGAGAAACTCAATCGAGTAGGAAATCTACAGCCCACGTGTATGCTAATCACCTTAGCCGATCAGTCTGCACGAAATCCCAAAGGCATCTTGATGAATGTCGTAGTAGAAGTGGGAAAATTTTGGTTCTCCACGGACTTTGTAGTAGTGGACATGGACATAAACCAGAAAATTCTCATCATTTTGGGAAGACCATTCCTCAACATGGCGAATATGATTATATATTGTACCAAGGGCAGACTGGTCATGAAGTTCAGAGATGAGTCCATTGATTTCAAGCTTGACGAAATGCTCAAGAAGCCTTTACATAACTAAACCCGTGATGCACATTGACACGGTGGATGAACTAGTTGAGGAAGTTAAACATGAGCATCGAGCCATCCATCCCGTGGAGATAGCACTGTCAGCATGCAGCGAGAGCCTATTTCAATCACCCCCAGACATGGAGGAATGCACACAACTCATGGAGGAGTTGATCACACCTGAATCTAGCATTGACCCGTGTGGGTCAAACAAAGAGCCCGCGCGGGCTGAACTGATACAGAAGAATCCGCCAGATTGGTAGACGAGCCCACTCAGGCAGATCACATGAGCAAGAATCTGCACAGGGTAGATCACGCCCCGCCTCGGGCAAGTCTCTCGGGGGTAAATGATGCATTTCAAAGCTCGCACGGGGTGGAAGACGAGCCCGCTCGGGCAAATCTCATGAGCACGAATCCGAGCGGGTTAGTAAGAACCCCGACACGGGCAACATCTTCGGGAGTAGAAGACCCGTGCAGGCATAGTGTACAGCCCGCGCGGGCTACGTTACTTCAGCCTTGCACCTCATTTCCTACACCCTCGATTGCCCACTTAGGCACAGATCCCGACTGGAGCACCGAGAAAGCACCCAAGGTCGATCTCAAACCCCTTCCACAGGGGCTTAGGTATGAATTCCTAGGTCTCGAATCTACATACTTTGTGATTATCAATGACGCACTTGATAGACCACAAGTTGATAAACTGATCGACACACTCAAGCGATATTGAACCGCCATCGGTTATACACTAGAGGACACCAGGGGTATCAGCTCCGAGCTTTGCATGCACCGCATCAACTTGTGGCAATAGTGACATTCCACGTCAGATTTCTTTGATTTGCTCATGCTCTTGCTCTTGCCTTTCGGATCTGGATCCACACTCTTCCACTCGATTCAGTAACCAGAACATCTGAACTTGAGGAAGCACCTTGCGACTATCTTGTGTCTCCTCATTCAAAATACAGTTCTTGGCTAATTCTATCGAGATTGTATCATCTAGAGCTGAGTTCGAGAAAGACATCCTGAATGTCTCCCACGAATCCAAAGTGTACTGAGAAGCCACAAATTTTGAATCTCATCTTCAAAGATAATCCCCATGTTAGATAATTGATTCAACAGACCTTGAAACACGTTCAAGTGATCTGTTATCGGAGTTCCTTCGATGTACTTCAAATCAACCAACTTCTTGATGAAGTACAACTTGTGATTCCCAATATTCCGAGCATACAATTGCACTAGCTTCTTCCATAAAGAATGAGCCTTTGTCTCACCAGCCACATGATTCAAAATGTTATCATCTACCCACTGTCGTATCAATGCATATACTTGTGAGGAAGCAACATCTGGTGCTCATCGGTTTTACCCTCAGATTTCCCTTCAACAACCAACGGTAGATGGCAATCCTTCATGTACAGCAAGTCTTCCATCTTACCTTTCCACATGTGATAGTTGACACCATTCAAGCTAACCATCCTATGAGTATTTGCCCCTATTGTTCAACACAAGTTCAACCGAACAACCAACTGATGCTCTGATACCACATGTTGGGGTTAGATGGTACCACGACACGTTCGTTGTGAACCGACAAAACACAAACCCTGTACTTTGTGAATCTATGAGGATGACAATATCTAGTATGATAACAGAAATTGAACGATACAACCAATTTAACATGGAAAACCTCTCCGTTGTGAGAAGTAAAAACCACGAGACCGTAGTCCACCTAAAAATCCATTACAATAATTTTTGGGATACAACGTCCACACAAACACCAATATAAAAAGAGATATAAAACTGAGATTTAAAGAATATTATATCAATATTTCAATCCCGAAACACCCGAGTGAACCCAAACACTAAGCTGTAACTTAGACTGTAAGCAACCCTCGTATCTTATGATTCCGACAAACAATGTCTAATCCAACCGTACAAATCAAAGGTTTAAGGTGCAGAATACAACTACCAAATTGCAGCTTAATCGGAGAATAAATCACCGTCTGATTTTTTTCAAACAACCGGAACTTCACGTCGAAACCATCCAGAGGACAACCATAGTAATAAACTCGTTTCTTCAAATTTGACCGTTGGATTGATAATCCCACCGGACAAAATCAAGATCTACGAGTGATGAAAAGTTCCTCTAAATCTCACGTCGAGGGACTAAGGAAAGTCGATCGATCATCGCCTTTAACACAAACACTCAAATTATTTTCTTCTCCTCTCCTTCACTCTTTTCTATCTCTTGTCTTGAATGTTTTTCTCTTGGTGGTGTGTTCTTACAAGCCAATATTAATGGTCATTGATAGCAACTCATTTGCCTTCCAATTAGGTACAACTACCCAAATAGACAAATGAAAAATGTACACACCAACTAAATAATTATATTTACTAAATTGATAAATAAAAGATATGCACAAATTCTTTACTTTTTCACCTTCACGTAAGGAAGAATACAAACACTTCACATAAGGAATAATACCAATAGTTGTACCTAATCAACATCCATTGCTTACAAGTACCCTTTGACTTTGTTGTTGTTCTTTAGGTTTTACTTTTACTTTGTGTGGGTTGTTATATATATATACAGTGATAAGAATCCTTAGAGGCTTGGATGGTTAGTCGGTACTAAGAGGTGTTTTGTTTTTTTTATTAAAATTAAAATATATAAAATAGAATCTTTAAAATCTTACGAAACAAATAATACACCAAAAAGATTTCAATCACAATATATAAAATCTATACAGTATACTAAAACCCAAGCATGTGTGAACACTATTGCAGGATGATGTGGCCAGAGGAGGATCGTTCAAAATTTGTGTCTGCCATGTGTATGGTGTTGATTGACCGGGTTTGTTGCTGGTTTGACCCGACCCGTGCACCCGGACCGTCCGATGCAGCACAGTTTTTTCCCTTCCTTTTGAGTGTATTGTCAGTTATTGAATCGATGTTTTTTTAAATTTTGGATGGCTAGATCTTCGCACGACAAAATAATATGTACTTTGAGCCGTGGGATTTATGTCTTTAGGGTTTTCTTGGTTCTTCCTCTTATTCATTTTTAGGGGTTTTCCATCCCATTTTCGTCGTTTTATTTGTTTCATCTCTTCTTTTTGTTTATGTCTAGGTTTGCATGATTTTTTCTCGATGTTAAGTTGGTGTTTCTCCGATTGATGACATGGTTTTTCACTGTCCTCTTCTTTTTCTGGGCGGTTTTTTGTTTCTGTTTGATGCTTTTCCTCTTTCCATTGTGGTTTCCAGTCGATTTTTCTATTGTAGATTTAGGGTTTTCTGGGTGTATAATCGGTTGTTTCACGTTGATTTTTTCTTGGTTTAGTGAGTTCCCTAGATTTTTGAGTTGTCGCTCCGTTTTTTCCATTCTCGATCTAAGGTTTTGGCCGAATTTTTTGTGTAGTTTGTTTTCCTATTGTAGATCTAGGGAGATGATCTCTTCAGAGGAGGATCGTTCAGATTATGTGTTCGCCATGTATATGGTGTTGATTTACTGGGTTTTTTATTGGGTTTGACCTGACCCGTGCGCCCTGACTGTCCAATGCAGCACAGTTTTGTTCCCTTTCTTTTGGGTGAGTTGTCAGTCATTGGATCGAGGTTTGTTAAAATATCTTGGACGTACATTAATGCATATGCGTATTAACGTACCATTGTTGTATAGAGATGTACCAAATCTCACACATGTGTGCATACATATGTACGTGCATGTATGCACGAGAAATATATAGAATATGATACACACCATATCGTATGCATGTACGGTCGTGCGTACAGACAAGTCTAACAACCCACGGGCTGTCATAGAAAAATCGAAAAGGATACTTGTTTTATTTAGAAGCTTTGATTTTGATCATTAAATAGTGTCTTTTTCAACGGATATCCGTTAGGAATTTCAATTGATACCCGTTGACAATTGCAATTAATGTGTTTGGGACATTCGATTATATCTTTAAGGTTTTCTTGATTCTTCCTCTTATTCATTTTGATGGTTTTACATTTCATTTTGGTCGTTTCACTTATTTTTCTCTTTTTTCTTTGTTTCTGTTCGGGTTTGCATTATTTTTTCCCGGTGTTGAGTTGGTGTTTCTCCGGTTAATGACATGGTTTCTCGCGGTTCTCCTCTTTTTCTGGATGATTTTTTTGTTTGATGTGTTTTTTCCCTTTCTATTGTAGTTTTCCGTCGATTTTTTATTCTAGATTTAAGGTTTTTGGGTTTATCATCGGTTGTTTCACGTTGATTTTTTCTTGGTTTAGTGAGTTTCCTGGATTTCTGAGTTGTTGCTTCGATTTTTCCATTATCGATCTAGGTTTTCCGCGGAATTCTTTATCGTAGTTTTGTTTTTCTATTGTACATCTGGGGTTTTTGTGGGTTCCATTGTCATAGTTCTCGGTTAATTTTTATTTCTGGTTGTTTCTTTGCTTGAATGGCTTCTGCATTTCATTGCTTTTAGATTTTTCCCTTTTTTTTCTTATTTGTTTCGGATCTCTATTGATTTCCTTGGTTGTAATCGGTGGCTGTTTGTTTTCCTTCTTTTTCGTTGTTATTTTTAGCATTTTCCGCCAATTTCTTTGTAGCAGTTGTTTTTATATTTTGTTTCTTCATTGCTATGGTGTTTATATTTTAATTTACTTTTTTGTGATGTCATTGTTGCTATGATTTTGTCTTCTTTTTAGTTGCGTTTATTTAAGGTTTTCTAAGATTCGTGTTGGATTTTGAGATGTGATATCGTTGTTGCTATAAATTTGCATGGGTTTTTTGTTAAAAAAAATTTATAGAATTCATTCATGATTGCTAATGGGCTTGCGTTTTATAATTGATCGTCTCGTTTTCATACGTATTTCTTTCACGATTTTAGAGATGTTTACGATATAGATGCGATGTTTACGTATGATTTTGTATCCGTTTTACTCATTTTCGTGTTTTCGTGTTCTTACAGGTTTTAATGCGTATTTGGTTCATTTTGGAGCTAAAGCACGTACACGGGACAAAGTACTAACATCGAGGATCATAACGGAGAAAACGGGGTGAGTATCGGCAAGGACTAACACAGCCCACGCGGGGCATTCACCTAGCACGTGCGAGCTACAACATCCACCAACCTCAGCACGGGTCGATGCACTCCTCAGCACGTACGGGTCTTCATGGCCAACATCAGCCCGCGCGGGGTACACCTCAGCCCGCGCGGGGCCCACCTTAATCGCGTGGGGCCTGTTTCCAGCGAACATAGCACAGCTCGGGCTGTGCATCAGCCAGAGTGGATCCAGCACCAGCAAGGGAGCCCGCGCGGGGCACACACTCCAGCCCGTGCGGGTCGCGTCCGTCGCCTGCAGAAACAAGAAAAGGAAACTTGCGGGAAAGAGGATTGAGAGTTATATGGCTGGAAAATACACAAAAAAGAACATTGTTAGAGAAGATGAATGAGAGTTATATGGCTGGAAAATAGAATGGAAACATGCCCTTACTCAAGAATAGAAATCAATGCAAATAAGAATGGAAAACTCACAAAAAATAGCAAGTTGCAACAAAGAGGAAAGAAGAGGAAAGGAAGTGAACGGACAAAGAGGAAAAAGAGGAGAAAAGGAAAAAAAGAAAAGAGGAAAGACAAGGAGGAGAGCTAGGGTTCGTTCACTTATGTTTGGAAAGAAAGAAGACAGTCGTTGGAGAGAGTGCAGAGGGAGTTGCAGAAAGAGTTAGAGAGAGAGAGAGAGGAGCTGTTCGTAAGAGACATGCAGGAGACAATCAAGGGCGTTGAAGATCGAGCAGGGACTTCGGTTTCGTTTGTTTTTCTATGTTCCTTAGACTTTCTACTTCGATTATGTTGTTTGCTTTTGAACGCATGAGCGAGTAGTCGTTTTGTTCTAGGAGAAGGGATTAGCCCTTGGCTATCCCGGAACCACTTTGATTTATCTTTGAATGCAATTTCCCGTTTTCATTTATCTATTATTTGTATGAGTGCTTTAATGACTTGTATTTACGAAGGCCAAGTAGATGCATGTGTTAGGGATTAGGAGAAGGACCGAAAGGAGAATTCTAGTCCTAGAATATCAGATTTAAAACAACCGAGGTTTGGCCATGAAAGTAGGGTAGCAGCGGTTGGGGGTAAAACGGATGAATCATAGAACTTATGGTTTAACTTAAGGTGTCAGCCATGAAAGTAGGGGATAACTTGACTAGATCACGTGTCTATACCTTGAGAGAGGGTAGATATCATATTAGGATCGTCTGCCTTAGATAACTTGATCGGGATTGCATGATTAGTAAGTTGATTGTTGGTTTCGGTAGTCTTGTGGTGAAACCGGATTCTTAGAACGGTTGTCTCACTGTTAAGAACTTGTAGTTTATTTGTTTTTAGTATTTCAATATTAAAACCAATATTCGTTCTTTTGAAAGTTTGATTAGTAGTTTGAGTTTAGGTTGTGTTGCATAGTCCCTATGGGATCGACACCTAGAGTACTACACACGTGTCGTGCACTTGCGCATAGTTTAGGTTAATATTTAATTAGCTTTGAATAAGCATCAATAATATTTTGGGGTGAACTTTTTGGGATTTCTATGCATATAGGTATGGGGTGAATTTGGGTTTAGATTGGTTTGGGCTTTAAGTTGTTTCGGCTTATTGGACCATCTTTTTGTGTTGGTTTAGGTTTTTTATTTGGGCTCTGATGCATTGTCCATACTAGAAGGCTTCGGCCCTTTTTAGTTTTTTAATAGTGACATTCGTCTCCAGCTACCGTAAGGATTTTTGGCTGGCCATGTATATGGTATATTTCGTAAGTATTTAAATGTTGGTGTATAAGATGAATTCTAAAGTAGCTGATGTGGAATTTTAGATCTATAGTTGTTGGGGTGATGGTGGAATAGGCAGGTGATGTAGTATCTCTGCCTTTATTTACCCTGTTTACGTTGCTCTATTTCATAACAATTTATGATGAGTCATTAGACCTACTATTTACTTCGGTCTAGATAAAATATACGTGTCATTGGTGTTAAACACATGTGATTTTCATTTTATCTGTTATATCCGACTTGGCTAAGTGAAATGTGTGTGTGATATGCTTCTCTGGAATTCGCGGTTCCATTTGTATATAAGGCATCACTTTACTCTCTACTTATATATTTGTCCAATAATTGTTTATCTTTGTGTTAAAACATTCGCAAATAATCCAGTTATCTGAAATAAAATTAAAAGTCATGTATTGTGATCATCTCGTTTCGTACACGATTCTTGCATGATCTTAGAGATGTTTATGACCATAGTTGTGAGGTTTACGTGTGATTTTGTATTTGTTTTACTTGTTTCCGTGTTTTTGTGTTCTTATAGGTTTTAATGCAAATTCGATTCGTTTCGGAGTTAAGGAGCGTACACGGGACATCATTGGATAATTAAGGTCACAACGGATCGAATGAAACGAGAAGTTGACAGGTCATGGCCAAGAATGATCAAGTGCACGACCGAACAACAACCCTTACCATGTGCACGGTTGGGCTCCCAATCCAGCACGATCGGACATCCTCTTTTGTGAAGGTAGCACGGTCGGGCTCCCAATTGTGCATGTTCGGGAATTTGCTACAAATTCATCCCCGTAGCTTGTGCACGGGTTGGGCGTTCCAAGTGCATGCTCGGGCACCAACAATCAAGCATAGCACGGCCGGGCATCCAATCCAGCACGGCCGATCATCCTTCTCCTTCGAGCAATACGGTCAGGCTAAGTGGGGAGCACGGTCGGGCATATTTGTGGAAATTCATCCCCCAGAGATGTGAACGACCCGGGCACACATAATGCACGGTCAGGCACTCTCTTGGTGAAGGAGCACAGTCGGGCATCTTATGGTGCACGATCGGGCAACTCTTACAAATTCATCCTCGTAGCTTGTGCACGGATCGGACGTTCCAAGAGCACGGTCGGGCATCCTACCAATCAAACACAGCACGGTCGGGCATCAAGCACAGCACGATCGGGCTTCATGGCAAAAAAACTCGTCTACAATTACGAAAGAAGCATGCCCGACCGGGCATGACATGGAGCACGGTCAGGCATGACTATGTAAACCGGCCTACCGACGAATTTGGTGGAAATGAGCGACCAAAGCTTCAAATTCAAATTAGAAAGCCTAAAGGAAAAAAATAAGAGAGAATGGATCCACCATCCAGAAGAGAAATCATAGCCACCATCCATCCATAGAGTCCCCTTGACGGGAAGCACGCAAGGAGTTGGAGATTGATTCAGGATCATCGCTCGTTTGATATCTCTATGCTCTTTAATCTACTGTTTTGTTTGTGATGTTTAGACTCATGAGCGATTAGTATATTTGTTCTAGGAGAAAGGATTATCCCATGGCTATCCCGGAACCATCTTTGATTCGTTTATGAATGCATTTCTCCATTTCGTATTATCTATTCTTTGTCTGAGAACTTACTGTCTTGTGTTTACAAATGGCCACGTATATGCATGTGTTAGGGATTAGGAGAAGGACTAAAAGGTGAATTCTAGTTCTAGAAAATCAGACTTAGAACAGCCGAGACTAGGTCACGAAAGTAGGGTAGTAATGGTTGAGGGTTGAATCGGGCGAATCATGAATCGTAACGGGGTTTAGTTGGGGTGTTAGCCACGAAAGTAGGGGATGACTCAATCTAGCCATGTTCCTATGCCTTGAGAGAGGGTAGGTTCTATATTAGGATCGTCCTCCTTAGATATCTTGATAGGGAATGCACGATTAGATAGATCGGAGATAGGTTTCGGAAGCTATGCGGTGAAACCGGTTTCCTAGGGTGTTTGTCTCTTTGTTAGAACTCACTTAGCCATTGCATATCATCATATTTGCATTTCATCATCCTCATTTTTTCGCATCGAGCTTTGGTTTTACTTTTGATTCTTGGATCGTGTTACATTAGTCCTCGTGGGATCAACGCCTTAACTACTACACACGTGCCGTGCACTTGCGGGTAGTCTTAGATTAACTTGTTAACTTGACACGCATCAAGTTTTTGGCGCCGTTGTCGGGGACTAATTGTCAACACGTTTAGGAATTCAGATTTAGAATCATACTTGTTTTTGTTTTCTTTTTGTTTTTTTCTTTTCTTTTCGTTTCTTCCTACTAATTGTTTTTACTTGTCTTTCGTAGGTGCATGACCCGATCTCAAGGTAATTCAAATTTGTATTGAATCGATCCAGGGATTTAGAGAACAATAAATAAGCGAAAGAAGGGAAAGGGAGAAGAAAGGGTGGATATGACCAATCAACGAACGATAAACAATCAAAACGATGTATTGGATGGTCACGGATAGCCGCAATTACCCATAGGTAATGTGGCGCAATTACAACAACAGCAGGTTCCTCCACCACGTCGTCTTCGTGATTACGTGGTGCCAAACATGAGCAATGTCCAAACAGCAATAAGGATGTCCACTGTTGCGAGGGAGCAATTCGAGATCAAGCCCGCGATGATCAACATGTTATACCAAAAATAGTTTATGGGCAGCAATCACGAAGACTCTCATCAACATCTACGAGACTTCCTAGAGCTATATCAAGCACATTAAAATAGATGTGATCTTGCTGCGTCGCTTTCCCTTCTCAATTTGGGGATGAGCGAAGTCGTGGCTACAATCTCTTCCCACTGGAAACGAGGAAATGGGGATTGCGATCAATGAGCTGAAAAATCAAATGGACTCTTTGAGCACACATGTGAAAATGCTAAAAAACTCCATTGCGCAGCAGGCTGCATCATCCTCTCAGAATCCCGGGATGCTACCCGGAAAGCCCGGACTTAACCCGAGAGAGCACGTAAACGCCATCACATTGTGTAGCAAGGATCCGATCGAGAATCCGCCCTCAAAAGCGCAAGAGAATGTTGTTGGACATTCAGTGATTAAAAGAGAGGGCAGAATTGCAATCACGGAAGGATATGGACCTGATTTAGAGAATCCATATATTGCTCCACCGGCATACGAACCTCTTGTACCATTTCCTGGACGCTTGGTGAGCAGTAAGAATCGAGAGAGTGTGACAAAATTCTTCCATTACCTCAAGCAGCTCGACATCGACATGTCATTTGTGGAATCGCTCCAAAAGAGGCCTAATCGAGCAAACTATCTTAAAGAGGTTCTTTCCAAGGAGAAGCGCATTAAAGAGAGTGAGATAGTAGCACTCACCGAGGAATGCAGTGCCATTTTCCAAAACAAGCTGCCACCAAAGTTGAAGGACCTCGGAAGCTTCTCCATCCCATGCACCATAGGAGACATTGACATCGACAAAGCTTTGTGCGATTTGGCAGCAAGCGTGAGCATAATGCCACATTAAATTTATAAGCGGGTGAACTTCGAGAATATCAAGCCTACGAAGATGTGTCTACGGCTAGCTAATCATTTGATAAGGGATCCGGTGCGGATTGTTGAAAACATTCCCACCAAGGTAGGTAGTATTTGCATTCCCACTGATTTTGTTGTACTTGATATTCAGGAAGATGCTAACGTGCCTATAATTCTTGGAAGACCATTCTTAGCTACTGCACGTGCGAAGATAGATGTACAACAAGGGAAGCTCTCTCTACATGTCGGAAATGAGAAGATTGAATTCCATTGGACCAGCCCTAAGGAGTCATGCTATAGGGTTGATGTGCTGGACAAGTTGGCGAATGATACATTTAATCGAGTAAGTACTTCCAATCATTTTGAGAGAGGGTTAACGCAAGTTTACAATGCTGCAGGACTTACCAATGAAGGGGCCAAGGTCTACACGAAATTTGTGAGTGCAATTGAGGCACTGCAAGACGCTCCTCATGAGAAGACACCGCACAAAACACTCACTGATTTTGCCGTAGAAAAGGCGTCTAAGCTGCAGTTTGAACCTCTTCCTTCTTCTATTCGGCATGAGACGCGAAAGCCACCGATTCATCTCAAGAAGCATAGGAGAGTGAGCCCTTCAACATGTATGTGCTGGATATCTAAGGAGGACAGCCGTGAAACGTCCATCAATGATCAAAGAAGGCTGCACCAATGTTTGGAAGAGAAAGGAACATCGAAGGCAATGCGCAATGAGAAAGGCAACCTAGCTGAAAGATGGCATGATACAAAGACCATACCTCATTACTTTCGGCCAGGTGATCTTGTTCTACTTTCTGATTCTCGTTTTAATTCTTTCACGGGCAGATTACATTCCCATTGGGATGGTCTATTTCAGGTTCGAGAAGTCTTCACAAATGGAGAGGTAGAACTATGGAGCGATTCGAGCGGAATGTTCACAGCAAATAGCCACCCCCTTAAGCTACATCAAGCCGCTCCATTGATCGAAAAAGGAAACTCCATCTCCCTATTCGATCCACCCATCGCTCACACATGAAGCATGGAGACGTCAAGCTTAACGACGTTAAACAAGCGCTTTCTGGGAGGCAACCCATCATTTTGTTTTTCTTTTGATTCATATTTCGGACTTGGTTAATTTTAATATCATTAAAAAAATATAAAATCATAAAAAAAAGAAGAGCATCTGCAACCGTGACTTTACCTTCCTATCCTCTATTGGAACTACACGTCGAGGACGCCGTTCAATTCAAGTCTGGGGGAAGTACCTAACGTTTGTCAGGTGATCTCGTTTCATTTTCCTTGTTTTTGTAGTTATTAGATTAGTTTAGTTTTTTTTTTAGTTAGAGTCGTCCCAGACACTTTTCCGGTGCCACGTTTTGAGATGAACCTTAAACCTAGGATGCTTAAGAAGTTGGCTTTTTTCGTGATATCTTGCATGTTAGAGATTATTAGATGGTTGAGGAATGAGTGGGTCATAAGTCTTTGGGAATCTTAGTGTTATTTATGGGATGTTTAGACGAGTTTGCTAAGTTAGTTTCTTGTTCATTATCTCTATCCAAATTATTATACTTCATATTGACGATGCTTTATTTCTTTTTCACGAGGATGATTTGATCGCATAAATTGAGCTTGTTTTGCAGAAAATACGAGCGCACACTAACACTCCGCTATTGATAGAAATAATGCCTCAAGCATGATCTAAAATCGATATGAGTGCATCGAACTTGATACATTTTCAATGGTTCGGTTCTAAGTGGTGGGTTGGTGATCATCTTTCTACGTCCTAAGAGCAAGGCGCATAAAAACGTCATCTACTCTGCTGCACTCTTCAACGAGGTGGAAGAGTATACCGTCATCGGTAGCTTGGGTCTAATGATGCGTTATCAGAGTTAAATAAAATAACCTAAACTACCCGCAAGTGCACGACACGTGTGTAGTATTTTAGGTGTCGATCCCACAGAGACTACGCAACACTACCTAAACTCGAACTAGGAATCAAACTTGCTAACGAGAGAATGTGGATGAGGAATGAAATACTGAAAGTAAATAAACTACTCGGGTTCTAACAATAAGACAAACGTCCTAGGAAACCGGTTTCACCACAAGACTACCGAAACCAACGATCAACCTATCTATCATGCAATCCCAGTTAAAGCTATCTAAGGCAGACGATCCTAACATAATATCTACCCTCTAGATAAACTAAAACGGGAAGATGCATTCAAAATAGATCAAAAGCGGTCTCGGGATAGCCAAGGGCTAATCCCTTCTCCTAGAACAAACAAACTACTCGCTCATGCGTCTGTAAAGAAACATAAACATAGTAGAAAGTCTAAGGAACATAAAAACAAAAAAAAACCGAAGTGGTGGTGCTTGATCTCCAATGCTCCTTGCTTATCTCCTCGCAGGAATCTGCTCTATCCTCTCCTCAATTGTTCACCAATGTATGCTTGCTGTAATGACGTTCTTTTGCCTCCTTTTAAGCCTCCTAAATCGGTCTAGATGTTGCCTAAATTGCCCCCACAAGTTCCCTTTA
>CM071865.1:20180370-20198487 GCA_036759665.1 Gynandropsis gynandra
CTCGGGCATTGAGTGTGCCCGCTCGGGTGCGGCTAGGGCGAGTCGAGCGGATGTGTGGGCTGGAATGCATGCCCGATCGGGCATGTTATGTGTGCCCGCTTGGGCACAAGGCAAATGGTCGGGCAAGTCATGCCCGAGTCGTGCAAATGGTGCACAAGTTTGGCCGAAGGTCTTGCCCGGTCGTGCAAGAGTTGTGCCCGACCGGGTGGAGGCTTTCCATGCTCAATCTCGTCATGTTTGTCCCGTGATGATCCTCGAAGTTGCTCCTTAGCTCCGTGCATGTCCTTTTAGCTCCAAAATGATCCAAATACGCGTAAAAACCTGTAAGAACATGAAAAGCACGAAAACAAGTAAAACGGATACGGAATCATACGTAAAACAACACATATATATCGAAAACGTCTCTTAAATCATGCATGAAATACGTATGAAAACGAGATGATCATCTAAGTAGAAGTTGAATCCCTTCAAATCCGACGTCCTAGAAACCTAGTGTGTTCACAAAATCAGAATAAAAAATGGAATGAAAGAATAAAGAAGCTCGAGAATAAAACAAGTATCCTCGTTGATTATGTGATTAGCATTTGTTTGAAGTCTCGTTTGGTATAGAGAGTTATGGTTTCTCACTTAGCTCATCTTTGATTTACTTTCTTATAGGTAGCCATGGTGAACCTAAGATGAAGACTGAAAGCTATTAGACCAAAATTTGCTCTAACTTGTTTGGTTGATTGATTAGTTTGCTTTAGCGGTATTTCTAGGGGAAAGGTGAATTCTCACATTTTATATCTCCCACATGTTACACGTTTACGTTTGCTTAGGGATAAGCAAACATTCAAGTCTTGGGGATTTTGATCATCTTGTTTTCGTACACGATTCTCGCATGATTTTAGAGATGTTTATGACCATAGTTGCGAGGTTTACGTGTGATTTTTTATTTGTTTTACTTGTTTCCGTGTTTTCGTGTTCTTATAGGTTTTAATGCCTATTCGATTCATTTCGGAGTTAAGGAGCGTACACGGGACATCATTGGACAATTACAGTTATAATGGATCGAACGGAACGAGAAGTGGACAAGTCATGGCCAAGAATGATCAAGTGAATGACCGAACATCCACTCTCACCCTATGCACGGTCGGGCTTGATAACCAGCAGGGTCGGGCAGCCTCTTTGGTGAAGTAGCACGGTCGGGCTTGGTGTCCAGCACAACCGAACAGCAACCCTTACCATGTGCACGGTCGGGCATCCTCTTTTGTGAAAGTAGCACGGTCGGGCTCCTAATTGTGCACGGTCGGGAATTTGCTACAAATTCATCCTCATAGCTTGTGCACGGGTCGGGCGTTCCAAGTGCACGTCAGGCACCAACAATCAAGCACAACATGGTCGGGCATCCAATCCACCACGGTCGATCATCCTTCTCCTTGGAGCAGCACGGTCGGGCACATTTGTGGCAATTCATCCCCGAGAGATGTGCACGCCCTCGGCACACATCATGCACGGTCTGGCACTCTCTTGGTGAGGGAGCACGGTCAGGCGTCTTATGGTGCACGATCGGGCAACTCATACAAATTCATCCCCGTAGCTTGTGCACGGGTCGGGCGTTCCAAGAGCACGGTCGAGCATCCTACCAATCAAACACAGCACGGTCGGGCATCAAGCACAGCACGGTCAGGCTTCATGGCAAAACAACTTGTCTACAATTACGGAAGAAGCATGCCCAAACGGGCATGAAATGGAGCACGGTCGGGCATGACTATGTAAAACGGGCTACCGATGAAATTGGTGGAAAGGATTCGGCCAAAGTTTCAAATTCAAATTAGAAAGCACAGCCACCATCCATAGAGTCCCTTGACGGGAGGCACGCAAGGAGTTGGAGATTTATTTGGGATCATCGCTCGTTTCATATCTCTATGCTATTTAATCTATTGTTTTGTTTGTGATGTTTAGACTCATGAGCGAGTAGTGGATTTGTTCTAGGAGAAGGGATTGGCCCATGGCTATCTCGGAACCGTCTTTGATTCGTTTATGAATGCATTTCCCCGTTTCGTATTATCTATTCTTTTTCTGAGAACTTACCGTCTTGTGTTTACGAATGACCACGTATATGCATGTGTTAGGGATTAGGAGAAGGACTGAAAGGTGAATTCTAGTCCTAGAAAATCGAGCTTAGAACAACCGAGACTAGGTCATGAAAGTAGGGTAGTAACGGTTGTGGCTTGTATCGGGCGAATCATGAATCGTAATGGGGTTTAGTTGGGGTGTCAGCCACGAAAGTAGGGGATGACTCAATCTAGCCACGTTCCTATGCCTTGAGAGAGGGTAGGTTCTACATTAGGATCGTCCGTCTTAGATATCTTGATAGGGAATGCACGATTAGATAGATCAGAGATAGGTTTCGGAAGCTATGCTGTGAAACCAGTTTCCTAGGGTGTTTGTCTCTTTGTTTAGAACTCACTTATCCATTGCATCATCATCATATTTTCATTTCATCATCCTCATTCTTTCGCAGCAAGCTTTGGTTTTACTTTTGATTCTTAAATCGTGTTACATTAGTCCTCGTGGGATCAACGCCTTAACTACTACACATGTATCGTGCACTTGCGGGTAGTGTTAGGTTAACTTGTTAACTTGACATGGATCATATTGTCGTCTATCCAAAATACATCCTACCTAAGAAATGTCTTTTAGGATCCGAGTTCGGGTTGTCCGAGTATGGAACTTTGATGTGGTTCCAGTTCCACGATTAACCTCTAACTGGGAATTAGTATTATGCGATGAATGGGTAAGTCCTGAATTTGTCTTGTTTTCGGTTATTCCTTTTGCAATACTAAAATTTTTTTATGCGTTATTTTAGATTTTCATGTTGTCGATGTTTTTTCATACTTAATAGAGTAATCGGATACAGTGTTCCGTTAAGTCAAATTTTGGGTATCGGCATCATCGTTTCCTCGTGGAAGAAGCATGTTGCATAATAACAAATTTTAATGTCCGCCAAAGTTATGGTGAATATAGAGCTTCGGCTCTTCCGTTCAAAATAGTATTTACTTCGACTACCGTTGTCAGACCGTGTGGTGATCTCGCCAATTCATAGAGCTACTTCAACTTTGCTTCGTATCAAGATATACTCTCACGTGTCTTGGAAGAATTTTTCCTCATCGGTAAGTTATATTAAAAGTGTTTTTGAATTATACTAAAGATGCTTTTAATTCTGCAAGTATATTATTGTTTTTGTTCAAATTTGTTCTCATGTAACTTATTTTATGATTAGTTTTGGTTTATTTTTTAGATGTAATTGGCGAAGTTATTGGTGCTGGTAAGCTTACAGATGTTACTTACGCAGAACATATAGGCAGAAGTCTGATGGTCCAACTCCATGATACTAAGTGGATACTAAGTACGGTTTAGTTTTTCCACCGTTCTACTTAATTACAATATTATGTTATAATTTATATTCCCATAACTGTATTTTTTAAATTGTTGTTGCTGACTTCTGGATATTTAGAACATCATGCCATGTTTTCGGGATTGACAATGATATCTTTTAATATACAACTCCGACATCATTGCTTACCAGACTATGATTGTATATGTGCTCATCAGATTGGCCCATTACTGATCATTTGTTAACTAGTCAAAATAAAAACATGGGATGGTAATAATTTTTACGTCTATTACTTATTTTTTAAATGATTATTTTTTCTTTTAAAAGCAGTTAGATTTGATTAACGTCTTACGAATACAGTTCTCTTGCATTACCATTTTGTTACTTAGTTGTAAATGTACAACTGTAAAGAATTTCTTCCTTGGGGTTAATCGTATATATGTTACTATTTACTTATGTTTCAATCTTGGGGTTGTACAGTTTCTTAAACATTTTATTTTCAATTTTAATAAAATTTATTTATAAATATAACACTAGTATGTTCGGTTCATTATGCATTGTCTTAATGAACCAGTCATCATTATGCGTGTATGAATTCATTTAACAAGTTATTGCAAATAAAAAGCAGGATAAACATATGCTTAAATCAATATATTAAAAAGGCAAAACTTTCCTTGAACCTCAGCCATTCTCGTTTTTGAGGACGCCACGTTAGCAACTTACATTTATTAAAAAAACTTAAATTGGATCTGTTTCACCTTCTCTCTCACCCCACGATCTCTGCTTCTCTCTCCCACGATAAACCTAAATTGGATTCAATTCACCCACGAATCTCTCTTTATCTTTCATCGTCCTTCCCTGAAGAGGACGGAGGTGTATTCATCGGGTTCTGTTCGTTTGTCGCTGATTTCCCAGCTCAGAGAGAATCCAGAAAAAAGAGATTGTGACCATATCTCTAAATCGAGGGTGCGGCCGGAATAGTCGACTTCATCGTCCTCTCTCAATCTTCCGATACCCAGATATCTGCCTTCTCCCAGGAGTATTGTTGACCTGTACACCGAGCGAGAAGAACCATATTTCTAAATCGAGGGCACGGACGGAACAGTCGCCTTCATCGTCCTCTTTCAATCTTCCGATACCCAGATCTCTGCCTTCTTCTAGGAGTATTGTTGACCTGTACACCGAGAGAGAAGACAAGCTTAAGGTCTTTTCTTACAGGGAACTTAGTGATGCCACAGATGGGTTCAACAATTTTTTTTTTTCGGACTATTTCTTTTTCTTTTCACATTGACTTACTCGGTAGATAGTATTCCTTCTTTTGGGATTGTGTGAATCTTTTTCACAGGTTTTTCAACGTTGATATCATCCTTGAGGAGGAAACGCATACAATGTCCGGACACAAGCACGGGATTGCAAGATACACAAGGTGCACACGTTCTAACCCTTATTCTTCCCGTTGTTTGGTATGCGAATTTCTCTTAGGTTTTGAACACCGGGACGGTGTTTCATTCAAGTCTGGGGGGGTACTCATCGAGTATTGTCATGTGATTAGGATTAGATTATTAGGATTAGATGTAGATTTTTGTTTTTAGGAATAAACGGATGGATACTTAGCATAAATTTTCGAGTTTTAGTCATTAGTGCAACTTTGTCGAATCGTGAACAATGGTCTAGGTTTGCTTAGAAGTCTTCTTGATTCCGATTAGTTAAGTAATTGTGCTTGAAGCCTTGACCTATAGTTACATTCACCTCCTAGTTTCGGTACCAAGTATCATATCTCCGTGAATACCAATTAATCGATGCTTGTTTGATAGATTTTTAGCGTTCATTAAACTCCACACGCTTATACTCCGCTGTCAATTTTTTCTCCTTGGATAAGTTAACTATTTAAGGTTTCCATTGACATGAGTACATCGATATCGATGGTTCGGGTCTAAGTGGTGGGTTGAGGCGCTATTCTACGTCCTAAGGGTTAGAGTGATGCGTATTTTTCATAAGAAAAGAAAAAAAAAAGAAAAGAAAGAAAACCATGGTTTAAAATGAGCTTCAATGACGCATCTCTTCACTCCTCTAAGGCCTTGCAACCTTATGAGTGTGCCATAGGCAGCCTGGGTCTAAGTAGAAAGCCAACCTCTTCGACTTCGACGTCCTAGGAACCGAGCGTGGAATTATAAAGAAAGAAAAGAATAAAAAAAAATAATAAGAACGAGAGTATGAGCTTAATGATATCTCAAGCTTAGAAGAATTTGGTATGGAGATCGCTTGGACATTGTTTAGGAGTACGGATTTTTTTTCACTTAGGTCATTGGTGGGATTGCATGGTTCAAGACTTTCGGTGGATAGAGGTCTGAACTAGGTACGCTTAGGCTTGCGTTCATGTGACGCGTTGATTTGTATGATGGCTAAATTCTTCGACGTATTTGTATTGGTATCCATGGTTGTTTAGCTCTTCTAGTACTCGACTCTAGGTTTGCTCGAGGACGAGCAAAAGGTTAAGTCTGGGGGAGTTTGATAACACGTAATTTGTTATAGTTTTTATATCATTCTTAGGTCTAGTTTAGAGTAGATTATTTATATTTCATTCATCTATTGAGCATATTCGAAGACTTTATCCACATTTCGTGTTTTGTGTAGGAAACGAAGGATTGAAGAGAAACACGAGTGATTATGCAATCTAAACCCGAAAACGAAGCTGTGTAACAAGGTTCGGCTTATGCAAGGCCACGGATGGAAGCGAGTACTCAAATACCGAGCGAAAGGAGCGGAAACTACACTTCAAGACATGCCCGCTCGGGTGGATTGAGAGTGCCCGGTCGGGCTGAATCATTCAAGAAAACCCCGTAGCCTTACACGACTCGGGTGCTCAAGGGATATGCTCGGGCATAGGTGCCCGCTCGGGTGCATTTGGAGTGCCCGCTCGGGCTGATTCATGGCAGAAAACCCCGTAGGTTTGCACGACTCGGGCTGATGAAGTACACGGTCGGGCATGGTGCCCGATCGGGCTCATTTGTGTGTGCACGATCGGGTAGGTCACCTGCACGATCGGGTAAAGAGCATGCCCGCTCGGGTCCAGCGTTCCAACAAACTTTCCTAAGATCTAGATCGGCAAATTTAAAAGGGAAAATCAGATCTGGAAAGAGGGGGACGAACCAGAACACATCAGAGGAGATTGGGAGACATTAGGGCAAGGAGAAGAAGGAAGAAAAGGACGGATCTACGGATCGGGAGCGAGAAGAATCTACCGAAGGCATCGGTTTATGAATAGGGAGTCATCTCTTTCTACATCTATGTCGAATCTAGACTTCTCTTGTGTTTCCTTGTCTGTATTTATGTCTGAGTAGATTCCTTGCCATGGGTTAGAGAGATTTGCTATGTTGTAATGAAGTCATATGCTTAATGAATGGTGGTGCTTAATGCTTTCATTACCTGTACGCCACTTGAATGAATGAATTTGGTTTCTATCATGTTTTCAGATTTCATGGTTGTTCTTAATGCTTTCTCTACCTGTACGCCACTTGATTGAATGATCTTAGAAATCTAATAAACCAACGCCAGGGCATTAGGTTTCGGAACATAGCCATGATTTAGGGTTTAGCCGGTTTAGAATCTACGCCAGGTCAATCGGTTAAATCTAGGGATTAGGATAGCGGACGTAATGCGTCTATGCATGTAAGATGCGCAATGGATACATTGGCATATGCATGCTAGATAGTGGACAAGTCTACGCCAGTCAGTTCCTATAGGAGAGCTTGAATTCCCTGAATCCATGATAGTGCCTTAGACCAATTATCCTTTTAGAACTTCATTACATTCGTATGCAAACTCTCGACACCCATGGTGCCTAGCCATAAAGTCTATTCTCTTCGATTTAGTTTAGTTCAGTTCAATCACAATCACAACTTTAGTCACCTCGTACGTCTAATTCAATTAGTTTAATAGCTACGAAGTCGCATCAATTCCTTGTGTTCGACCCTAGTTGCTACACGATCCGTATTCTTGCGGAAGCGTTAGTCTAGGTTTTATTACTCGATATAACGCATATCAAGTTTTTGGCGCCGTTGCCGGGGAATTGATTACGGCTTAGGAGTTAGGAAACTTTTAGATTAGACATTAGGTTTTTAGGAGTCTTGTTTGTTTCTTGCTTTTTCGTGTTTTTGTTTGTCATTTCGTTTAGAGTCAAGTTCTTTTGCTTCTCGTATCTCACGTGATCTTTGTGTTTGTCTTCTTTTTCTTGTGCAGCTTAATTGTGCATGAGAAACACCGGAAAAGCGGATCTAGTTTTCGACCCCGACATCGATAGAACGCTCCGAAAACTACGGAAAGAATCGAAAGCTAGTGCAAGCAATTCAGTTGATAACACGCAAGCACATTTGGATTTTCAAACCGAGGAAGTGATTGAACAACCGTTTGTTGAAGAGCTAATGGCCGAACGTCAAGATATGAACGTTCAAAACGCGCAACGAGTGCAACCGGCACTGACCTATGGATCATACACGGTCCCTAGGCACACGCAGCTCTTATCTTGCATTGCAAGAAGAAACGCCCGCGTAGAGCTTCAACCGGCATTTATTCAAATGCTTGGTAACGCGGCGTTTAGAGGGAGACCAACCGAGGATCCAAACCAGCATCTCACCGATTTCAAGATGTTATGTCGAACCATAAGGGCTGGAGATGGGGTATCGGATGAGGATATAATGCTAGCTGCTTTCCCGTTCTCGGTGAAAGATAGAGCACAAGATTGGCTATATTCGCAACCAGCGAATTCTATTGCGTCATGGGATCAGCTAGAGGAAAAGTTTATGACGAGGTTCTTCCCTCAAAACAAAGCTCAGCTAGCCAAGAATAACATCAACACATTTGTGCAAGGGGCAGCCGAGAGTTTGTATGAAGCGTGGGAGCGATTTAAAGGCTACCAACGCCTTTGCCCACATCACGGTATGGATCAAAGTTACCTCATATGCAACTTCATGCAAGGTTTATCGGACAATACGAGGATTTTGATCGTAGCCGCTGCTGGAGGTTCCTTAAGCAACCTCACCTTCCCACAAGTCGAGGATCTCATAGATCGTATGGCTTATGAAGGAAATCAAACCGCCGGAGAGTATAATCGCAACACTCCAGCGAGAGTAGCTAACGTGGATAATACGCGTTCCATATATGCCGAGTTAGCGGAAATGAGAGCTGAAATGAGAGCTGAGATGAAAAGTGAATTCAATGAGCTCCGCAATATGATGTCCGGAATGAATCAGCAAGAATATTATGAGCAGCCGGATGAGCAAGGAATTCAAGGGTACGAAGGGGTGAACTATGTGAGCAACGCCCAACCTTTGGGTAATACCTATACCCCCGAGTGGAGGAATCACCCTAATCTCTCGTACAAGAATTCCGACGGTGCATTCAATGCACAACGAGCATCGGGAAACTTTCAACCGCGTTTGATGCAACGCAATCAGAATTTCCAGCCGAGGACGCAGCCCCAAAATCAGAATTTTCAACCACGTGCGCTTGCTCCTCCGCAACAAGAAGTTAGACCCGATATCACATCAATGCTAGCTCAAATCATACAAGAGCAAAAGAACCAAGCCAATGATATAAGAGCGTTGAGAACGAGTCATGAAGAGATGAGAGCAGAAAATCAAGAGATGAAAAATGAGTTTGTGGAGGTGAAAACGCATCTTAAGATCTTGGATACTCAAGTCTCACAACTCGCTGCACAATCATCACGACCGCAAGGAATTCTACCGGCGCGGCCGGAAGTAAATCCTCGTGAACACGTCAATGCCATATATCTTCGGAGTGGCAAAGTGGTGGATCAGCCCACTCATTTGATGTTTGAGAAGGATGAAGTGATTAGCACAGCAGCGGAAAATGGCAGCTACGTTGAGAAGCGAAAAATGAAAACCGAGGAAGAGGAAGAGCCGAAATACGTGAAACCGGAACCAAGACCGCCTCTTCTCCCATTCCCACAACGTCAACGTAAGAGACTGATTGATCAAACCATTCCCTCGACATTCGACGAAGGTGAATCATCCAACAAAGCAATGAAAAATGGCAGTGGCAGCAAAGAGTACAAAAGTAAACCCGAGGAGGAGGGAGAGCCGAAATACGTGAAATTGGAACCGAGATCACCTCCTTTGCCATTTCCTCAACGTCAACGCAAAAAGGATGATGACGCTCAATTTGCGAAATTTGCTGAGATGTTGAAAAAGATGGATATCACGATACCATTCCATGAGGCGTTGAAGAAGATGCCTTCATACGCCAAGTTCCTCAAAGAGATACTTGCGAACAAGCGAGACGTGGAGATGGAATCCGTTATGGTAACGAATTCAATGCTGCAGCCTAATCTACCCAAAAAGATGCCGGATCCAGGTATATTCGTAATCCCTTGTAAAATTGGTGATTATGAAATAAACCATGCGCTAATCGACGTAGGAGCAAGCGTAAGCGTGCTACCATTGTCTTTGTATAAGAAATTGGATCTTAGGGGTAAGATGGATCTTCGACCGACGAGAATGGCGTTAACCATGGCTGATAGGAGTGTTAGGATACCTGAGGGAAGGCTGGAAGACGTGCCCTTGCAGGTAGGAAAATTTTTCGTCCCGGTTGATTTCGTTGTATTAGATATGGAGGAGGACGAGAAAATTCCAATCATCCTTGGTAGGCCGTTTCTCAATACGGCAAAGACGATCATACATTGCGCTGAGGGTAGACTCACACTTAAATTTGGGGATGAAGAAGTGGAGTTCAATCTGAATGATACACTTAAGCAGCCATGTATGGTGGATTCGGTATTCCACATCGACGTCTTAGAGGAGTTAGCCAATGAAGTCTTCGAGAAGTTTGGGATATTAGATTCTTTTGAGATGACTCTTCCAGCAGCTAGAGAGGGGTTTTGTAAGTACATTAACGGAGTGAAGCTTTGTACAAAGCTACTGGATGAAAAGGATATAGAAGAAATCCCAAACCCCGAGTTAGACGAACCCCGAGCAGAATTCTGCGCGACTCGAGCACAGCAAGTTGCAGTTTCAGAAAATGATGGGTTTTCGGGTATTCCTGAGCAGAGAGACTTCTCAACTCATAATCACATGAGTACAGATCAGTTGGGGAAGGTTTCGAGCCAAGAAGACGTTGCAAACCAGTGCACAACCCTCCGACAAATCCAGGCAGATTCCAGCGCAGCACAAACGGCTCACATCGACAATTCGTCCATTCTTGAGGTACTTAGCAGCCACTACAAGCGTCCAGCATCAGATTGGAACATTGATAAGGCATCCAAGATGAAGGTTGAAATGAAGAATAGGGACGACATGACTGATCGGGGAAGGAATTCAATTGAACCGCGTACTACACTCTATCAACCACCTCATGTACGCAGGATGCTACGCACACCACGACGTCAAGGACGTCCATCTAATGGGTAGCACATTTTGGTCAAGCTCAAGACCTTAAACAAGCGCTTATCGGGAGGCAACCCGACTTTTTGCATTTCTCGTTTTCATTTTTATTTTCGGACTATTTCTTTTTCTTTTCATATTGATGTACTTGGTGGGATTGTATTCTTCCCTTTTGGATTGTGTGAATATTTTTCGCAGGTTTTTCAACGTCCATATCATCCATGAAGAGGAAACACAAACACGGGATTGGAAGCTACACAAGGTGCACACGTTCCAACCTTTCTTTTCCCGTTATTTTGTTTCTCCTAGGTTTTGAACACCGGGACGGTGTTTCATTCAAGTCTGGGGGGGGTACTCATCGAGTATTGTCATATGATTAGGATTAGATTATTAGGATTAGATGTAGATTTTTGTTTTTAGGAATAAACGGATGGATACTTAGCATGGATTTTCGAGTTTTAGTTATTAGTACAACTTTGTCGAATCATGAGCAATGGTCTAGGTTTGCTTAGAAGTCTTCTTGATCCCGATTAGTTAGGTAATTGTGTTTGAAACCATGACCATTAGTTGCATCTACCTCCTAAGTTTCATACCAAGTATCATATCTCCAAGTATACCGATTATTCAATGCTTGTTAGATTGATTTTAGCGTTCATTAGATTCCACACGCTTATACTCCGCTGTCAATTTTTGAATAAGTTTTCTAACTATTTCAAGCTAATATTGACATGAGTACATCGATATCGATGGTTCGGGTCTAAGTGGTGGGTTGAGGCGTTATTCTACGTCCTAAGGGTTAGATTGATGCGAATTCGTCATAAAAAGAAAAAGAAAATGAATGAAAGAAAAATAAAAAGAGAGAGTATTCTTCAATAACGCATCTCTTCACTCCGCTAAGGTTGAGAAACCTTATGAGTGTGCCATAGGCAGCCTGGGTCTAAGTAGAAAGCCAACCTCTTCGACTTCGACGTCCTAGGAACCAAGCGTGGGTCTATATAAAAAAAAAGAAAGAAAAGAAAATAAAAAAAAAGAAATAAGAACGAGAAAAATGAGTTTAAAGATATCTCAAGCTTAGGAGAGTTGGTATGGAGAACGCTTGGATGTTGCTTAGGAGTACGGACTAAACTTAGGTCATTGGTAGGATTGCATGGTTCGAGACTTTCGGGTGATAGAGGTCTAAACTAGGTACGCTTAGGCTTACGTTCATGTGACGCGTTGATTTGTATGATGGCTAAATTCTTCGACGTATTTGTATTGGTATCCATGGTTGTTTAGCTCTTCTAGTACTCGACTCTAGGTTTGCTCGAGGACGAGCAAAAGGTTAAGTCTGGGGGAGTTTGATAACACGTAATTTGTTATAGTTTTTATATCATTCTTAGGTCTAGTTTAGAGTAGATTATTTATATTTCATTCATCTATTGAGCATATTCGAAGACTTTATCCACATTTCGTGTTTTGTGTAGGAAACGAAGGATTGAAGAGAAACACGAGTGATTATGCAATCTAACCCCGAAAACGAAGTTGTGCAACAAGGTTCGACTTGTGCAAGGCCACGGATGGAAGTGAGCACTCAAACACCGAGCGAAAGGAGCGGAAACTACACTTCAAGACATGCCCGCTCGGGTGGATTGAGAGTGCCCGGTCGGGCTGAATCATTCAAGAAAACCCCGTAGCCTTACACGACTCGGGTGCTCAAGGGATATGCTCGGGCATAGGTGCCCGCTCGGGTGCATTTGGAGTGCCCGCTCGGGCTGATTCATGGCAGAAAACCCCGTAGGTTTGCACGACTCGGGCTGATGAAGTACACGGTCGGGCATGGTGCCCGATCGGGCTCATTTGTGTGTGCACGATCGGGTAGGTCACCTGCACGATCGGGTAAAGAGAATGCCCGCTCGGGTCCAGCGTTCCAACAAACTTTCCTAAGATCTAGATCGGCAAAATTAAAAGGGAAAATCAGATCTGGAAAGAGGGGGGACGAACCAGAACACATCAGAGGAGATTGGGAGACATTAGGGCAAGGAGAAGAAGGAAGAAAACGACGGATCTACGGATCGGGAGCGAGAAGAATCTACCGAAGGCATCGGTTTATGAATAGGGAGTCATCTCTTTCTACATCTATGTCGAATCTAGACTTCTCTTGTGTTTCCTTGTCTGTATTTATGTCTGAGTAGATTCCTTGCCATGGGTTAGAGAGATTTGCTACGTTGTAATGAAGTCTTACGCTTAATGAATGGTGATGCTTAATGCTTTCATTACCTGTACGCCACTTGAATGAATGAATTTGGTTTCTATCATGTTTTCAGATTTCATGGTTGTTCTTAATGCTTTCTCTACCTGTACGCCACTTGATTGAATGATCTTAGAAATCTAATAAACCAACGCCAGGGCATTAGGTTTCGGAACATAGCCATGATTTAGGGTTTAGCCGGTTTAGAATCTACGCCAGGTCAATCGGTTAAATCTAGGGATTAGGATAGCGGACGTAATGCGTCTATGCATGTAAGATGCGCAATGGATACATTGGCATATGCATGCTAGATAGTGGACAAGTCTACGCCAGTCAGTTCCTATAGGAGAGCTTGAATTCCCTGAATTCATGATAGTACCTTAGACCAATTATCCTTTTAGAACTTCATTACATCGTTATGCAAACTCTCGACACCCATGGTGCCTAGCCATAAAGTCTATTCTCTTCGATTTAGTTTAGTTCAGCTCAATCACAATCACAACTTTAGTCACCTCATACGTCTAATTCAATTAGTTCAATAGCTACGAAGTCGCATCAATTCCTTGTGTTCGACCCTAGTTGCTACACGATCCGTATTCTTGCGGAAGCGTTAGTCTAGGTTTTATAACTCGATATAACGCATATCAGGGTCATAAGGAATGGTTAAGAGAGGTTCAGTTTCTTTTCGAATTCGGGGTCGTTGTATCAATGGGGTTTATCACTTCTTTTACAATGACGTTGAAGGATTGTCAACACAATGAAATGATATCCATAGGAAGTTGGCCATCGCCCGTCGAAACCTCCAACATTGAAGCCTCCACAATTTACACCCTTCGAAGGATGAGTCATCAACCTAACCTCTAAAGATAAGGCTTGGCTTCATGATAAGACGCAAGAAGAGCTCAAGGATTGAACGGATCTCGATGATGATCACTTCCTTGAAGAATATAGGTTTGGTGATCGAATCAATCGTTCTTATATGTATTCATCATTCTGCTTTTACCTGAATTTTTTAGTAGAATGATATTGTGGATTCATTTGTGAAATTTAGTGCAAGATCTGATGTTCAGTTCAGGTTACAAAGCTACCCTCCTTAGTTTTGAAGATTTTGGTCAATTTTGCACTAATTCGGACTACTAATTCCACTCTCTAACTGAAGGGATAATGTTACTAATGAGAATTGAGGCTTTAGGACAATAGAATATTCTCACTTGAATATAGTTGGATCAATTTACAGACAAGAGGAAGCAATGATAATGCCCTCTATTGCAATTTCAAAGGAGCTATGGAAGGCGAATATGGTGATTTGAGAAGCCTTTCCATGGTGTCTCCGTGTAAGAATCGAGATTATGTTGTTATATCAAGATATTGCTCTATTAATATTGACGTTTATGTCTCTGATTGTAGATTCATGGAAGTCGAATGTGCTAAGTCGAATGCTTGATGTTTATTATCCTCAAGACTCAAGGGGTGTCGGTGTTGTTTTAAACAAAATTTCTGCACTCATTGGTCTCATATTAAAACTGATGTTTGTGGCTCTCATTGTTGGCTTCTTTTAATTCACAATTTCAGGGAGGTCATGGTCTTACCTGATGTAATGGAGAAGCATAGGCAAGATGGAATTCATGGGGAAACTTTAAACGTCGAGGTTAAGATTTCATTCAATAGAGTTTACTCACTATGCATCAAGGGATGCAAAAACTATTGCTCCGAGCAAGAGTCCAAAACGCTCATTTCATGCGTTTGAGTTTGCCATTGAACCGGTGAAAAATCCTGAGACTTTGACAACACTGCCCTAGGGTTCTAACAAAGATTACTTGGAATATAGCACTGTAAAAATGTAGTAAACTATGTACATGTTTATATTGTAGATTCTTTTGTCTATTTTATTATGTTAAAGATATTCACAATCATGGCCTTATTTTTTAATCATTTGCACTTTTGGTTGTTGAATTGGTCATATAAAATGTTATTGTTTATAGATTCCATGTTATACTTTTGGATGTGACTTATCTTTCTATATCCCATTTGTAGGTGTGTCTCAAATCGATATGAAGATCCATATTATGGGGAATGATGGACCATATGATCATCACCCATTGGTATAGAATCTAAACTCCTCACAACATTATGGTTTACATTTTTTGTAGATGACATCTTATTCTTTCTTTTGTTTACAAGGTGAGGAAAAGCCCATGCCAAGATAGAGCTAGAAAATAAATTTTATCAAAGATAGAAAGGTAATTTCTATTTTTCGAGTGGTTGGTTCTTACTCAATTTAGACAATTGCTATCAAGTTGCTTATTATAGATAAAATGATATCATAGAAGTAAGATATTCTTTTGCAGTTTATCATGGTCTATGATTAAGTGCATCTCATGAACATTTTTATTCGCATAAACATGACATCCAATAATTTGATCCAACGCGTACCTTATTCCTTACCTATTGAAATCTCTTCAGTATCTGTAAAAACTACATTACCAATTGGATAATTTATATAGATTTCCATTTTAAATTTTTTCTTTTTAATTGGGTTTTGTGTTGATGGATCCTTTCTATAGAAATTTTAGCCATGATTCATTATCCAGACCTCTTGGAAATGTGTTTCAAGCTTGCAAATAAAAGAAATGTGATTTTTGTTGTAAACTTCTGATACAGTTTCCATCAAAAATTATGTTTGGATGTTATTCAATGTACTTTCATTTCGATTGCACAGTGAATTAAGTATGTAGTCGTTACCTTGCTGGGGATTTCTCTTCCAATAACCTCATTAGAGATTTACCACGCTTTTTCGGATCTTTGTTGAATCTGAATTCACTGTTAGTTAGTCAATGTCTAACTTGCAATACACTCCATGCATGCATCACCTTAACTTATTGGCTTTATAAATCTGGTAACTGAGACTGCATGTACCTACAAAATAAAATATTCTTGGGATCAATCATCTAGATATCCTTTTAATTGATATATATTTATTGTTCATGGGCTTCCATTATGAAATCTTTTTCTGTTTGATTTTGTGCTCACTGCTATTTCTGTCATGTATCTCTCCACCTACGCACGCAGACTCTTTCATGTGTTGCCTCTCATGCCGATGAATCGGTATTAATTTTCAGTCTTGGATTCATTTGTTTGCCAGGATGTATATTATGTTATATATGCATACGAGTGTTTGCTTTGCAATAGTTTTATGGTTCATATCCACTCATTTAGATGTCGCCTCTCCCGCTGTCGATTCAATATTACCTTTTCGAATTATGGGTTTCACTTGTTTCATTTCTCATGGTTACTGATTATGAATCCAATCAAATTTCACGAGATTTAAGTTGTTGTGAGAGGGCTCAAATGGCCAGTGGTGAAACCTCATAAACGGGGTATTTCTCTCTTCTCTTAAAGGCTTTTGTGTTCATTTGATTTATTTAGTGTTGATATTTGCTTATAAATTATCTTATTTGTTACATGCTCATAAATTGTTTAATTTGCTTATAAATTTGGGTTTCATTACTTTCATTTTCTATGGTTAATTAGCTATTTTTTTGCGTCTTTGACAGCTATGTGTGGAATTGATGTATGCTATGTGTGGTCATTAATGAAAAAACATGATCCTTTTAACATACAGATCTATAAATGGGAAAATAAAGGAATAAACATAAGGTTTGAGATTTGAAATCCGACACAATTGAAATGGATACAAAACAGGAGCTTTGAAATCAGGGATGTAGCATAGCTATGTCAAGATATGACATTGATGTTAGGGTTTGAAAGCAATGATAAATGTTTTATGTTTTGTTCATTTAGATACTTTCTTTGTGCACTTTAATGTTGTTGATGTTTAGTATTTATAGGTTTGGAATGAACCCCATTTTTCCTGTTTGTCGCTCCCGCACCGTTCACTGCATTCCATCTTAAGCCACCGATAGATTTTTCTCCTACGATTTGATTTTGTCCGGTTTTATGTTTTGCATTGTAAACTCCAAACTACCAATTTTTTTCCCCTTAAACAGTTCTTCCATTGTTTATAATAATATGTATTTGAAACCATCATTTGATGGTTTTTGTATTCATATGTAATGACAGTTCAAAACCATACGTCTGTATAGCGTATTTTGATGTAATGTTGTATACATCTAGATAAGAGTTTGTGAACCTTTCTTATTTTTATATAATAATGGTTCAAAACTATATGTCTATGTTTTACCATTTTCTCATGTAATGATGTATATATCTATGCAACTCTAAAATCTTGAAGGATAAAAATACATATTATTACAAGCTAAATTATCTATAATATGAAATTAACTAATTAGTGATATATCATTATTTGAAACTAACCGTAAAAACTTTATGATAATGATCTAACGTCATCAAGAGCATAGATATTTAACATCATGATAATTGGATGTGTTGTTTTCCAGAATCATCGATGGAATTTGACTATAGATATTAGCACCCTTGTATTAGAACCCTTGAATTTCCTGCATAGACCAAAACAACCTACCAAAACATTGATGAAAAATTTCTATATAATTTCAAGACTAAAACACCTACAATATTATCCTTTCAAAATAGTTTTCCAATTGAATTGTAGTTAAAAAACCCGCGCGAGTCTCCAAAAAGAAAGCATTTCAAAGCTAGAATTGTCCCACAAATACACAGATATTGAATCTGTTCAACGAAACTTAAAAAGTACCAAACAACTTTATGGTAAAATTTCAGACTAATTATGATCTTCACCAGATGATTCTACAGTTCTGAAAATCAAACGGTGGCCGACAAAAAGGCACTTCCCGGCTGACGGTTTGACAAAGGTCCATGGCATGAAAGAAACTGCAACGAACAGAGACCCGATTCAATTTTAACTCGAAATGACTATGTGATTGTACCCATCTCAGACATAAGAGGAATGAAAGAGATATTGAGGTTGGGACACAGACCTTAGCATTGACACCATCAGGAACAATGCGCTTTTCTTGTCTTAACTTCAAGTAATCAGCTCGGCTGAACTTCGTGAAGCCCCTATATGTCACATATTCCGAGATTAGCAGTGGTGGTTCGATTTCTATAAGAGTAAACAAATAAACCAAAGGTAGGAGAAAGGGTGAGTCTAGACA
>CM071865.1:20221196-20246648 GCA_036759665.1 Gynandropsis gynandra
TTTTGGACGTTCATATCTCGACGTTCAGCCATTAGCTCTTCGTCACTCTTATCTACAAACGGTGGTTCGATTACTTCCTCGGTTCGGAAGTCCAAGTGTACTTGTGTGTTATCAACCGAATTGCTTGCACTAGCTCTCGTTTCTTTCCTTATCTTTCTGAGTGTTTTATCAATTTCGGGGTCGAAAACTAGATCCGCACTTCCGGTATTTCTCATGCACAAGCTAGCTGCACAAGAAAAAGAAGATAAACACAAAGATCACGTGAGATCCGAGAAGCAAACGAACTTGACTCTAAACAAATAAACAAACAAAAACACAAAAAAAGAAACAAAAAAGACTCCGGAAAGGACTAATGTCTAAATCTAAAAGTTTCCTAACTCTAAAGTCGTATTCAATTCCCTGGCAACGGCGCCAAAAACTTGATGTGCGTTAAACTCAAGTAATAATACCTAGACTAACACTTCCGCAAGAATACAGATCGTATAGTAACTAGGGTCGAACACAAGGAATTGATGCGGCTTCTAAGTTATTAAACTAATGGATAAGACGTATAAATTGGATGATGATGGAATTGCGAATGAACTAAACTAATTGATGAGATAAACTTATGACTAAGCACCATGGGTATCGAGAGTTTTCACAACGATGTAACGAAGTTCTAAAAGGATAACTGGTCTTAGGTACTATCATGAGTTCAGGGAATTCAAGCTCTCCTATAGGAACTGACTGGCGTAGACTTGTCCACTATCTAGCATGCATATACCAATATATCTATTGCGCATCTTACATACATAGACACATTATGACCGCTATCCTAATCCCTAGATTCAATCGATTGACCTGGCGTAGATTCTAAACCGATTAAAACCTAAATCATGGCTAAGTTGCAAAGTCTAATGCCCTGGCGTAGATTTATTAGACTTCTAATAACATCAATAAAAGTGGCGTACAAGTATTGAAGCATTAAGATCAACCATGAAATCTGAAAACATGATCAAATACCAAATTCATTCATATCGAGTGGCGTACAAGTATGAAAGCATTAAGATCCACCATTCATCAAGCACAAGACTTCGTTACATACTGGCAATACTCTCTAACCCATGGTAATAGATCAACTCAGACATGAACACAGCAAAAGGAACATGAATACAGCAAAGGAAACACAAGAGAATTCTACGTTCGACATAGATAGAGAATGAGATGACTCCCTATTCATAAACCGATGTCTTCAATAGATCCTCCTTGCTCCCGATCCGTTGTTCCGTCTTTTCTTCCTTCTTCCTTCTGCCCTAATGTCTCTGAATGTTCTCTGATCCAATCTGGTTCGAAAAAACTCTTTTCAGATCTGATTTCCCCTTAATTTGCCCGTTCCAAAACTTAGGAATTAGTTGAGGAATTCAAGGGCCCGAGCGAGCATAGCCTCTACCCGCTCGTGCAGGCCACTTGCCCGACCGTGTGCCCTCCTTTTAGCCCGAGCGGGCACCATGCCCGCTCGTGTGATTCTTGAGCCCGAGTCGTGCAAACCTACGACAATTTCTTGGCATCATTGAGCGGGCACGGGCACTCCAATTCCACCCGAGCGGGCACTCCATCTTGGTCGTGTTCCTTGAGTGCCCGAGTCGTGCAAAGCTACGGGGGTAATTGGCAGCAATTAGCCCGATCGTGTACACTTCCAATGCACGAGCGGGCATGTCTTGAAATGTTGTTTCCGTTCCTTTCGCTCGGTGTTTGAGTGTTCACTTTCAGTCCATGGCCTTGCACAAGTTGAACCTTGTCATTCAACTACGTTTTCGGGGTTAAATCGCCACAATCTCTCGTGTTTCTCCTCATGTCTTCATTTCCTACACAAAACACAAAATGTAGATGAAGTCCTCGAATAAACTCGGTAAATGAATGAAATCTAAGTAATCTACTCAAAACTATACCTAAGAATCACGTAAAAACTACAACGGATTACGTGTTATCACCTCGTTATTCATCTTCTGCTATTTCATTGTATCACCTTCCTCATCCCGCATCGCCTCCCTCATCTCGCCGTCTTCGATTTATCTTCCTCCCTAGGCACGCATAAATCGGCCAACTCAAGCTCGCACGATATGCACTCTCTCTTCCTCCCTCATCCAACGTTTTCAATGTCTCTTCCTCCCTCATACCCTACCCAGAATCTATCTCGATCGACCTCCTCCAAGTCCTTCGTCCTCGGTCTTCTCTCTGTCTTCCTCCCTCATCCTTGGAGTGGCCGCACATCCCTGACGATTCCGCGGTCAAAGAACCTCGGTCTGTCTTCCTCTCTCATTCGAACAGAAGTTTCATCTCATGGAATACTAAGACTCCTCACCGAGCGTCTCCATCTCCCCGCTTAGACCTAGGTTTTTTTCTCTCTCTCTCTCTCTGTTTGATCTCCGCCGGTCTCGAATTTGGCATTCCCACTTCAACATATTGAAGCTTTTTTCAAAACAATGACCTTAATCGCAGCCGAACGAGCAATCCTAACCGAGGAATGTGGACGAACAATCATGACTGAGGAAAATCTCCAGCGCATCAATAGTGAGTTTCTTTCCGATTTCTATTTGATTTCTGTTTGGTTACGATTATTTTGGGTCTCGAATTCGAAGTTCCCATTTCGACATATTGAAGCGTCGTTCAAAGACGAGCTACGATGGGGAGCGGTTGGGCAAGGAGATGCATCAGGTTCTGGGTCAACGACTAACCAAGGGTGACCTAAGTTGGTGAACCGAGGAAGATGGTAAGTTCAATCGACCTTTTCTTGGAGGCTTGAAGTTGATCCTGGAGGCCAAGGAGACACTGATGAATCCGTGGTGCCATTTTCCTTGATGAATCCGTGGATGAACCCGAGGAGGCGTTGAAGCTGCTTCAGAAGGCGATGAAGTTGCTCGAGGATAAACCAGGTGATATGATCATGGACAACGTCGAGGACGCAACCCGAGCCATGGCCAATGAAGAGGACGTGACTCGTATCGTGCTGAGGAGGACGCGACCCGTGATGAGGAGGATGCGACCCGTGCTGAAGAGGACGCGACCCATGCTGAGGAGGACGCAACCTGCATTGCCAAGGACACGACCTGTGTTGCCGAGGATGCGACCCGCATCACAAAGGATGCGGCCCATGCCGTAGAAGAAGCAATCCGAGCTGAACCGAAAGGACGGAAGGTGGACGCGACCCTAAAAAAGGACGTTGGTCCCATGACCCGTGCTATGGCTAGAGAGGAGGAATCCTTGACCCTACCAGTAGGTCCCGTGACCCGAGCTAAAGCTAAGAGGCTCAAGGAGGCGATCATCAGGATTCTCACGGCCGTTCAAGTTCAAGACGAATACTCGAGTCCTCAAAAAAATTCCAACATCCGCAATATACTTCAAGCCGAAGCTCAACTCGCAACGATCAACATTAGGGTAAGTGTTTCATGTGTGCTCTTTTCCCACCGTTTGTTTTGTTCCACGTGGTTTTCCAACGCCGGGTATTTAACGAGGCCACGACTCACTTCCATTTCCTAATTGTTGATCTGAGAATTCATACAATTAATCGTATCGATGTAACCTATCTTACGATTATATTTTTTTTATTTTGAATTTGGATATTTTAGGTCATTTAATTTGAGCCTTGCGTGGCTTCTAAGCATTTAATTTTCATTAAAGTCTTGCATGGTTTTCTTTGACTACTTATGGTCGGCCATGGAGGTGTAGATGAAGAACTTTGGATTTTGATCTTTGAATTTCTCTTTTAGAATTCTTCTTTGTGGATATCTCTCTATTCAACTGATTATGCTTCATATAAACTACGCTTTGTTGAAATGAGGATGATACTTTAGAATCGAGCTTATTTTGCAGAAAAGAAAAGAGAAAGAAGAAAGAATAGAGTAACATACGAACACTCCGTTGTCATAGGAAAAATGCAGAAACATTCAATGCAATAAGCTGACATGAGTGCATCGTGCGCTAAAGAATAAGTTTTATTCGATGATGCGGGACTAATTGGTGGATCGAGACTATCTCTCTACGTCCTAAGGGCACGCGCGATGATACGTCTCACTACTCCGCTGTGGTATCCAAAAGAGCCACATGAGTAACCCCAATGAGGTAGCCTGGGTCTAAGTAGAGGTTAGATCTCTTTAACTTCGACGTCCTAGAAACTGAGTATGCTAGCTCAGAAAGTTAAGTCATTTTGATCGATTTGTACTAAGTCAGAAGTCTTGTTCGGTGGAGAGAGTCACATGTCACTTTTTTATTTATTTCTTTGATATGCTTACTCATGGATGACTCGATGACTCAAGGATGAAAGCACGACTAATAATAGATCGAATTAGCTTGCGATTCATCGGGTGTTTGCTTTTGCCATGTATTGAGGATGTCTTAGGTGAAAAAAGGATTTGATTCATTCTCTCCGGTTACATTGCACATTTAGGTTTCCTTAGGGACAAACAAACATTCAAGTCTGGGGGATTTTGATGAGTGTTTATATTCCATAGCAATCACATAGGTTTTTATCATATTTTGAGGACATTTTGATGTTTTGTATGCGATGGTGTGCATATTTCTGCGATATATTCCTTGCAAGTGTCTTTTGTGATTTAGACGCATAAATGAAGAGTATATAGAGTAAAAAAGCCACATACGTCGGAAGATAGGCTAAACGGGACAAGATACAATGAAGAAATGACTTGGTCAAAGCAATTGAATTGGAGGAGAAGAGATGCACGATCGAGCACTTGCAACAGCACGACCGAGCCTTCTCAAAGCTCAATGCACGGTCGAGCACATGTAACAGCATGATCGAGCGTTCCCAAAGCTCAATGCACGACCAAGCACATGCAACAGCACGAGCGAGCACCCAAATGAAGAACACATCACGACCGAGCAGATCATGCAGCACGACTGAGCACTCAAACAAAGTCCCATGCGCACGAGCGAGCTCCCAACAAAGCCCAATCGGACTCTCTAACCAGATTGTTCCCCAAATGTTTTGCACGGCCCGAGCATGTCAACTGCCCGACCGATCAAATTTTTGCACGGCCTGGGCATGTCAACTGCCCGACCAATCAACCTTTTGAAGACATGTGCATGACCGGGTTGTTTGTTGTGCCCTATGGGGCATAGAAGAAAACCACCCAGCGAAAGCTAAGAAAATGACCATGCCGCTTGGAACAAACATTCTTTTGAGTTTTACTTTAAAAGGGAGAGGAGACGGGACCAGAGAACAAGAACCAGAGAAGAGGCATCAAGCCTAAGAAACCTATCATCACAAACAGAGAGAGAGAAGAGGCGGAGCAAGAGAAATCCGAGGACGCCCGAGAATACATGGAGACATCATTAAGCTTACTCTATCTCTATCCTTTTATTTCTTTCATGTTGTCATTTGAACTTATGTTTGAGTAGTAGGATTGTTCTAGGAGAAGGGAGTAGCCCTAGGCTATCCCGGAACCCTTGCATTAATTTATATCTATGATTACAATTTCTATCCTCGTTTGATCCTTTGTCTATGTGCTTAAACGTCATGTGATTGTGAAGGCCAAATAGTTGCATGATATTAGGTATCTGAGTGAAGTACCAAAAAGAGAAACTTGAAACCAGACATATAGGTTTAGGCCAGTTTAGGTTATGCCACGAAAGTAGGAAAACCTAGATTGAGGACTCACAAACGAATCACGAAGCTTAATGGGTGTAGGCTAGCTTATCAGCCACGAAAGTAGGATGTTTGATAGTTTATGCACGTCTCTAGGCCTTGAAAGAGGATAGTTGATAAATTAGGATCGTTTACCTTCAAATCGGATAGGAAAAGCATGAATAGTCGATTGATATGCATGGTTCTAGGTGCTTAGTTTCGAAACCGTATCCTAGGACGTTTGCTTGATTGGTTTAAACATCAATTTATTATCCGTCATTAGTTTAGTTTAATTTCATCACTCTTTGTTTGATTTGCACGCATTGATTTGATTGTTCTAGTCTTGTTGTGTTGCTGGTCCCTATGGGATCGACGCCTAGATTCTACGCTAAACACGTCTTGTGCACTTGCGGAGTAGGTTTAGGTTTATTTAACTTGAACACAGATCATTAAGCATTCACTTGGAGCTTGATATAACAAATTACATGATTCTCTACTCACTTACGACTTTACACGAAGTAAAGAATATGACTCCTTGTTTTCAATTTAGGGGAAAACATGTACCATTGTTCTTTTGGTATATGTGGATGGTATTATCATCTTAGGTAACGATGTAAAAGTAATTGAAAACACGAAGATGTTATTAAAAAACACATTCGACATCATGGACTTAGGTGAACTTATGTACTTTCTCGGAATAGAAATAACACGTCTATCGAATGATTAATTTTTATCTCAATGTTAATATGCACTTGATCTTCAGAAAGAGAGAGAAAAGCTTGGAGCAAATCCAAGAAGAACACCAATAAGGTGGAATGATTTGAAGACAAAGGGCGCTACCAATGAGTCATGGATAAGCTTATCTACCTGATAACACTGAAAGTGTATCAATATTAGGATAGGTTTTTACACCATTTTCGCATGTATCTTACATCGAGTCATACTTATTCCGATACGATTTCGAGCTTCACACACTCGTTTTGTTGGTTTTCAGGTTTTTAGGCGACAAGGCCTAAATGAGCTCAATATGAAGGATTCCCTGCAAAAACCACAAGATTTGAAGACATATCTACTCAGAGCTCCAGAACCCAAAGGAACACCCGAGCAACGAGCGGAAAAGAGAGATTTCAAGGATACAAGGGTGCCCGATCGGACACTATTCCTTCACCCGCTCGGGTAGAACCTACGGGGTTTCTCCACGCATTTGACACGACCCGGGCACATGAGCAAAGAGGATCGGGTATTGTTTTGCATGAGTTTTGATAAAAACCTAATCATAGGTGCATATAATCTTGACGAGCGATGGTGTATAAATGCCTCGTCGAAATGAGAGTCAATCTTATAAGATCCATATTCCCTTAGCTCGTCTATGGAGAAGAAGCCAACACACACAAGCAAGAAACAAGATTCAAGAAGAACAACAAGACGATAAGAAGATAGATTGACGATATTGGAAAGATCAAGCAAGAATCCGAATTCTTGAATTAGTCTTGAGTTCTTGTAACTAATTCTAGTCTTAAGTCTTGATGTATTTGCATATCAAATCAATGAAAATAAATATATTGGTTTAGCTTTTGGAAATTGGTGATCTCTAATACACCACTTGGAGATTGGTGATCTCGAATACACTATAGGAGATTGATGATCAATAACACATTCAAACACTCTTTTGTTTCTTCTTAGATCAATTCTTAGATCGTCTTTTTGGGAGCTTATTAAATTGGTATCAGAGCCTAAGGTTGCGGAGATGACTCAAAGAAGAGATGTGGCTGCAAGAAAAACAACAGAAGAAGATGCAATCACACCAATGACCATATCTGAAAAGCAATTCACAACCTTGATCAATGAGATGGCATCAGTGAAGGAAGCATCGCAGGTAGTTCCTTGAGAATAAACGTGAAGAAGGACTCAAGAACCAAAATGGCCGAAAATCTTTCAACATGAAATCAAGAAATCCAAAATTCCAATTTTCTCCAGTGACCATCCGGATGATTGGATTTATAGAGAAAAAAATTCTTTGGGTTAAATTACACTCAATAATGGGAGAAGGTAGACAATGCCTTGTCTCACATGGAGGGTAAGGCCCTCACTTGGTCGAGATGGATTCAAGATCGAATTTTCTTGAATGGATAGGATGACCTAAAAAAATTGTAAAAGATATAGATGCATGGTTGATGGTTCAGTTCTAATGCAAATGATGAGGATGAGTCAAACGGTATCAGTAGAGGAATATGATGTGGTTAATCTCAAGTAATAAAATACCTAGACTAATGTTTTCACAAGAATATAGATCGTATAGTACCAGGGTCGAATACAAGGAATTGATGCAACTCTAAAGTTAGTTAACTAATGAATAGAACGGTAAAAATCAACAAGTGTTTTAAATGCGAATAAATCTAAACTAACTAATTAACTGGATAAACTCAATAAACTAAACACTACAGGTTTTGAGAGATGCGCGATAACGTAATGAAGTGCTAACAAAGATCATGGTTATGAATATTATCACGTATTCGGGGAATTCAAACTCTTTCCTAGTGAATGACTCTTCTGATGTCTAATCCCACTATTTAGGGTGCGTACTACCAATCTTCCAGTTGCGTAATCTCACACGATAAATGCATTGAGTCCGCTATCCTAATTCCTAAGTCCAATTAACCGACCAGTCAAGGTTCTAAATCAATTGAGACCTCATATCATGGCTACGTTCCAAAGTTCAATCATCTTCCAATGCAACCAAACTTTTATAATCATTCGTTCAAACGGTCAATAAGAACAAAAGCGTTAAGAATAGTCAATCAATCCATAAATGATCAAACATCATAACCAAGCATTAAGCATGAAATTTCATTACATGTCGGCAAAACTCTAACCCGTAGCTACTAAACTACTCGGACATGGATTCCGAAAACAAAGCACGAAAGAAAACTATTGCAAACATAGATATAGAATGAGATTCTTCCCTATCCTAATACGGTAGTCTTCAATAGCTCCTCCGCGTTTTGAGTTTGTTGTCCCGTCTCTAACCTTCCGGCGTATTGCTCTCTCTACCCTCTCTCTGCATCTGCTCTATGTCTCCTCCAATTCTGTCCGAAATAAAAACCTTTTGCTTTGCCCCCTTTCTTCTCCTTTCCTCTTTCTTTCTTGCATTTTCTTATTCTTTCCCCTTTTGCCATGCTTTTCCGTTACTGTAACTAAATTTCCATTTGTATTTACGTGACCAGAACTTTCCTTTTCTTCTTCGGTGTGTGCAGGTGCAACATGCCCGACCGGGCAAAAGAGTGAGCTCGATCGGGCTCTTCATCTAATCCTAGCCCGGTCGGACTCCATGTAGGCCCGAGTCATAACATTCAAGTTTCATGAGCCCGGTCAGGCTAGTATGGCTGCATGGTCGGGCTAGTTGCCATCTTCAGGAGCACGAGCGGGCTGGTATGGCTGCACGGTCGGGCATCTCACTTCCCTTGTGTGCCTGGTCATGCTGGTGATGGTGATCAGTTGGGCAGGTTGTTTTCTTCCATACCCGGTCGTGCTCTTGGGGTGATGTAAGGCAATTGATCGTATTTGCTCGTGTTCGTGTTCGATGTCTTTAGTTCCTGCAAATACATGAGAAAATGATGAAAGAGGACTAAGTGATGCTTAATGCTCGGTAAACTAACTATGTAAACGAACTAAAAACTATAACAAAATAGACATTATCAGAATACTGCCAAAAGTTTGAAGAATTGGCTATAACAACACCTCAATTTTTCGACGATGTATTAAAAGACGATTTGTTGAATAAACTCAATCAAAGTATTTAAGATCAAGTATCGTGATACAAACCTATTGGATTAGATGGAATTACTAAATCTTGAAATCATGATCGACGCTCAGAAGGCTAAGAAATCTCGTTCCAGAGCTCATAAATATAGAGCTAATGAACCTACAACAAACACTAGACAATCCCTCAGCAACATACATAAGCGTGTTGATAACGCATAATTTGTCTTACGATTTTCATCTCTTTCTAGGATTAGTTTTTTTATGATTTCGTACTTTACCGACACATTGAGCAGAATTGAGGCTATTCTATTGTTTTCTCGTGCTTTGTAGGAAATGAAGATATCAGGACACAAAGACAGATAAATGCTGCAAAACTATAAAACTATCCTAGGTTCAAAAGTGCCCGGCCGAGCACCTTAGATAGCCCGATTGGGCTCATTAACTAGAAAATGCCCCAAAGAGAACGCATGGCACAGGTAACTCCATTGTCAGGCGACCGCCTTTTTTGATAAGTGCCCGACTGTGCGGTTTGTTATGCCCGGTCGGGCAGTACTGAAAGCTTGGGCGACATGCCGCTTACTATTCGCACAAAAAGGAAACCAGAGGTCGTTAGGGAGGACGAAGCAGTTTGCAACCAGGGGAGGCTCGAGAGACGAATTTGGGCGAGCCGAAAAACTAGATTAAAGGCTGTTGTTGAGTAAAGGGAAGATTGAAACTTCATTCCTTTACTCTTTTCTGTGATTTGTTTTGTGATTGCATTTATGACTTTGGAGTAAACCTACTTGCTATGGGTTAGGGGTGCTCTAGTAAGATTTGTTTGGATCTTAATGTTTGATTTTGAAATGTTCTCTCAATTGGTTTGATGGCCTGTTCTTAATGCTTTCATCCTTGTTGATCAATTGGTTTAATGCTTTCATCCTTGTTTAATGCTTGCATCCTTGTTAATAACTTGTTCTTAATGCTGTTTTTAATGCTTTCATCCTCTCAATTGGTTTGATGGGATGTTCTTAATGTTCTCTCAATTGGTTTGGTGGGCTGTTCTTAGAGGCTTGTCTTGCCTGAGAAGTTAGATTACATATTGTGATAGATGCCTCACCCCTTTCCAACATCTAAGGAGCGGGCTGATCCACCGTCTTACCACTTGTTAGATAAATAGCATTGATGTGCTCATGGGGATTCACTTCGGACCTCCCGGTAGAACTCCTTGCGGTTCAGGGGAGTTTGCAGCAAGTTGTGCAACCTTATTGTCCAAGATCTATAGGTGTGTTTGAATTCCCACAACCTGCTTCTTTACATCATCATGATTCGCTCTCATTCCTCTAAGTTCGTCATATTGATCTTCCTGTCCTTGTAAGATTTGAGCGAGCATAGACGTAATATCGACATTAGCTTCTTGCTGCAAAGGAGGGGGTGCACGTGACTGATAATTCTGAGTTTGGGGCTGCATCCATGGCTGAAAGTTCTAGTTTCTTTTCATCACTCGTGGCTGAAAGTTTACCGATAGTTGTTGCGCATTTAATGCACCATCGGAATTCTTGTAGGAGAAGTTTGGGTGATTTCTCTATCGGAGATTATACGTGTTTCCCAAGGGCTGATTGTTACTCACGTAATTTACCTCCTCATACCCTTGAACTCCTTGATCCTCTGATTGCTCCGAATAATGTGGACAATATGATTCAAACAGAAGATTGTAAATCCCCACGATTTGATCCTTCACTTCAGCTAAATTAGCGTATACAGCATGTGCGTTGTTCATATAAGCTACCCTTGCTGGAGTGTTACGGTTATATTCTCCAGCAGCGTTGCGACCTTCATCCGCGATACGATTGATCAACTCTTCGATCTGTGGAAATATGAGGTTACTCAAGGAACCTCCAGCTGTGTCTATTATCAGAATTCTCGTGTTATCCATGAGTCCTTGCGGAAAATTGTATATGAGATAACTCTGATCCATGTCGTGATGTGGGCAAAGGTGTTGATAACCTTTGAAACGTTCCCACGCTTCGTATAAACTCTCAGCTGCTCCTTGCACGAACGTGTTAATCTGATTTTTAGCGAGCCGAGCTTTACTTTGAGGGAAGAACCGTGTCATGAATTTCTCCTCTAGTTGTCCCCATGATCGTATAGAGTTCTCCGGTTGGGAATACAACCAATATTGCACTTTATCCTTCACTCAGAACGGGAAGGCAGTGAGCATGACATCCTCATCCGAGATTTCTTTTCCCGCTCTAGTAGTTTGGCAAAGCATCTTGAAATCAGTAAGATGCTGATTTGGATCCTCGGTGGGTCTTCCTTTGAATGTTGTGTTGCCGAGCATTTGAATGAATGCTGGTTGTTATTCAACACGAGCATCCCTTCTAACGATGCAAGACAAGAGTTATGTATGCCTAGGAGCCAATTATGATCCATATGTTAGCACAACTTGCATTGGTGTCACGTTTAGGTTGCGACGTTCTGCCATTTGTTCTTCTTCGCTCTCGCACAATAAAGTACCTCATGCAATAAAAACACAATAATCGGTTAGGCTTTGAGAGATAAAAAAATTGACTCAAAAAGAAAGAAAATAAAAGGAAAAAACATGAAAAACAAATAAAGACTCCGGAAAAGACTATGTCCTAATTCAAAAGTATCCTAACTCTAAAGCCGTAATCAATTTTCCGACAATGGCACCAAAAACTTGATGTGGTTAATCTCAAGTAATAAATACCTAGACTAACCTTTCAGCAAGAATACGGATCGTGTAGTACCAGGGTCGAACACTAGGGAATCGATGAAACAATAAAGCTAGTTAACCAATGAGTAGGACGTGTAAAATCAATAAGTGGTTGAAATAAAAAGTAAAAGATAAACCAACTAATAAACGGAATAAACTCAATAAAGTAAACACCTAATATTTCGAGAGATGCACAATAATGCAATAAAGATCTAACAAGGTCATTGGTCTTAGATATCATCACGAATTCAGGGAATTCAAGCTCTATTGTAGGAACTAATTGGTGTAGACTTGTCAACTATCTAGCGTGCGTACTACCAATCTTCCGACTGTGTATTCTCACACACTAGATGCATTAAGACCGCTATCCTAATTGATGCGTGTCAAGTTAAACAAGTTAACCTAAACTATCTGCAAGTGCACGACACGTGTGTATTTTTTGAGGTGTCGATCCCGCAGAGACTACACAATACAGACTAAAATCAAACTAGAATCAAACTTGCTACGATGGAATAATGGTTGTGAGATGCAAATATGATAATGCAGTAAACCTAGGAGTTCTTAACAAATGAGACAAACGTTCTAGGATACGGTTTCACCGTATAGCTTCCGAAACCGACTATCAATCTATCTAATCATGCATTCCCTATCAAGATATCTAAGGCAGATGATCCTAATGTAATTCCTACCTTCTCTCAAGGAATAGGAACGTGATTCAATTGAGTTATCCCCTACTTTCGTCGATGACACCCCAACTAAACCCCATACGATCTATGATTCATCCGATTAAGCCTTAACCATTACTATCCTACTTTCGTGACCTAGTCTCGGTTGTTCTAAGCCTGATCTTCTAGGGCTAGAATTTTCCTTTCGGTCCTTCTCCTAGGGTTCCCCTCTGTGTTTTCTTTCATTCTAACTCAATTGGGGGAACCTTTTTAAGCTTGTTCTCCATTGTAGAACTTCAAGGAAGGTTGTTGCGGACACGCCCCGTGCGGACTTGGTGGAAAATCCGTGCAGGCTTTGATGCGTGTCAAGTTAAACAAGTTAACCTAAAACTATCGCAAATGGACAACATGTGTGTAGTAATTAAGGTTTTGATCCCACAATGACTAGTGTAACACGGTCTAAGAATCAAACTCGAATCAATGCTTGCTGCGATGATATAAGGATGATTAGATGCAATAATAAATATGAAATGGATAAATGAGTTCTAAACAAAGAGGCAAACATTCTAGGAATCCGGTTTCACCATATAGCTTTCGAAACCTAACTGTGATCTATCAAATCGTGCATTCCCTATCAAGATATCTAAGGCGGACGATCCTAATGTAGAACCTACCCTCTCTCATGGCATAGGAACGTGGTTCGGTTGAGTCATCCCCTACTTTCATGGCTGACACCGATCTATCTAATCGTGCAAATAGATGGGTTGTTTGGCTCATTGCCCGACCATGTTGTCCTCAACGCCTGACCGTGCTGGATCGAGAGGAGGGTGCCCGACCCTACTCATGGAACGCCCGACCGTGTAGAAGTTACGAGGATGAATTAGCATGAAACGCTCGACAGTGCACCAGGGATAGACCGACCGTGCTTGCTGGAACAAGAGCGAGCCCGACCGTGCACTTGGCATGCCCGGGTCGTGCACATCTCTCGGGCTTGGAATGGCATAAAGAGCCCGACCATGCATGATGCCATGCCCGGTCGTGCACTTGATTATGGTGAGAGTTCGGACGTCGGATTTGAAGGGATTCAACTTCTACTTAGACCCAAGCTATCGATGACGGTATACTCTTGCATCTCGTTCAAGAATGCAGCGGACTAGATGGCAATTTTATGTGTCTTGCTCTTAGGAAGTAGAAAGATGATCGCCAATCCACCACTTAAATCCGAACCATCGAAAAAGTGTCAAGGTCGATGCACTCATATCAATTTTAGATTTTTTTAGGCATTATTTGTATCGATAGTGGAGTGTTAGTATGCGCTCTTTTTTTTTTTGCAAAACAACCTCAACTCATACGATCAAATCATCCTCATGAAAAATAAGTAAGTATAATCATTTGGATAGACAGAATAAACAAGAAATTAATCTAGGAAACTCGTCTAAACTTCCCATAAGTAACACTAGAATTCCCAAAGACTTACGACCCACTCGTTCCTTGACCAACTAATAAGCTATAACATGCAAGATATCACGGAAAAGGCCAACTTCTTAAGCATCCTAGGTTCAACGTTCAACTCAAAACGTGGCACCGGACAAGTGCCTGAGACGACTCTAACTCATAAAAACAAAAACAAACTAAGACTAACCCTAGAAAAACATAAGAAAATGAAACGAGATGACCTGACAAATGTGAGCTACTCCCCCCAAACTTGAATTGAACAGCGTTCTCGACGTGAAGCTCCGATGGAGGGCAAGGAAGGTGAGGTCAAGATTGTAGGTGTTCTTCTTTTTCTTTTTTTATGATTTTTTATGATTTCAAATTAACCAAGTCCGAAATACGAAACAAAAAAAACAAATTATGGGTTGCCTCCTAGAAAGCGCTTGTTTAATGCCGTTAAGCTTGACGTCTCCATGCTTTACGTATGCGCAATGGATGGATTGAACAGGGAGATGGAGTTTCCGCTTTCGATTGATTGAGCGGCTTGATGTAGCTTAAGGTGCTGCCCATTTGTTGTGAACATTCCACTCGAATCGCTCCATAGTTCTACCTCTCCATCTGTGAAGACTTCTCGTACCTAAAATGGACCAGCCCAACGGGAATGTAATTTGCCCGGGAAAGAATTAAAATAAGAGTCAAAAAGTAGAAGAAAATCACCTGGCTGAAAGTCTCGAGATAGGGTCCTTTGTATCGTGCCATCTTTCAGCGCTGTCGTCTTTCTCATTGCGTATTGTTGTCATCACTCCTTTCTCTTCCAAACATTGGTGCAGCCTCTTTTGCTCGTTGATGGATGTTTCGCGGCTGTCCTCCTCAAGCATTCCGTGAATAGAAAATGTAGGATTCACTCTCCAACGCTTCTTGAGACGAATGGGTGGCTTTTGCATCTCACGCTGAAAAGAGGAAGGAAGATGTTCGAACTGAAGCCTAGACGCCTTCTTTATTGCAAACCAGTGAGTGTTTTGTGTGGCATCTCCTCATGTGGGGCATCTTGCAGTGCCTCAATGGCACTCATGAATTTCGTATAATTCTTGGCTTCTCCATCGGTAAGTCCTACAACATTGTAAACTTGCGTTTCACATCTCTCTAAAGGATGGAAAATACTTACTCTATCAAATGTGTCATTCGTCGACTCGTCCAGCACATCAACTCTATAGCATGACTCTTTGGGGCTGGACAAAATTGAATTCAATTTTCTTGTCACCGACACGTAGAGAGAGCTTCCCTTGTTGTACATCTATCTTCGCACCTGCAGTAGCTAAGAATGGTCTACCAAGAATTATAGGCACATTACCATCTTCTTCAATATCGAGTACAACAAAATCAGTGGGAATGGAAATACAACCTACCTTGGTGGGAATGTTTTCAACAATTCCCAACGGATACCTTACCGAATGATCCGCAAGTCTTAGACATATCTTGGTAGGCTTGATATCTCCGAAGTTCATACGCTTATACCGAATGTGGCATTAGACTCACGCTTGCTCCCAAATCGCACAAACCTTTGTCGATGTTAATGTCTCCTATGGTGCATGGGATGGTTTTGGGATGGAGAAGCTTCTGGGATCCTTCAACTTCAGGGACAGCTTGTTTTGGAGAATGGCACTCATTCCTCGGTGAGTGCGACTGTCTCACTCTCCTTGATACGCTTCTCCTTGGAAAGAACATCCTTAAGGTAATTTGCTCGATTAGGCATCTTTTGGAGGGCTTCCACAAACGACATGTTGATGTCGAGCTCTTTGAGGAAACAAAGAATTTGGTCATACTCTCTCGATTCTTGGTGCGCACCAAGCGTCCAGGAAATGATATAGGAGGTACGTATGCCGGCGGAGCAATATATGGCTTCTCTAAATCAGGCTCATACCCTTCCATGATCACAATTCTACCCTATCTTTTTTCCACTAGATTTCCAGCAATGTTCTCTTGTGCTTTGGAGGGCGGGTCTTGATCGTATTCTTGCTGCACAAAGTGATGGCATTTACGTATTCTTTCGGATTGAGATCGGGCTTTCCGGGTAGCATTCTGAGACTCCGAGAAGATGAGGCAGCTTGTTGTGCAATGGAATTTTTTAGCATCTTCACATGCGTGCTCAAGGATTTCATTTGAGTCTTCAGCTCATTGAGCGCAGTCCCCACTTGATACGTTTTCAAGGAGTCCATTCGAGTTTTGAGTTCGTTCATCGTTGTCTCCATTTTTGCGTTGAATTTCGCTTTTAGTTATTGTTGCTCTTTGATGCTATCTTGATGTTCTCTTTGCTCTTTGATGAGTTCGAGCATCACCGCCTCAACGCTTGAGGAGATTGAGGAGCTTGTTGGACTTGCTGGAATGGCTGCGATTGTTGGTATGGCTGTTGCCTTTGTTGGAAACCGAATACTTCACCGGTTGGGTTGTTCGATACGAAAGATTCGGGTGATTCCTCTAATTCGAATTGTATGAGTTCCCGAATTGCACGTTGCCTTGCTGTTAGGCATAGTTCATATGTTCCATGCCTTCTTGTATCGTACATTGGTAAGCCATATGATCCGTATCTCCACAATTTGCACAATACATGGAATTCACCGCATTGCCCATCGCGCTTCTTTGGTTCACTTCATAAATATCTCGTGTCTTGTTTGGCATACTTCTTGGTGTAGACCACATGGTGTGGTTCATGGCAAGATTTTCGATAAGCTCGTATGCCTCTTCTATGCTTAAGTCCATGAATGATCCTCGAGCAGCATTGTCTAGCGTCGTTCTATGCTCATCCGTGATCCCATTGTAGAATGTTTGGATCACCTATCACTGCTCAAGACCGTGATGAGGACACATCTGTAAAAGGTCCTTGAATCTCCCCTACACTTTAAATAACGTCTCTCCCTCTCGGCATCTAAACATAGTGATTTCTCCTCTCATTTGGATCGTCTTGCTCGGAGGAAAGAACCGTGATAGGAATGCCATGCAAAGCTTGTCCCATGCAGTGATCAAACCAGCGGGAAGAGATTGCAGCCATGTTTTCGCTCTTTCCCCAATGGAGAAAGGGAAGAGACGTAGCAAAATCGCATCTTCCGGGACTCTATGTATTTTAAATCTGCTTGAAAACTCTAAGAAGTCTCATAGATGTTGATGACGGTCTTCGTGATTTCCGCCCATGAATTTTTGTGGTATAACATGTTGATCATTGCAGGCTTGATCTCGAATTGCTATTGCAGTTTGGACATTGCTCATATTCGGCAGCACGTAATTGTGAAGACGACATGGTGGAGGAGCCTGCAGTTGCTGTAATTATGCCACATTATCCACGGGTAATTGCGGCTTTCCGTGATCATCAATACATCATTATGGTAGTCTGTTGCTCATGGATTGGTCGTGTCTACACTTTCTTCTTCCTTGCCCTTCTTTCGTTGTCTAATCGTTCTCTCTATCTAGGCGTCAATTCGATGCAAATTCGAATTACCGCGAGATCGGGTCATGCGCTTACAAAGGACAAGTAAAAAGAATTAGTAGAAAGTGACGAAAAGAAAAGGAAAACAAAAGAAAACAAAAACAAGTATGATTTTAAATCTGAAACAAAGGGGTGTTGACAATTAGTCCCCGACAACGGCGCCAAAAACTTGATGCATGTCATGTTAAACAAGGTAACCTAAAACTACCCGCAAGTGCATGACATGTGTGTAGTAATTAAGGTGTCGGTCCCACAAGGACTAATGTAACATGGTCTACGAATCAAACTCGAATCAATCTTGCTGTGATGAAATAAGGATGATGAGATGCAATGATGAATATGCAGTGGATAAATGAGTTATAAACAAAGAGGCAAACATTCTAGGAATCCGGTTTCACCGCATAACTTCCGAAACCTAACTCTGATCTATCTAATTATGCATTCCCTATCAAGATATCTAAGGCGGAAGATCCTAATGTAGAACCTACCCTCTCTCAAGGCATAGGAACGTGGTTCGACTGAGTCATCCCCTACTTTCGTGGCTAACACCCCAACTAAACCCCATTACAATTTTATATTCGCCCGATTCAACCCTCAATCGTTACTATCCTACTTTCATGACCTAGTCTCGGTTGTTCTAAGTATGATCTTCTAGGACTATAATTCTCCTTTAGGTCCTTCTCTTAATCCCTAACCTAAGCATATACGTGGCAACTGTAAACACAAATTAATAAGCAATCAGACAAAGAATAGATAAACGAAACGGGGAAATGCATTCATAAACAAATCAAAGATGGTTCCGGGATAGCCATGGGCTAATCCCTTCTTCTAGAAAAAATATACTACTCGATCAGGAGTCTAAACAACATAAACAAAATCAGTAGACTAAGGAGCATAGAAATATCAAATGAGTGATGATCATGAATCAATTCCCAACTCCTTGTGAGACTCCCGTCAAGAGAGCTCTTCAATGGAATGGTTTTTGTGAATGGTGTATTCTGGATGATGGATGGATGATTAATGCCCTTCACGTTTTATAATTTCAAAACCAAGCTCTTGTCCAACTCATTTCCACCAAATTCGTCAGTAGGCCATTTTACAAATTCATGCTCGACCATGCTCTATGTCATGCCCGGTCGGGCATGCTTCATCCTGTGCAAATAGATGGGTCGTTTTGCTCATTACCCAACCTTTCTATCCTCAACTCCCAACCATGCTGGATGGAGAGGAGGGTGCCAAACCGTGCCCTTGGAATGCCCGACCCGTGTAGAAGTTATGGAGATGAATTAGCATGAAACGCCCGACCGTGCACCATGGATAGCCAGACCGTGCTTGCTGGAACAAGAGAGAGCCCGACCGTGCACTTGGCATGCACGGGATGTGCACATCTCGTGGGCTTGGAATAGCACAAAGAGCCCGATCGTGCATGATGCCATGCCCGGTCGTGCACTTGATTATGGTGAGAGTTCGGTCGTGCACTTGTCCATTCTCGATCGACTGTATCCTTTGATGCATGCCCGGTCATGCTAAGTTGTGTGCTTGGCCATGACTTGTCCATTTCTCGTTCCCTTCGATCTGTTGTGACCCTCGATGTCATATTTTGTCCCGTGTAATCTCCTTAACTTCGAAATGAATCGAATACGCATTAAAGCCTATAAGAACACGAAAATAGGGAAAAAGTAAAACCGATACAAATTCACACGTAAACTACGCAACTATCATCATAAACGTCTAATAAAACCATGCGATAATCGTGTACAAAAATGAGATGATCCGGCTCCCCAACTCCTCCATGACCCACGCGTGCTAAGGATGAACATGAGTCGGGTAAATTTGCCTAGACCATCACCCCGCGTGGGCTAAGGAGAACACCATGTGCGGGCTCCTTGATGTGGGTTTAACACGAGTTTATATTTTTCCTATACCACTTCACCGCAAGTATACGGATCGTGTAGTACCAGGGTCGATCTCTAGGGACTAATGCAGCTAAACTAAGAACAAAACTAAACTAAGACGAAAGAAGATAGAATGGGGTGTGATCCTAAAACTAATCCTAATGGTGACAACGAAACTAGGTTGGGGATAAAACTACATATGGTAAGCACTACGGGTGTATGGGATACCGGGGATTGCATAGATGAATGACTAAGGATCATAGATCTATAACCTATTCTTGATAATGGGAAATTCATGCTCTACGGTGAGGAGTGATTATTCCGAGCCTAAACCTCCTAACCATGGATACGTGCAACCCTACCTTCCAGCAGTGATTAACATGTACCATGGCAGCATTACGATCGCAATCACTATCCCTAAGATGACTAACCGACTGGTCATATTCTCATTAGTCAATCTTAATCTACAACTTAGCGGACCGGATTCGTTCCTTAACCTCCCAGCAAGGTTCGAAATCCTATGTTGTTCAGCGGTCAGCACTAACGTAAGAATGATATTGCTAAGTGTAGAACCGTAAATCAAGAATGAATTCATAAAACTAAGCATTAACGCAATTCATCGTTCATACACACAAATCCGATATCCCTACCCGCAGTAAGGACTCTTCTCACTCATGGAAGAAACAAAAGTAGAAGATAACAGAGTCCTATACATGATAAACCCTAAGGAATTCGATGCCTCGACCTTCTCTATTGTGTTACCGGTGTACGGATTGATGCTTCTCTTCTTCTCCGATGCCTCCTGAGCCTTTCCAGATCTTTTTCCAGCCTTTCCTTGCCCTATTCGTCGCCCCCTTTGCCCTAGATCTATTCTGTTCCTTAAATCCGCTCGTTTGAAAGTTAGATCTAGGTTGTTGCGGATTACACGGCCCGCTCGGGCACAGGTGTTGCACGGTCGGGTATAGGCCCGCCCGGTCGTGTTGCTGTCTGGTGCCCGATCGGGTGGACATCACCCAATCGCGTGGTTGACGGGGCCCGAGTCGCGTAAACTCTCGGGGCAGATTGGATGGCTAATCGCCCGGGCGGGTATTCATAATGCGCCCGATCGGGTAGTGATCACCTGATCCTCTTTGCTCATGTGCCCGGGTCGTGTCAAATGCGTGGAAAAACCCCGTAGGTTTTACCCGAGCGGGTGGAGTAATAGTGCCCGACCGGGCACCCTTGTGTCCCTTCATATTGAGCTCATTTAGGCCTTGTCGCCTAAAAACCTGAAAACCAACAAAACGGGTGTGTGAAGCTCGAAATCATATCGGATAAGTGCATGTATACAAAGAATATGAGCGAAAATGACTCTAAAACCCATCCTAACATTGATACACTTTTAGTGTTATCAAACTCCCCCAGACCTAAACCTTTGTCCTCAAACAAAACTAAAATCTAGCCTAAGAAGACTCTAATAACGATGGATACTAGCTCAAAAATATCGAAGTATTAGTCACTTTGCATATCAGCGCGTCACATGGATAAGAGCCTAAGTGTACCAAGTATAGCCCTATGTCTACCGAAAGTACGGAGCCATGAAATCCTTCCTAAAATCTAAGTCTACTTCACAATCCTAGATAACGTCCAAGCGATCTCCATACCGATTTCTCTAAGCTTTTGATATCGTTTGGATTTTTTTTCTTCTCGTTCTTATGCATTTTTTTCTTTTCTTTCTTTTCTTTTCGGCACTTAGATCCACGCTTTGTTCCTAGGACGTCGAAGTCGAAGAGGGTGGCTTTTTACTTAGACCTAGGCTGCCTATGGCACACTCATAAGGTTGTGCGACCTTAGAGGAGTGAAGAGGTGTGTTATTGAATCTTTATTCTTTTCCTTCTTTTTTTTTCTTTTTTTTTTCGGTTTTTCTTTTCTTGATTACGCAACACTCTAACCCTGAGGACGTAGAATAGCTCCTTTACCCACCACTTAGACCCGAACCATCGAATATCGATGTACTCATGTCAATCTTAACTCGGAAAAGCGCAAAACTTATCCTAGATGACAGCGGAGTATAAGCATGTGGTCTAATTCTAGAACGCTAAACATATCAATGAAGCTAAGCTAAATGGTATATACGGAGGTATGTCTACTTGGTATCGAGATCTAAGGAGTGAATTCAACTAGACAAGGGTTTCAAACATAACTACTCGACTAATCGGTATCAAGAAGGCTTCTAACCAAACCTCCCCCCCCCTAGACCTGAACGGAACACAGTCCCGGTGTTCTAGACCTATAAGGGACCTCTACATGAAGAAAAATTCGAGAAAGTATAAAAAGGTGACGAATGCACCTGGTGTGTGTGTGTGTCTTTCTCGAACCGTGATACGCTCGGATGTAGTGACTCTTGCGCTCTAATGCATTGGTAACGTGAAAGACCTGTGGTACGAACATGCAATACAGAAGAGTAGAACAAAGAGCACTAAATAAGTCTGAAAAGCGTACAAGATAGCTATCTAAAAACAAGAAATGATAAAAAGATGTCCATGAAAGAAAAATAAAAAGAAAACGAAATAGGAAAAAGGGAAGAGATATCTAATCCTCATCCGCTCCATCGCGGGTAGTCGGTAGATCCGCTGGCTCTCCCGATGCTCCTTCCCCAGGTGGGAAGTAGAATCCCTCCAGCTCGTACGGGATATGAGGACGGTATGGGATGGCTCCGGTGTGGTAGTCCTGCGGAATCGGGATGTAAGGCTCCTGATAGTGCGCCATGTTGAGCTGCTGAAACCGCCGGACGGACTCGGTGAGGTAGTAGGTATGCTGAATAGATTGCTCCTGGAACTGCTGCTGCTCCGCATACCTCGCAACCTCTAAGTCGTACCTCTGCTCAGCCATAAATGACTGGTACCTGGTCTCCTCCGCTACGTACCTGAGGGCGTCGGAGATTCCTTCCATCGAAGGAAATTCGGATCGGCTGTGGGGGTACTCTGGACGCGCGCGCGAATGTGTGGCGTGTCGGCTGCGCTGCTTCGAGGTGGACGATCTAGGTGCGGCTGCGGGAGGTGGATCCATCTCTGCTACCCTCAGGCCGATGTGCCCAACGGTCGGATCAATCCTGAACCGGGATCCCTCCTCGTCTAAGCCTGGTACCACGATCTCGCTGATGTCGACTTCTAGGTTCTGACTGTGCTCATCCTTGTAGCACCAAATAACGTTGTACCTCTCCAATGTCATTGCTCGTCGGTTGCGCAAATTCTGGAGGTTCAACTCTGGCTCCTCATCTATCTTGTTCTCGGTCAGGATCCCAAGGTTGATCCCGACCCTCCGTGCGATCATGGTGACAATACCACCGCACATAATCTTCGTATCCGTGCAAACCTTCTCGGTGGATATGTCCAAGAAATGCCCAATGACCAACGATGCTAAGTCGATGGTCATCATGTCCAAATCGTCGTCCGCAACCTCCATCTGCACCACCCGCCTCAAGTAGCCTAGCTCGGTGTGGTTAACACCACCCTGTGCTCCTTTTCCTTGTATGGCCCGGTCGCCGGATTCAGCGAAGAAGGCAGTGAAAGTTGCGAAGAACTCCGTTGTGAGTTTGCGGTAGGTGTACTCCTTCGTTGTCCGCAATCCCGTCCATCCCAAGGTGTGGAAGATGGTGTTGATGTGCTCCCTGATACCGAGGGCACTCATCGCCTCGGATGATAAGAACCGGGATGGGAAGATTCGCGACTGAAGCTCACCAAATCTCGACTTATGGCGGGGTTGGAAGGACGCCGTGTTGTATTTGTATTGCTGATGAGAGGCGGTGATCGGCGTGTACGGTGTCAGCTCCGTAATCATGTCCGATCTCACGGGCCATCCATGCTCTGGGTCGTGTGCGTCGGATCGACGTTTCTTTAAGCTTTGGGAAGTTCTAGAGGCCATCTGCAAAACAATCAAAAGATAAAAGTCAATACGTAACTCGATTTGCAGGGTGCCCGATCGGGTGCTTGTATGATGCCCGATCAGGTAAAAAGTGTCGACTTGTCCCCGTGAGTAGTGCCCGACTCGGGCGAAAAAGTCGCCCGGTCGTGTGAATATTCATGCTACCCGATCGGGGTGCTAGCCCTGCCCGATCGGGTGTGATCGCAAATTTGCGATCTGCAGTTCGCGAATTGCGACTAATTCGACCGAAATTCCTCTAAATCTTCCATATTCAGACCTAGATCTAACCCATGCTAGTCCTAATCTCAACAAAGTTAACGATTTTACCTGGATTTCGCGATTAGGATGAGGGAATTTCAGAATTTTGGAGAGAAAGGGGGAAGTTTTCTCGAGTAACCGAGCGTCTCTACCGGTGGCGGTGAAACGACGGCAGTATCCAAGTAGCTCCGGTGACTGGAATCGGCGTGAGAGGGTTGCCAATTGAGAGAGCACGATCGGGTGGTTGTTTTGTGAGGTGAATGGTTGCCGCTCGGGTTACTCGAGTTTTTAACTTACCTGGTAAAAGTTACGCTGCCCGATCGGGCACACTGAAGACGCCCGATCGGGTGCTCCCAAATTTGACCTACCCGGTCGGGTCTAGTGCAAGGTCGCCCGACCTGGTTCTCCAAAACCTGAAACTGCCCGATTGGGTAGTGAAATCGTGCCCCATCGGGTATTGCTGCAAAGATCTAAAGAATTAGACGAGGAAAACAATACAACAATAACCATGAATCTCTAACTTCCTAATTCCTAGAAAAATTGTCTGAAATGAAAAATGAGAAATGAGTCCGAAAATACGAAAATCAAAAACATTAAAGGATATGCTCGGGTTGCCTCCAGAGAAGCGCTTGTTTAAGGTCTTTAGCTCGACCATGGCACGCTACTTATCAGGTGGACGTCCTCGACGTAGTCGTGTTCGTAGTGTTTCGCGTGCAATATGTGCTCGGTATGGTCGGGCACGTGAAACTGCCGAATTCCTCGCACGATCGGTGTTGTCATCCTTAAGATTGATATGAAAATCTTCTATGTTCGGGGTTGGATCGTGCTGTCCAAACATTCTGGTTGAGCTGCTCCTAGGTCTGGTTAGGCATTTGTCATTCGTTTCCTTCAGCTTTTCCAGAAATGTTGTGTATGTAAGCCCTTCGGGTGAAGGCTTCATCTTTACCTTTGGAGCTTTGTCGATGTCCCAATTATGAATTGGACATTTTATGCAGCTTCTCGGCATCTTAGGATCATTTGCGTATTGAATTGCCGCTCCACATTTGGCTAGGGTTGTGTGGAAGTCATGGTTGGAGGATTCCTCTTTCCTGTCGTTGTTGAGCGGCTCGGTTGGTACCTTGTAGTTACCTTCTTCAACCGCTACGCAATTCAAATCTAAAGAATCCTTCATCTGAGCTTCCTCACAAGACTTCTCCGCCAAACCTTCAAAACTACCCTCGGGGAACACGAAATCGATATGGCATGGTTGTTCAATCGTGTCCACTAAGCTGAATTCTTCTTCTACCTCGAGTTTCTTCGTGTACTCATCAACATCTGTAGCCTCATCCATTGTCGTGTTAGATTCATCTTCTATTTCAGTCAATGACGGACTTGGCTGATCTACCGTCTCACGATCTCTTAGGTAGATCTCGCTGACATATTCACGAGGATAGTATTCTGAACCTTCCGATGCAACCTCTTGCGGTTGCAATGCCCCGTGTGCAAGATCTGAAGCTTGCGCACCCAATGATCCACGAAAATCGCCTATTTTCTCATTGGCGCTTTCTTGTCCCGCCTCCACTCCCATGAATAAATAGTCTCGATTCTCAAGCATTTCACAGAGGTAGTTGTACGTGGCGGGATATTCGTGTGCTGCTACGGATTGAGTCGGAAATGGTTGAGGCACGTAGGATTGATAGCTCTGGGTTTGGGGTTCCGTCCATGGCTGGAAATTCCCAAACGAT
>CM071865.1:20263264-20315896 GCA_036759665.1 Gynandropsis gynandra
CTCTAAGATAACTTGCCCTGTCGTCCTTCCGAAGATCATCGATACGCGAAGGACCACCACGTGCCAACATACCACTGGGGTAGTCCAAGTCAAGAGATGTTGCACCATGGATTCCTTTCCCAGCCCCATAGTCTCGGCCAGGAGGTAAGCTAACACCGTATCCAGGATTTGAAGAACTCTCTGGATATATAAAGTCATCTAAGTTTCGTCGAGGAGCGGCACCTAATATCGATGAAGCATGTTGGCTGGCATAAGTAGATGCACTCCGAACTGATAAACTGTGTGGATCAGACTCGAGTCTTCCTCCATAATTTAGAGCTTCTTGATCAGAATGGCGGCCAGAAGAACTTCGTGTTGTAAGATAATCAGCTTGTCTGCCAGAAATGTGCTGCTACTCAGTGCAATGACATGAATTTCTTTAAGCATAATTGGCACAACTTTTCCCAGGGAGGTACCCACATTTATTATTGAAGGGCTTGGAAAACGAGGGTTATGACAAAGAACAGAAATATGAAAAATAGAAAGGGATCACAGTGTAACAATTTGGACAAAAATTCTGCCCTGCATGAACATGCATGCTAGCGTAACATAAATCACCAAAAAATACCTGACACCGCCATCAACAGAGGTGTGGAGTGATTGGATTTTTAATAATTGTTCTCCTCGAAGGAGTGATGCTTGATCAATACGATCATACAAGTCAGTCTGCAAAACCATAAGAAATCAAAACAATGATAAAGCCCTTGAACATACATCAAAGCAAACATATTTTCAAAAGTTTCCAAATGAGAAACTAAAAGTACCTGATGCTGGCGACTGAAACCAGATGATTCAACATACCGCCCAGTTGGTTCACTTGGCAAGTCTCGCCCCACATAACCACTTGGCCGCTCGCCATATTGCCTTCTCTCAACCGGAATATAACTAGAAAGCTTTTCTGCATATATATCATCTCCCTTTTGACCATAACCATGGCTTGATGGAGATAAATAGTTGCCAGATGCAAACTTTGGAGAGTCTGGTAGAGAAGAGGCATAGGCTGAACGGCCCTCCAACACTGATGAACCTAGGCCTTTGGTGCTTAAAGGCTGAAAACATAGAAGCCGATTTTCAATAACAGTCGTTGATACAAAAGTTTAAAGCGTATGAGATTATCAGCAAAAACATGAGAAATCTGCGACCTGGAACAATCTAACAAATAAATACCATATTTCATCTTAAACGGCTTTTCATTAAAAATCGTCAATACAAAAGTTCATAGCATATGAGTTTATCAGTAAGAACATGAGAAACCTGCAACCTGTAATGATCTAGCAAATATAATAAACTATATTTCATCCTCAGATCAGGGACTTTCAATTAAATAATACAGGAAAAGAAAGGAGTGAACAGAGTATATCAAGATGGAACAAAGAAATGATGTTACTGAATTTCCAAAAAGAAAACGTGAATCCCTCATGGATCAACTATCGTACTTGCTGAGAACTGCTGAGAGAGGCTGAGCCATAAATAGACCCATATTGCCCTCCAAACTGACTGGATGTTGACGAGTGAGATCTGTACCCAGAGATCTCAGTCTCCTGAGACGCACCCATGATTGACTGATGCCGAGACCCGCCTTCCGAACCACCAACCGAACTTCCCGAATAGCCAGCTCCAAGCTACATAATAAGCAAAATTAGCCTAACATTGGACCCCATCTCTCAGAAACCATTACAAGAGCTTCAAGACTCTTTTCTCAGCAAAGACTCTTTAAAAGAATATATATATATATATATATATATTCCACTTTTGCGCTAAATTTCCATAATAAATTGATAAAACCATTCCTCAACAGTCAGGTTAACTATAAAACGAAGCTCCGATATTCGGACTAAAACGTTGAAACCCGATTCGTATAAGGACGAAATTTCAAGCATGCCCTCAAAAAAACTACGAATGACATTTTTACGAGAAAGAAAGGAAGATGAATCATATTGGTATATGAACATACATTCTGACCGTATCCCGACTGCGAACCATACTGCTGCTGTCCGTAACCACTCCCTCTTGAATACATATCTCAATGCATACACTTCAATTTTGGAGAATCAATAAGCCTATCACAAGAAACAAGACAGAAAAAAACCCCAGAAAGAGAAGACATGTCAGATTTCTACACAAAAACACAGGCCAAAACAAACAAAAAAGTACACAGAAAAACCCAGTTTCTGCCGATAAGACAATATTCAAAACAATAATATTGAAGGAGCTCGGAAGAAACCCCTTACAAAACCTTCAAACCCTTGATCGTTCACCGGAATTTACTGAGACAAGACAGACATCGACCGCAAGATGGGCGACCTACCTGGGTTTCTCCGACTGGCTAAGGAAAAGAAAACCCTATAAGCAAGAGAAGAAGTGAGAAGAATTGCCAGGCTCTTGTGGAAAGCATCAATCCCAAAACTATTCTCAATTGTTATTGGGCGTTCTCAATTACTATTGAGCTTTAGGTGGGCCAAGGCCCATATTATCGTCAATGAATTGTCATGAGTAATTTACTAAAACACCCTTTGGTAGTTAAACGATGTGTAAAAAAAAAATCATCCGATAAATGTCTAAAAATACCCAATTGTTAAAAATTAATTATTAATTTGATATATATCTAATTATATTAAAATATAAAATATATATTATGTATAATATTAATATATCATATATATAATACAATATATATAATATTATAATATATATATTATGTATTATGTATATATTGATAGAGTAATATGTATATATATAGTAATAGATCAATTAAAGTAAATATTTATGTATATTATAAAGTATAAATAATAAAGTATTATGTATATATATATATATATATCTAATCATGAGAGTGGATGGAAAGAGGGAGAGAGGGGAATGAGAGAAATGGTAAGAAGCAAAGGAGCGAGAGAGAATAATTTAGAAATTTAGGGTATTTTTGTTTTTTTTATTGTCTTGGTATACCTCAGATTTACAATAGGATGCCTATTTATAGGTAAATACCCTTAATATTTAATGATAAATATAATATATGATTTATGATCCATAAGACATTTATAACTTAACACTCCTCATTAAATGTCTATTGACTGCCTCGTTAAAAACCTTATCATGGAAAAATCTATTGGGATGAAAATTATGATGAGGAAAAAAGAGTACAGTCATAAACACTCTTCCTCGATTTACCAACCCTTTGTTTAATCATAAGCTTCGAAGGTGGCGCATCCCGATATTTTGAATGTGTTTTCTCAATGTTGAAGTAGGGAGCGCTTTTGTGAATAAATCGGCTACATTTTCGTATGATCGGATATATTGAACATCAACTTCCTTCTCCTTCTCGAGCTCTTGTGTATACGTGAAAATTTTTGGAGGTATATGCTTTGTTCTGTCACTTTTGATATATTCTTCCTTTGCAACGCAAACCTTCCTTTGTTTGAGCAACGCAAGCGGCATTATCTTCGTATAGTATTGTTGGGTTGATATTAGTTGATAATCCGCATGTCTCTTGTATGTGTCGAGTTAAAGCTCTGAGCCATACATATTCTCTACTCGCTTCATGAAGTGCTATGACTTCAGCATGATTTGAAGATGTTGTAACTAGTGTTTGTTTCTGTGAACGCCATGATATCGTTGTCCCTCCAATTATGAAAACATATCATGTTTGTGATCTAGCTTTATGAGGATCTGATAAGTAACCTGCATCTGCAAAACCGATTAATTCACGTTTGGAATCTCTAGGATAAAATAATCCTAAATCAATCGTTCCTTGTAAATATCGAAAGATATGTTTAATCATTGTCCAATGACAACGTGTAGGGGATGAGCTGTATCGTGACAAGAGATTAATAGCAAATGCTATATCAGGATGAGTGCAATTTGCTAGATATAAGAGACCCTATTGCACTCATATATGGTACTTCTGGTCCAAGTATATCTTCATTTTTTTCACAAGGACAAAATGGATCTTTTTCAATATTTAGCGATCTACATACCATTAAAGCGTTTTAATACTCTTTTTGTATAATTCGATTGATGTACAAATATACCAGTCTTTAGATGCTCTATCTGTAAACCAAGACAAAATTTTGTTTGTCCAAGGTCTTTCATTTCAAATTCCTTTTTCAGATAATTACGAGCATTTTCAATCTCTTTTGAGGTCCCAATTATATTCAGATCATCAACTTAAACAGCTATAATCACAAATCCACTTGTTGTTTTCTGAATAAAAACACAAGGACAAATAGGGTTATTCACAAATCATCTTTTTAATAGATATTCACTTAGACGATTATACCACATACATCCGGATTGTTTCAATCTGTATAAAGAACATTGCAATTTGATTGCACACACTTCTTTAGGTTTTGAGTTTGATGTTTTCGGCATTCTTAATCCTTCAGGGATTTTCATGTATATATCATTATCCAAAGATCCATATAGATATGTCGCAACTACATCCATAAGGTACATATCTAAGTTGTTGGATGTTGTTAAACTCATCAAATATCTAAATATGATTGCATCCATAACAGGGGAATATGTTTCCTCATAATCAATTCCAGGTCTCTGGGAAAACCCTTGTGCGACAAGTCGTGCCTTATATCTCGTGACCTCATTATTTTCATTTCTTTTTCGTACAAAAACCCATTTGCATCCAACTGGTTTGACACCATTTGGAGTTTGAACGATGGGTCCAAATACTTTTCTTTTATTTAATGAGTCTAATTCTATTTGCATAGCTTCTTTCCATTTGATCCAATCATGTCTCTTTTGACATTCTAACGTTCACATTGGTTCTAGATCTTCACTATCATTTTCAATTTCTTTGGATACAGAGAAAGAGAATATTCCAGCATTGTAATTTATTTCATATCTTCTTATAATTTTTTCATCATAGATATAATTGATGGAAATTTCATTGTTTTCTGTATGTTCATGATTATTTCATGATTTTCATTTTGAAGATCATCTTCCTCATTCGTTTCTTTTTTAATGTTCTCTATTATTTGAGAATCATCATTATTATCAAACTTCTTTCTCTTTCGAGGATTTTTATCTTTAGAACCAAGTGGTCGTCCGCGCTTTAAGCGTGTTGTAGACTCATTTGAAATTCTTTCACCTGTATACCCTTTTGGTATTTCTATACGAGCAGGTGCATTTGCAGCCGGTATATATGATTTTGTAACCCGAGCTGCATCATTGAACCCATCTGGAAGTCTATTCGCAATATTTTGCAAATGTATTATCTTTTGTACTTCCATATTACATTGTTTTGTAGGAGGATCAAGATATAACAATGATTGTGTTTTCCATGTTAACTCTCGTGAGGCTTGTTTTATTCCTCCTCCTAACGGTGGGAATTCATTCTCATTAAAATGACAATAAGCAAAACGAGCTGTGAATACATCACCCGTTTCTGGTTCAAGATATCTAATGATAGATGGTGAATTATATCCAACATAAATTCCCAATCTGCGTTGTGGGCCCATTTTTGTTCGTTGCGGTGGAGCAATTGGAACATATACAACACAACCAAATACTCGAAGATGATATATTTGGTTCTTGGTCATTTGATAATTGCAATGGAGAATATTTATGATAAGTACTTGGCCTTATTTGAATTAGTGCAGCTGCATGTAAAATGGCATGCCCCCAAGCAGAAACTGGAAATTTCGTTTTCATTAGCAATGGTCGAGCAATAAGTAGGGGACGTTTAATCAATGACTCTGCCATACCATTTTGTGTATGAACATGTGGTACGGGATATTCAATCTCAAAGCAATAAGTTGGAGACGTTTAATCAATGACTCTGCCATACCATTTTGTGTATGAACATGTGGTACGAGATGTTCAATCTCAATACCAATCGATGCACAATAGTCATTGAATGCTTGAGAAGTGAATTCACCAGCGTTATCAAGTCTCACCTTCTTAATAGGATGATCGGGGAATTGAGCTCATAATTTTGTTATTTGAGCAATAAACCTCACAAATGCAACATTGCGGGTTGATAATAAGCAAACGTGTGACCTTATCAAGCCTCACCTTCTTAATAGGGTGATTGGGGAATTGAGTTCGTAATTTTTTTTATTTGAGCAATAAACCTCGCAAATGCAACATTGTGGGTTGATAATAAACAAACGTGTGACCATCTGCTAGAAGCATCGATCAATACCATAAAGTATCGAAATGGTCCACTTGGTGGATGTATAGGTCCACATATATCCCCATGTAATCGTTCTCAAAATGATGGTGATTCATGTCCAACTTTGACAGATGATGGTCTGGTCTTGTTATTAATTTTCCTTGAGAACAAGCACTGCATGCGATTTCATGAGATTGAAATATCTTCTCATGTTTTAATGGATGACAATTGGAATTTTGAATAATTTTTCGCATCATTATTGAACCAGGGTGACCCACACTGGATTCATGTATTCTCAACTTGGAGAAATATTTTTTATCTTTCAATATTGTATGTGTCGTAGCACAATCGGCTAGACATATGTCTCCATCATTGATGATTGATCGTGACATATTTTTTATTACTTTGATCCGATAAAGATATAGATGAACCTGAAAATATGAGGCAAACTTTGCATATAATATATAACAATATAACAAAATATTACAACAAAAGATAATCTAATAAAACTTTTAAAAACTAAATAGCGAAGGAAAAATACATTAAAAAATAACAAGCTAAGTCTTAAAAACGAGATAATGATAACAAAGAAATCCATGTCGAAATCTCATTCTCTTTTCTCATTTTCATTATTAGGTTGATATATAAAGTCTGCAATGTCAAGGTGCATCCCAACCTTGTCGTTATCGAGATCATCTGAGACAAAATTCGTTTGAACATTTTTGCCTTTATCTGTTAGTGACTTCTAGTATAAATCAACAAAATGTCTTGGAGTTCGGAATACTTGGGACCAATGTCCATTCATACCACATCGATGACATATTGTATCTTTTCGCCTTTTAGTCACGTTTTCATTTTCATTCACTCGATTATCTTTCCTTTTATTTTCTCCATGACGGAAATTATTTGGTGGATTACTCCGACCTCTTCCTCTACCATATCCATTTCCACGATCGTGACCACGTCCACGGCCTCGACCACGACCACGTATATATCCACGCCCACGGCCATGCCAGTGGTTATAATTTTATGAAGTCGCATTTGTTTCATAAAATGGTGCAGAACCAGAGGGGCGCGCATGATGATTTTTCATTAATACTCGTTCTGTTGTTCTGCAACAAGGAGAAGCTGTAACAATTCACGATAGGTCTTAAAATCCTTCGTGCGATATTGTTGTTGTAAAATTACATTATCAACATGGAACGTCGATAATGTTTTTTCCAGATTATCATAATCACTTATCTTTTCTCCACATAATTCCATCCTGGAGATTATTTCGACGGATTTATAATCCTGGAATCTGAGATTCAACCAATCATTCTTTGCTTTTGGGAGTATCACATATTTTTGGTGATCAAATCGATCTTTAAGAGATTCCCACAAATCTGCGGGATCTTCTTTTGTTCGATACTCATTTTTTAATCCATCGAAAATATGATGACGTAAAAATATCATGGTTTTTGCCTTTTCCTCTTATGAGGAATTATTATCTTTATCGATCGAGGCAATAAGCTTTTTGCCTTTTAGATGCATTTTAGCATCAAATGCCCATGTCATATAGTTTTTTCCAGAGGCATCTAGTACTGTGATTTTGAGATTCACCAAATTCGACATGAAGATCTGTTATCATTGAAGAGAAAAACTAAACAAATATAAGTTATGACATTGAAAAACAAAATTAAATAAATTATTATATAACAATTAATGTGTTGGGTCCATTTATATTTATAGATAATTTATTTTTAGATTTATTTAACCAATTAACAATTAAATAATGAAAAACATAATTTAAAATTATGGGGTGAAAATTTTTTTCGTCCTCCACATAAATAAATAAAATCGGTCATCCGTATAACAACAATAAGTTAAATAAATTATGGGGTTTCATCCTCCACATAAATAAAATATGACGTAAAAAATGGTGGCATAATCATCCTTATAACAAGAATAAATAACAGATAAATATTCATAAACTATTAATATTATTGATTGGTGGCTGAGCCCGCAAAATCAGATAGTATAATATATATTATGACCGGGATATATATTCCACGTGGTCTATATATAATTATTTTTACTTGAAATCGAAACCAAAATCGATTGGAAATCGAGATTGTAAAAAATTGAAATTAAAAATAATACAGGTAACGTATAATATTTTTCTTAACTAATTAGAACGCTCGTGCTGATAACGTGTTATATATATAGTAATAGGTTAATTAAAGTAAATATTTATTTATATTATAAAGTATAAATAATAAAGTATTATATATATATATATACACCTTAATGAGAGAAATGATAAGAAGCAAAGGAGAGAGAGAGAGAGTAATTTAGAAATTTAGGGTATTTTTTTTTGTATTGTCTTGGTATATCTCACATTTTACAATAAGAATACCTATTTATAGGCAAATACCCTTAATATTTAATGATAAATATAATATATAGGCTATGGCTCACAAGACATTTATAACTTAATACAAGTAACTTTGTTATTGTTACTAAATTTATGGAAATAGTAAATTTGATTACTATAGATATTTTATTGACTTTTTATTTATTATTTTTTAATATTAAAATGTGATAATATTAAAAAACCATATCTTCTTAATTAATATTAATTGAAAACACATATATACATAAATTAAATTATATCTATCTTGAAATATATTTTGGTTTGTTATGATAATTACTCTCTAACTTTTTTTGCTTTAACAATTTTGCAAGAATAGTTAGCTATATGTTTTTCATATGTAATGTTTGTTTTTATAATGAATAGAATATTAGAAAATTCATTCAATTTTTCTCTATTTTCCTTTCGATTTTTTTTCTTTTTTTTTTGATATTCAAAATGGTATAAAGCATAGATGATTTGTCTCTCTTTCGTCATCACTTTCTTCTTCATTTTCTCTTTTGTCATGCCTAATCACACTAATCATCACACTTTTCAAGAATCTGCTTCTAATTCGTATGTTATCATGATTCATTCCATTGTTTCTATTCGGTGTTGATTCCTTCAATATCAACTTAATTTCCGGTAAAATTCGTTAGTGAATCCAACTACAACATAAGGTAGAAATTCAAATCTTTGAATACGAAGAACAAGCTTGATTTTGTTTTCATGGAACTGATCTGAAACCACGTAAAGATATCTTGATTCATGTGTTTTTTCTCGCTGTAATGATTTTACTTTCACTTAGTTGAATAATGATGTTTCGAAGGAAATTTGAAGTTTTATAATCTATTTGGACTATGCACATGATGTTTGGAAACATCTTTGCCTGCAAAATGTTTAGAAAAAGATATACAATGTAAAATAACAATTAGATAATCTATATCAAGATTCAATGCATTTGAACGTTTATTACACTAAACTCAAATAACTTTAGGAAAAATTAATTTTTTTCTAAACCTTCCATTATATTCTTGTGGAGAATGCACATGTGGTATTGATCAGCGTTGATTGATTATGTATGAACAAATAAACATAATCAAATTATTGATGAGATTCAATGATTCTTATACACCAGCACAACAACATATTCTTATGATATACTCTTTACCAAATTAAACCAAAGCTACAATATATTTAGATCGTTTTTTATTTTTATTTTATAAATTAGATTTTTATAATTATACAATAACAAAAAAACATATAACGAAAATAAAAGACCATAAATAAAATATAAAGTCTTACAAAATCATAACATAAATAAGAATAAATTCATCGACAATAACATATAAATAAGAATAACAAAAATTAAAGATCTAAATATCTAACATTGTTCTTTAATTAAATATCTCAATCATATTTCATCACCGTAGAATGATACTTATTAAAGTTTAAATACATACATATGTATCTACATATATATTTTTTTTAAAAAAAATAGTTACATTTTCTTTAAATATTTAATTTAATCATTTAATAATTTAATAATAATATTTTTTATTTTTCTTTTTTTAATCTCAAATCGTGTAAGTTTTTTATTCCTCTGTCTTCTTCTTCCTTCCTCTGTGTCTTCTTCTTCCTCTATTTTCTTCTCCCTCTATGTCTTCTTCTTCCTCGTCCGGTGAGTCTCCTCTTTCTTTTCTTCTTCATCCGGTGATTTTCCTCCACCTTCTTCTCTTTCTACTCGAACCATGGACAAAGAAAAGAACGAGACTCCTATGCTCTTCACTTCCAGGCAGCGTCTCCCTCTCTGATCTTCTTCTTCCCTCTGATCCAAACCTTGTCTTAGTCTTTACACGTCCTCTCCGAACCCAAAGACACTCCCTCCTCCATCCATGCCTAGGCGGCGGTTTTCAACTAGACGGCCGCCCAAGCGGTGATTTCACGCTGCCTAAGCGTCGAGCGACTAACAAGGACGATTTTAAAATTTTCTGGGCGGCCCCTTGTCGTCGAGCGCCTAGACGACGACTAATCAGCCCCCAGAACGAGTTTTATATCACTACTTATGATTGATATAAGTTCTAAATTAATTAATTTAAATCTAAAAGCAGTTATATATTAGCATTGTTATTTTTAATTCATGAATCAATAACTATTAAAATTGTTAATTTATTTTATTTTTCATTGCATTTTCACATCAATTTTTTTAACTCCATTGTTTTTTTACGCGACATAATATATATATATATACACATTCAAATAAAAAATTTAAACAATAAAATAATTATATAAATCACCCCGAACGTAGCGTGAGTTATAATCTAATAATGTAAAAATATGATAGAATGTGGAGTGTGTTTAGTAAAGGGACTGACACATAAAAGATTAAAACAAAAACCAAGGACATAATATAGAATGGTAATATAATCAGATTGAATGACATGAATTAGTTAACCATTAGGATGAGTAATATGAATTGGAGAAATGGTGTGAATGTCATACAATATTCTAGATCACAACAGATATATATGGCTAGTGACTCCAGTATATCTATGTAAATAAAGGTTTTTGAAATTTAAAGTTTGGTTCTAGTAATGTAAACATAGGAGAGATAACTAGTGTTGGTGGTGTTGTGGTTTGGTTTACAAAATCTGTATCCTCGAATAAAGTACTAAGATTTGTAGTTGAGTAGTGAAATGAACAAGTGACTAAGCTTGCTTGCATATAGGATTGATAACATAATTGCGTTATTTTGAAACATCGTCAACTATATGAGAAGAAAATTCTGCCATATTAACATGTCTTAATGTGTGTAACAAGTGCTCTTGGCCTATTATAAGAGGACTTAGAATCTCATGTAGATGGAGAGTATTTTGTGGTTTGTAATAAGGAGGATATCCATAAATTTTATAGCACTTCAAGACATGATGTCCTAGTAATCGAATTTGTGGTCTTTGTTGAGTGTTTGATGATGCAGAGCCATAATAAAGTGATCATGGTCTAGGGTGTTGAAATTGAATATTCACTTAAAAACATGAGTTTTTTTTTTGTAGATAAAACAAAATCTAACGTTGTTGTTCTTCTTGTTAAACAAAATAGAACATTTCTGGACTTGTGACGTTACAGGATTAAACATCCTTTCTTTTTAAATATTTATTTATTTGCAAAAGTTTTCAAATTTCTTTTACTTCTACTAAAGGTGTTATTCTTTCCATAAAATTCGTGTATCGGGTTAAACAAAAGAAATTATCATTTTGTTTTTCATCTAAACTTTGTCATTTTCCTTTTAATTTTTTTAACATTGATATTGAGTCCCTATTCATTTATCAATTCATAAATGATATAAATATTTTTTTTTACACTAAATCGCATTTTAGTTAAAAAGATAAACATCTAAAAGGATAAAATAGAATCTCTTGATTTTTTTTTTCAATGTATAATATTTATTACATTATATGGCTGGTGATTATGACAAATTTTTAAAATAAATTATACGATTTATTGTTTAATAATGTTTTATTTCTCTATTTGATTTCAGAATATTAGAATTTTTATGGTATTTGTTTTTCTTGAAATTTATAACATATGTGATTTAATTATTTACATTTTTCTTAAAAATTAATATGAATTAATAAAAATCAGATATATTTCAACCAATAGAAATTTAGATTATATAAAACATTTCATTCGTTTTTTTACATAATTCAAATGCTTATTTAAGTTTGTAAATATTTGATTCAATTATTTATATTTGTATTAAATAATTTAATAGAAATTAGTTAAAAATCCGATATAAATATTCTAAGGTTATAGCCAAACTAATCTTAGATTATATATTTCATTTTCATTTGTATTTTGTAAATAATTCAAATAAGTACTATTTATATAAAAGAAACAAATATATTTTATATTTAATTTAGATCTTTATTTTCATAGTAGTTCGCCAACCTCTCTAATTAACATACGATACAATTTACATGTAAAAAAAGAAAGAGCTTCCTTCGGTGGGCCTTCTTACGCACAAAAATAAAAGAAATTCTTAAAAGTTGAAATCTTATTCTAAAATATAAATTAAAATAATAGAAACAAATGTCACTTTAATTTTTTGCTAATGTGAACCAAAATAGTTTTTTTTATCATATTAAGATATAATCATCGACATAAAAACATACTATCTTTGTTATCTTCTTCCACTGAAACATCTTTGTATCTATTCCTTTTTCGTTTCAGGGTTTTCTGCTCTTGCTCTCTTATACGAATTCTTCATTTTTGCCTAATTACAGAAAGCAAAAAAATTTCACTTTCACCACTTCTCTATTTCTTCACTTTTTACTAACTTAATTCTACAAACATATAAATTTTCCTTTCACATCCAAAAGTTAAAAAATCATTCTCTCATCTTCTCCCACATCCAAAATCCAAGTAATGAACAAAAGTTGATCTTGACTTTTTTCGAATGCTTTTAACCGGCAATCGTGCTACAAGAGTTCAGGACCTATTATTTAAAAAATAATAATTAATATTTAGAATAATTTCATGTTAAAAATACAAAAGCCTCTACTTTAATTTTATGCACAAGGGCTCTGTCGGCAATGCATCGAAGCAAAAGGAACCCAAGAAAGGACGACCAAGACATGGTAATAGAGGCCAGACAAACGCACGGCGGTCGTCGAAACCGACAACCGCCGGCGAGACTGAATGATGCAACGGACAGACACCACCGGTAAGAACGTTTCATGGGTACTGAAATCGTCGCCATGGAAGCTACGTTGGAGGACTCACGTCGGCGAAGAGTGGTAATGATTTCAGTGAACCCATTGACCAACTTGGTTGTTCCATCACCACCGGAACGGGGAGAAGAAAGGGGAGTCAGGGAAGATGAAAACCTGGAAAAATAGAGGAAAAAGAATGAAGAGATGACAGAGAAAAAGAAGGCATGGAAGATGAGGATGGTTTAGGAGATCTATGTGTGTATCTCACACGCGCAATGTGTGTGGATAAAGAGGAGAATGCCATGGAGAGAGGGGAATTAGAAGATAGAAGGAGCAAGGAAAAAATAGGGAAAGGAAAAGAAAGACGGAGATGGAGACGGAAGAGTAGAGTGATTTAATTAGAGATAAAAGAATTACGGAAGAGTAAATGATTTAATTAGAGATAAAATACGAGGGAAGGTGATGCTTATGTGTGATCTAACTCATATCCAATTTTAAGATTTGAATTTAGATTAAATATTTTGTAAAGATAAAGATTGTGTGATAATAGATTCGTATACGATTAAAACTAATAATTGAAAAAATTATGATAGTGAAAAATAAGAAATATGTGTCTAATATGAATAAAAAAACTTAGCTATAATTATTATTACAACGACATGAGACCATATTTTTAAATTCGAGAATTGTTCTCGTATATATGAATTTGTTAAAGGTTTTGGAAAATATTAATTTTGTTTCTTTTGTGAAATTTAATCATCTTATATGGATCTACTACTCTTATAGTCTATATCATATTCTAGCATATAAATCTTTGATGTATTCTCCTAATGATTTATATAGCGAATGTGCTATCAATAAATCTACATGCTCTCGGAGTCTAGATTTCTATCTAACATCTAAATCATTAACGTCTATAACCTGCATGTTAAATGCATTATTGTCTAATATCATCATATGTAAACTGGTTGGCTTACCTCTCGTTATGATTTGTCATGTCTATATAATGCATTAGATTTAACATAATCTAACCTCTCTATCTAAATTATACCACTTCACAATTAATTCATGGGAGCCATTCAAGAATTGAAAGAATAAAATGTGTCAAACCGTAGAAGCAACAAAGACAACAATTTCGATCATTAAGTACAATGAGTTCACATACACCAAACTCTAGTTTAAAGCACAGATCAAACCTTTGTATATATATCTTAGAATAAATTTACAAACTCTAGGTTAAAACACAAATCAAACATTTGGACATATGCCATGACCTCGCCTTTGACTCATCTTCGTTAGTGGATCAATCCTTCGATATAGTCTGAATAACTTCTTCACTTTCTGCACGATCTTTGAGTCTCTCCTCTCGATTTTCCATTTGTTTATATCTATTTCCAATCTTTATTGTCTGTCTTTTATGTCTAGTCATCCTTAATTTAAAAAAAAAAACATTCTCATAAACAATTGAAATTTTGAATTATTTAGTGAATCTGGTAAACCGCTTGGTCGAATTGACCTTTGCTCAGGTTGAACAGTTGGTTGTTCTGCGTTTTTCCAATACAAATCGGAGCCAATTGTAACATTGTTAGACATATCGCTCAACCCAGTTGAAATACGCTCGGGTAGAGTGAAGATACAAATGTGAAAAACTATCTCATTTGGCTGAGCATTCAATCGACCCTAAACCCTAAACAGTTAGTCTCTATTCAGGCCGAGCAAACCCTTGAAATGATTTCATTGGTCTATATCAACTGAGTAATTAATCGTTGTGCCTAAGAGATTTCTCTGGAACTTTTGAGCATCTGAATTCAACGTGCTTGACCAAACAATTGTGGTGTTTGGGTCGAACGTTTCCATTGTTGTTCTCTTTGATGCTTGTTTTGTGTTTGAAATTGTTCATATTTTTCCATAATGTGCTCTTAATTCCCTATCTACAAGATCATAAAATGACCCAAAAGAATGTAAAAGGTAACTTAAAAGGACTAAAACGGTCCAAATCATGCAACGAAAATAAAGGGAAAATAGTGTCATTAAAAGACCCACCATCCTAGTAGGAATGAAAAAGAATTAGCGCGTGGTATTGGGACCAACACTAGAAAAGTTATATATTGATCTAACGAAAAAAAATATGCCCACATAAGTTTTATAATTATCATGTGGCTGAAAGCATGCCAAATAAGCCCAAAATACTATTCATTTGGAATCCACTTCTAATATATGGTAGATTTGATAAAAGCTTTTTATCTTTTTATTGTATTGTGTTTGTACCAAGGCTAAGAACTCAATAAACTTTTGAAAAACATCAGACGTGTTACCATGCAAATACACTCAAGTGAGTTTTGTCCTTATACACCTGAAAATAAATTTAGTTATAGAAAGGAAAGATCAACATATTTTGATTGTGGCAATATCATTTTTCTTTCAATCCAAAATTATTTTTTTTATTGAGTAATGATGCGTTATCAAAGTTAAATAAATAACCTAAACTACCCGCAAGTGCACGGCACGTGTGTAGTACTTTAGGTGTTGATCCCACAGAGACTATGCAACACAACCTAAACTCTAACTGTGAATCAAACTTACTAACAAACGAAATATGGTTTGAAGAATGAAAAACTAAAAGCAAATAAACAAACTAGTTCTTAAGAATGAGACAAACGTTCCAGAAATCCGGTTTCACCATAAGACTACCGAAACCAACAATAACCTATCTATCATGCAATCTCAGTCAAGTTATCTGAGTCAGACGATCCTAATATGATATCTACCCTCTCTCGAGGCATAGACACGTGATCTAGTCAAGTTGCCCCCTACTTTCGTGGCTGACACCTTGAACTAAACCCATAAGATCTGTGATTCATCCGTTTTACCCTCAACTGCTGCTACCCTACTTTCGTGGCCTAACCTCGGTTGTTCTAAACCTGATCTTCTAGGACTAGAATTCTCCTTTCGGTCCTTCTCCTAACCCCTAACACATGCATCTACGTGGCCTTTGTAAACACAAGTCATTTAAGCACTCAGATAAAGAATAGATAAACGAAAAGGGGAAGATGCATTCAAAGATAAATCAAAAGTGGTTCCGGGATAGCCATGGACTAATCCCTTCTCCTAGAACAAACAAACTACTCGCTCATGCGTCCGTAAACAAACATAAACGAAATAGAAGGTCTAAGGAACATGAAAACCAAAAGAAACCGAAGTGTCAAGTTGATCTCCAATGCTCCTCGTAAGTCTCCTTCGCAAGAACCTTCTTCTTCTCCCTCGTTCAAGAACTGAATAATGAATGAATCAATGTCGATCTCTGGCCCCTTTTTCCTCCTTTAAAGTTGTTTTCCTTATTGTATGAGTCCCCCACAAACTTCCATTTGTTTTAAGTCAAATTAACTTATTTTAAGTTGCAGGTGACGGTCGCGACCCGAGCGGGCAGAGAAAATGACCCGCTCGGGTACGACGCAGAAGATTGCGCAAGAACGCAATGAAAAGGAGGCTGCTCGCTCGGGCTCAAGGGGTGCCCGCTCGGGCACATATGCTGCCCGCTCGGGCTCATGCCCCGGGCGAGGTATTTCTCGCCCGATTCGTGCTCAATTTGCTGCCCAAAATCGCCGTAACAAATGCCCACTCGGGCTAGGGAGTTACCCAAGCGGGTAGTGGCTATTCCATGCCGATTCTCGTCCCGTTTGTCCCGTGATGATCCTCGATGTTGGTACTTTGTTTCGTGCATGTCCTTTAGCTCCGAAATGAACCGAATACGCATAAAAACTTGTAAGAACATGAAAACGCGAAAACAAGTAAAATGGATACGGAATCATACGTAAAGCGTCACATATATATTATAAACATCTCTAATATCGTGCAAGAAATACGTATGAAAACGAGATGATCAAGTAACCACATCCTTACATTTGTTGATCCCATTAACAGAACTTCAAACCGTCGTTTTCAAAACAAAAACCCCAATGAAGTTTTAATTGGTCAAACACCGTCATATTCTCATTTCCACGTGTTTGACTATCTTTGCTATGTCAATATGCATCTAAAAGATAGACACAAGTTCATAGGGCGAGCTAGACAAACTATATTTTTTGGATTATTTGTCTAGTTTGAAAGGTTATAAGGTATTTGATCTAGAACATCATTATATTTTTGTGTTTTATAATGTAGTTTTTCATTAAACTATATTTTCTTTTACATCAAACACTGAGACGATTTCTAGTTCTCAATATTTATCTTTTGATTATACATTATCATCTTCTTCTCATCTATATGATAATCCAGTTTCAAAACAATCTTTTACAAATCTTCCTTATTTTTCTTCCGTTTCATCTAATTCTCTTTCATATGCTTCTCCGTGTTTTCTCTTCCTTCGTCATCACATCCAGTTCCATCTTTATCTTTGTCAAAAAATAATACTAAGACAAACCAAACCCTCACTACCTTACCATTGCTATTACCTTTCTCATCATACACCACCTTCTCCTTTCACTCATTATCCAATATCTACTTACCTAAATTATGAAAATCTCAATCATTATTATCTTCAATATATACTTTCAATTACCACTGAATTTGAACTCCAAACTTATTCCCAAACTACAAAATCTATGCACTGTCTTGAAAAACATTCCATTTTTCATAATCTAAATTATTATTTTAATATGAAAACATAAATCTATAATACTAAAATTATAAAAAAACTTGTTTCATTTTTTAAAAAAAGAAAGACAAACATTGCAAATAGTAAAGTTGTTTTATTTTTCTCCTTTTGTACAAAAGGGACAAAATACGAATCCATATACATTGTTCATTACATGAAAGAGAAATAAAAAGACATCGTTTTCTATACATAGAGGGATGCGAAGAAGAGTGAAGTAGAGGTCTCATCCTTAGCTTGCATTGCCGTCTTTCACGGCCTTTGATATACTAATGTAATGCCGGAATGCGAATATGATAAACAAAATCCCAATTCAGCCGTCTAAATACGTATAAAATGTTAGAATTTGTAGTGCCAAAAAGTTATCAATGATTCGTGCCCGGCTTGAATCGCCAGATTCATCATCAGTTGTTCTCGGTGGGTGAATCCTGAGTTTTCTTCCTCGCCAAGGCACAAGCCTGGGAAAAAACGAAAGAAAATCTTCTTGCTGCTTGTGAAAGAGGCCTGTTTTGCTCTTCAGCAAGATGCTTTCCCCGTGGATTTCTCAGTTTGGTTGCTACATCTGTGGATATTTAATTTTGGAACCCATTTGAACGAATCTTCTCAGAAAGTTTTGGTTTTGGAAATGAAAGCTCGGGGATTCAAACACCCTTTTGACGCTCGACATTTGGAAGCGAATATGAAAGTAGGTTTACCTGAGAAAAGAGCAAGTCGTCGAACATGGAAACAGAGCAAGGCGTTGAGCTGCTGGAACCGAACCTAGCTTGGTTCTTGGCTTTGTTTGTGGAACCAGGTGATTCAAAATGTCCAGTCCTTTGACAATCCAACTGATGACCCGTTGGCAAGTTCAAACCAGAAGGCAAGGGTTGGTGTTCCATTTCGATTGACGAATTGGGATTGTATGGGGCATAAGCGAATTGTTGTGTGTTTGTCTCTGGTCTCAGCTGCGAAGAACCCGTTATTTCATCAAGAATGTTTGTTTCTAGCCCAGGTTTCGAAAATTCAGGGCTTTTCCCTGTACCAAAGTAGCTTGAGTAGCTCCCGAATGAAGAACTCGCAGAGCACAGGGCATTCCTAGGCGGAGATAGATACACAAAAGGACATGAATCTTTTTTTTTTGGTCAAGAAACATAATAATCAAAGAAACCTTTCGAGGAAGTTCACAAACCTGTGGGAGATCAAATTATGTTCCTCAATGACAATGTTGTTGCTGTTGTTATTAGCAATCCACGGCATAGATTGAAGCTGTTGACCTAAAGGAGTCTGAATCGTCATCCCTTGTATCTAGGCATTAATGTCAAAAAGTCGGGTTCAAGATAATGTTTTTTCCCAGTGAGAACAAAAAGAATAATACCCATGAGAAAATTACCGAGCAGTTGAACGAATCTTTTAGAAAGCTAGCGTTTTCCATCTGCAGTACATGTTGTTGCCCCAAATTTTGCTGCCAACAAAAACGAGATAATAATCCTTGATCCACCACACAGTGTTAAGCATAAAATGTAATAGAGGGTACCTTCTGCGCACGGAGTTGTTCAAGGGATTGCCTGATTGAATTTTCTAGATGCCCCAGATGTTCAATGCTGTTTATCTGCTCGGGTTCGACCCAATAACTGCACAAGAAGAAACAACGAAACAAGAGTTAAACAACATTCACACAATTTAAAAGCATGGATCAATAACAGAACATTTCATCACCTTAATCTTCTTTGTATCTCAGAAACCCGAGCTTGCAGTATCCTTGCTTGTTGACTTAGGACCTAAAATGTAGTTTATAGAGTTTGAGCCTATGGAAAATCTCACAGGCACGAGCAATATAAAGTGTAAATGTATAAACTGAGAAGGAAAGTAAGAATGTTTAACATGTTTGAGTGAATACCTCTACTGTTGGATTGCTGAAACCCGAAAAAAAGGAAAAAGACTTTAGGTGAAGTTAAAAGAGAAATGGCATAACTAAGTTGAAAATAACTGTATGCTAATCACCTCGAGGTTACAAATTCACGTATATTAACATCATGATCCAACTTCTTGAAAGTTTTCTTCAAGGCCTGAGATCTCGATGAGAAACAAGTATCAGAATCAATACAGAAAACGGATCAAGATCATACAAGCTCCGTCTCGAATCAACTTACTTCAAGACTCTCCAACTTCCTGTTTTGGAAATGATGAGAAACAACTTAATTTCAAGGGAAAAACAAGCTAAGCTAATCTTTTGATCTCGAAGGAAGAACATAAACCAACCTCTTTGTTCTCTCCTGTGGCATTACTTGAGCAAACTTTGCAATCACCTCTTCTATGGTACTGATATAACATTAACAACAATATCTCATCTTTAACATAGCAGGATCTCATGCTATTGTTCATATACAAATTTTCAGACATAAACCGGGAGAGGATTCAATCTCTTGAAACCCCGGCATGATTATGTTCAATCAATGTATGTTGCGGATGAAGTACTAAAAGAAAACAAACCTGCGTTTACCGCAACATAGGGAAGGTTTTCCAGAGGGAGAGAACATGAGAAGAACAATATCAACGTCACATAGAACTGAAAGCTCGTTAGCCTTTTTCAAGATCCCATGTTTCCGTTTGGCATATGTCCCTTGCCGTCCATTTGTGTTTTCTAACTTCTTTATCTTCAATTTCACCCTTCCCATCTTGCAGACATATGACACAATATCAATCTTGGTGCTCCTAAAAACCAGACAGTCCTGACTAAAGCTTCAAAAGCATTTGATCAAACGCATATGTAGTGTTGAGGACATGAAGGACAATACAAATTCCTATTAAAACTATCCAGCTGCGGTCCAAAAAGTAGTAGTTGTTCTCAACAACACAAAATTGGATATAAAGCCTTATACCTGATTTGATAAATCATGCTTGAGCAAGAAATTAGAAGAAATGGGAAAAAAAAAATATACACAATACATAAGAATGTAAACCCTTTCGAAAATTAACAAAAAAGAAGCAGAGTTGATTCAGACGTTCCAACCTCCCTGGCTTTCAAATGTAAATCAGAAAAACAAATTGTTGATCCCCTCGTGTAAAGTCACAGTCTTTAAGAGAATGAAGAACAAAATCTATAATCTTGCTCTGTCAGAATATCATATATATATAAAACTCATCTCAAAAGGGTCCACGTTAGAGCCTATTTCAACCCATTTGGGATTCCTAATTGGCTTGTGAATCATAACAATACCGTCCCATTTTTCAGTCCTTCTTTTCTCATTTGATCATAATCACTTAGGTATAATTCATCCAAAAGGTAGTTTATAGGAGAAGGTGATTACCCTATTTTAACCTAACCTATGTGGACTCCATAACTGGTGAATTACAACGTCGAAGCTGAAGAACGCACCACAAGATGAACAGATGTTATGACATTTTCAGCAGATAAAGACGAAACAAAAATTGCAGAAACTTCAGAACCCAGATAAAATCTACCTCTCTAATCCTAACCCAGATCACGAAAACACCACATGATGAACAGAAGTAACGAAATCGCAGAAACCATATAAAATCTACCTCTCTAATCCCTAACCCAGAAATAATTTTTTTTTAAAAAAAGACCTTTCCCAGAACCCATTGTCAAATCTGTGACTGTGATGTAAAAAAGAAAAGAACTAACCCAAAGAAGAAATTCAAACGCCCAGCTGATATGATCATAAGAGGGGTCTTAAAAAGATCAAGACGAAGCAAGAAACGACGAATCAATCAGAGGCGGAGAAGACTTTGGAGGTTAAAGACGAGGCTCTCCAAAAATGCCGGACTTTTCATAGAATCGCTGGGAAACAGGGATCCCCAATCGTATCGAACGACATCGCTTCACATTTCCTAATCGTTCCACTTAAATTACTTCTTCACCCCCTCTCTTTACCCGCTGGGCTATGAACCAGATAAGGGTAAATTTGTCATTATCACCTCACCTTTTCCAGTGGTAAAGTAGGTTGTCTGTCTGTTATTGTAAGCTGGAGGAACAAGATGATGATGATGATGATGATACGATGTTGCCTTCCTCCGCCGCCGCGTTGCGCCGTCGTGAAACCCAGATTCTTCGGCAGAGATACGCGGGACTCCGGGCTTCTCTTCCGCGAGAAGCTTCTCTATCTTCAGGACCTCAACGTGGATCCCCACAAGGCTCTTCGTCTCAACCCCTCCCTTCGCTCTGTCCCTCTCTCTTCCGTCGTCTCCGTCGAGACCGTTCTCTCTTCTGTTGGCCTATCTCGAACGGCGGTTGGTCGGGTTCTCGACATGTTTCCCGACCTCCTGACCTCCGACCCGGAGGTTGTCATCTTGCCGGTTATCCGCTTCCTCGTCGATGAGATCTCCATTTCGCGATTCGAGATCCCGAAATCGATCTCCCGGTGTCCTCGTTTGCTCATCTCGTCCGTTGATTTCCAGCTCCGCCCGACATTAGCGTTCCTCAAAAGCTTAGGATTCGTCGGACGCGACGCGATTTCCTCGCGGACGACGGTTTTGTTAGTATCCAGTGTTGAACGAACCTTAATTCCCAAAATTGAGTTCATTGAGAGCTTAGGCTTTACACACGAAGAAGTGGCGAAGATGGTGGTGAGGTCACCAGCATTGCTAACTTACAGTGTGAATAACAATTTAGCCCCAAAGGTAAAGTTTTTCTTAGAGGAGATGAATGGTGACGTAAAGGAGATAAAGCGGTTTCCACAGTTCTTCTCGTTTAGCTTGGAGAGGAAGATAAAACCGCGCCATCGCCTGCTTAAGGAGCGTGGTATTTGGATGCCATTGTCGGAGATGTTGAAGGTCAGTGATGGAGAATTCAATACATGGCTTTTGGAAATGCGTCTAAGTTCTGTTAGGAGAAGGAGCTTATAACAACAATGTAAGCTTGTTTTTGGCTTTCGACTTCTCATATGTATTACCTTTGGTACTCATTGTGGAACACTGTGACTGCTTAGTAGTGGCTTTCTTCATGTCCTTTAATGGTGCAAGAACACAAGATGCTTTTCATGAGTTTATGTATATTTTTTGTCTTGAAAACAAGTTGAACAGGCTCATTTATCATATAATGTATAAGCGACTGACTTGATAATGGTATAGATTATATATATATATATATATTTGTCTTGAAGAGGCTCAGTTTTGACGTTGATCTAGCTTTCTTTTGTTGTAGGAAGTAATGTCTGTCGGAGATGCTTCAGATATTCGAGTACAGTGGTCGGTTTTTTGTATGCTTCATCATGAAGTTTCAATTTGCAATCATGTCGTAGTTAGGATTAAGACATGTCTGCTTGTTCTGAGTTTTGACGTCTACACCTATGGCTAAGATCTTATGGGGGAGTTGTTTCTTTGACTAGTTTTCTTAGTGCACTCATAGATTAGTTGGAGCAGAAAAAGTTAGAATAGGAAAAGCAGAAGCATAACTTTAAGGGATGGATATCATTATAAGAGTAAGACTCATAATTACCCAACAAAAAGAGCATCATGATCTCTACCCATGCGCACTTCAGCTACTACAAGCTTTTGATTATCCTCTTGTTCACCCGCTTCTGTATCATCCTGTCTACCAGTAACGGCTTAAGGGACCCCAAATCATTGCTTAGGTGCCTAATCTCTCCCGTTAAATCCAACCCTTTCCTTGCTCTCTTGAGACATACAGTTTCAGGATCTCAAATTTGATTCAGACATGTCTCCTGTTGTGTTTCTCTTCATCATCTCCATGCTCATCCATCTGTCTGAAGGTGAAGTAGATTTTGTTCTTGTGTGAAGCAAATCTGTGTTTAAAGTGTTAATCTTTTGTGATGAAAACTGTTGTGGGTTCGCAGGATCAACGGAAATGCCTTACATGACCTCAAATGTGGAAGAAATCTCTGGTAAGTCGTTCGACTATATTGTGGTGGGCGGAGGAACTGCTGGATGTCCCTTGGCCGCAACATTGTCTGAAAACTTCTCCGTTCTGGTTATCGAACGGGGTGGTTCGCCGTTTGGAAATCCACTGGTGGAAGACAAGAAGTACTTTGGATACTCGTTGTTGGAGACTGATGAATACTCTTCCGTTGCCCAAGATTTCACCTCCAGAGATGGAATCACAAATTACAGAGGACGTGTTCTTGGAGGTTCCTCGGCTATCAATGGCGGCTTCTACAGTAGAGCTAGCGAGGATTTCGTGAAGAAAGCTGGGTGGGACAAGGATTTGGTTCAGGAATCTTACCAATGGGTCGAATCAAAAGTTGTCTTCATGCCAGAATTAACGCAGTGGCAATCCGTTGTTCAATTTGGATTTCTTGAAGCTGGATTATATCCGTACAATGGGTATAGCTTGGAACACATGCTAGGAACCAAGATTGGTGGAAGCATATATGATCAGTGTGGCAAAAGACACACCTCAGCCGACCTATTAGGCGCGGGAAAGCCAGGTTGCATCACGGTTCTATTAAATGCAACAGTGAAGAGCATAATCTTCGATGGTAAGCTCAACATCACAAATCCCAGGATCCCTTCCCGATGGTTGATTTTTGACGATCAGAATGGTCTTCTGTTACCTGCAGGTCATGGAAATGAGACCCGAGCAGTGGGAGTAAGGTTTATAAAGAGTGACGGAATCTCGGATACGACCTACAAAGCTCACATTGACAAACATGCGGGTGATGTTATACTCTCTGCTGGGGCACTAGGCAGCCCGCAGATTCTGCTCCTGAGCGGAATTGGACCCGAGAAACATCTGAAGAACTTCGAAATCCCTGTGAATGTGAACCTCAAAGAAGTAGGAAGGAAAATGTGTGACAATCCTGCGATTTCCCTTCTCGACGATAGATTCCCACAAAACCGAACCCTTGAGCCTCCTCAAGTAGCAGCCGTAGCTGAAGGCTTAAAGTTTATCCTCGAATCTGAGATCCTACCCACCAACCTAAGCACAACAAGAATCTCGATTGCAGCCAAGGTGGCATTCCCTCAATCCAGAGGGAGACTAAAGCTGGCTAACACAGATCCGAGGCAGAACCCATCAGTGAAATTCAACTACTTGGAGAGCGGGAAAGACCTCGAAGCATGCCTAGAGATGGTGCTACTTCTGCAACATGTTGCGAGGTCGGAAAGTGTAAGCTTCTTCTTGGGGACACAGCATCAGGAGAAGCTGATGACAGACGAGGATGAGATCCGAAGCTTCTGCAGAGAAAACGTGAGAACGTATTACCACTACCATGGAGGTTGTGTCGTTGGCTCGGTGGTGGATGAGGACTATAAGGTTTATGGTGTGAAGAACTTGAGGGTTATAGATGGTTCAACCATGCAAGAATCACCAGGAACAAATCCAATGGCTACAGTTATGATGTTAGGGAGATACCAAGGTATCAATATCATTAGAGAGAGAGAAAGTCAAAGACGTGCTAATATGTTGGGTTGTCCTCAGCCACCACCACAGCCTTAGAATATATTAATTGTATTTGTATCTTAACTTTACTTGAATGTAACGCAAGTGAAGGATCCTCATGTTCTTGTTCAAAATTGGAACTTTCAATTGATCAAATTCAGTAAATTTGATGTAAACTAGCAAATCAACCCACGGGATGCGTCGGGTTTTATTTTTTATTTTTAAATTAAAGTGATGTAGTTTCATATATATTTTAATAATAAGTTTTCTGGGAAAATTTGAAATAATATTTTGATAATACATGATTGTAAAAAAATCTATGACACTTATTTAATATCAATGGAAGAAAATAATAAGTTTTGAATGGTGAATTGAACGGTGAATGTGACTTTTTTTTTTGTTGCTTGAAATGATATTCGATCTTGGTTTCTTATATGCCTAAAAAAATTGGAAAAATACAAAGATTATCGTTAATTGTCTTTAACAAATATTTGAATTATGCAAATGACGGGATATGTTAACAATAAGAGTTGTAATAATGCTTTCATAACCGTGAGAGTTTAAAAAATTATGAAGTCAATAAATCAATAGATAGAAAGAATATCATGTTGAAAAATGAATTTGACCGTTTTAGCATAAAATAATCTACGATCTATTAAAATATCTTCTTTATCTGAAATAACCTGTAAAAGAATAAAGGTTTTTAAATGATATTAAAATTGACATATCAGGAGCACAGCATGAGAGAGATAAATTTAATAACAACGTAAAATACATATATTATTTTATATGTTAAAGTAATTACCTTTAAAAAACGACAAATTTTTCGTTGATAATGTGTTGTATCCGTTTTTCATATAAATCTCTAAAAATATTACTACTAGTGAGACATAAAACTGGAAAAATTATTAAAGGGACTTAAAAAAGAATATCATAAATTATAAGAATGACTAATAATTTAAAATGAGATAATTATGTATATATCTATTTTGTTACGAAGTATTGTTGTATACAATTTTTGTATAGATCTAAGATTCTCAAACCATGAGCTGAACTGATTTTTGATAATGCAACATGCAACTCATTGTAGTTCAACATCGAGTTTGGAAGGTAAAGTCCAATCTGTTTTAAATTTTGGCCTTAACTTTTATTTATTGTCATTGCCTCCATCACAAAGTAAAAAATAGTTCTTGGTATAAGAACTTTGGTCCTAACATGGATATTCGTGATAATCTTTGTTTTCAATACTTTTAATGCTAAATTGAGTGAAAACTAATTGTTTCCATTACAAAAGTCTTTTTTTTGTTGACATTTTTTAATATCATTATCGGGGCATCGACTTTCAAAGGATTTTATGTTTTAGAAATCCAGAAAATTCAAGAGAATTAAGATACCTGACAATGTAAAATGATTGCCAATATGTAATAGGAGCATTATAAATATCGATATGGTCTGAGCTTAAGTATTTCGTCGTCTTCTCGGAAAGCTGTGACAAAAGAAAGTTATTTATCTCATCGATATGTTCATTTCTTGGAGTGAGTATTGTCCTTTTGTAAAAAAATCACGTTTCATGCAGGATTCAATGAATCGTGGATATACTGAGTCAACAAGTTCTTGCAAAGGGGTGTTTGCGATATGGAGCAATAATTTCTTGTCGATGAGGATTTTGTCGCCATCACTAAACATATCAACTCTCACATTCCTTTTAGGTGTTGTGTTATTCCCCATATCCAATATCCATTTAGTGAATTCATTCTCTTGACGATATAGATTCATATTCCGTGCTAATGTAAAGATGTGACATTAATACCATAGGTGCTACAATAGTGTCAGTTCGTTCTCCTCGAGTGAGCGGTAAGATTTGTTTAAAATCGCCTATTAGGAGAACTGGTTCCCATCAAAAAAAATTTTGACGACTTCTCTATCAATCATAGACATAATAATATCTTTCAGTGATCCAACGCTTCAAATATGTGGCAGTGTGCCATTGACGCTTAATCTGATGTAACTTTTAAGTAAATCTGCTAGCATACGTTTTTATGTCAAACGTTGATCATTCATTCATATTGAGAGGGATTTTGACGCGAGTGCACATTTCTACCCCAAGGAGAAGTAATGTTGTTATATGCAATGATGTAACTAGTATTACAACTCTTCCTTTCGATCTAATCTTCAAAATAATCATGCTATATATATGTTTTTTTCATTCCTTCTGGTTCATAGACAAAAAAGTTTACATTGTTGGCGCTCAACTGATTCCATAACTGATGTATAAATTTTCGGTTGTTCCTCATTAACGGTGGCAAATAATTTTTTATTCTTTTCCTTTTCAAATTCCTCATCATACAACATTTTATACCTTAATTGGATATTAGTGATTTCATACAATTTCATCTTAAGTATTGGCTTTCGGTGTCTAGCATATCATTTGCAATCTTCCATCGTACATTTGGGTGATTGAATATTTTTTTACCATTTTGAATTTACAGTAATTGTTACAAAAGGGTTTGGATTAACATACCATCTACATATAGTGATTACGTTATGATAGTTGTCAATCATATACCTTGGTCTTTTTGTAAATGAGAGGGGCATTATAATTCTCTTACCTATAGTTTTAGCACTTTTATCATCCTTTCCAACAACATAAAAAACATTATTATAAAGATCATGCCTCAACTTCTTCTGATTCTTTCTAGCCCAATGTATTTGTTCTTGTTCAATGGTAGTATCTGTATCAACAACATATCACTGAAAGATTCATCCGCCTATGATTATCATTTTCCTTAAGATAGTTGCGTTTGAATTTTATATGCATAAAATTCTCTCATTGTCACGAAAGACTGTTTAATCTTTTATCTAAAAGCATAGTATGGTATCGCCTCGTGAAACCCACTCTGCATATATAGAAACAACAATGCATACTATAAACTTATAAACAACACATGTATATCGCTTATTATATAAAGTGCACCTGATTGTTTCAACTATAAGATGTGTCTCTTTCCCCAATAGTTTTAGAAAGATCTCTGATAATCAAGCCAACAACTTAGTTTCTTATTGGTAACCTATATTGTTTACCTTCATAATAGTCATGTGCTTTACATAAGATCTTTGCTAGGTAATTATCATTATCGATCATTTGTATAAATTCAACAACGAAGTGCTCATATAGCGCTCCAACGCTAGTAGTTCGTCTCATCATAGTTCAAAGTTTATGAATCTCATTGGCAGTATCATATATATATACAATTGTGTTAACATAGGAGGATCACTTTGAATAAGTAATGGTGACCTTATCTGATGGTGGTTTTGTCCATGGATATCACTACTAGAAAATCAAGGTTTAGAGACAAATTAGGAATGAAAATTAGTAGTCTGCAAATGAGCGTCGCCAAATCCAACCACAACACCATCCGCAAATCGATGAGAAAAGCGATCAATATACAGACGGAGGAGTAGTCGGTAAAACGTGAGAAAATTAATGACGGGTCGCGCCTGTTCGTGAAATTTAAGGACGATCAGTGACCCATCCTTAAAAATTACGGACAAGTCGCGAACATTTGCAAATTTCTAAACGAGCAGCCTTCCGTCCGCATTTTTTAAAAAAATTTAAAATTACAATTTGATTTAATTTAATTTAAAAATTTTACAGATAATAATTAATTAATGTTTACACATAATAAACATATATTACAAATCTATCGGTGGTATTTCTAAATTGTCGTCATCGAAATTGTCGTTCTGGCATGCATCCCAATCGATGGCAAGCATTTTTCTTTCAACATGCGCATCAACCGTCGATGTCGTGTTTCTAATCGTTGATGACGTCGTTTGAATTCTTGTTGCGATTCTAGCAATTGCGTTACGCTATTTTGCATCTCATGGTTTGTTACTTTTGATTTACGTTTGGAGGAACTTGAATGTTGTGATGTCATTCCTCCAAAACAAAAAATATGACCTTTATACGGTATAACTTCTTGTGAAACAAATATCGAAATTTAATTAAAATTATAAGTAATAAAATTATATTAAAATGTAATAAATTTACCTCGATATACAACTCGTTGTATTCTTCTTCACTAAGAGAAGGTTGCATTCCCTCTTCTCTCGGTGGATTTTGGGACATTTGCTCTGATGTCATGTTCTAAACATCGTCATGAACACGTTTTGTTCTTGTATGCGTACGTTCTAGCAATTCTACATATGATAGTTTGAATCCCTTCTCTTTTGTCTAAAACAAATTTCAAATATATATTTTTAATATTAATCAAATGTCAATTGTATAAATTCTTAAACAATACTACAGATATTCGTAAACTTCCGCAAAAAAAAGAGATCTTGTTGTATGTGTGCTCATTCTGTATCCTTCTCTATCAGAACAGTGAGATTGACTTGCTCGTCCGCTTCTTTGTTTAAATGCGGAATCATCCCAATAAGCACACATTTGCTCACAGACATTGTCTGTCATCCAAACGGGTTTCTCTTTCTTCTCTCGATCTTTTTTGCAATCGTTTACGAGAGCTTTCAGACGAACTTCCGAAACCTGTTCAAAGTTAGATTTTACTAGTCCGGTAATCTAGGGATTCCAATAAATTTTTTGCAGAAAAATATCTAACGATTATTTTATTTAAACTATTATTTGAAATTTAATAAAATAAATATTTTTAAAAACATACCACAAAAGATTTTCACCAACGTTCCTTAATATCGGGGTCGGTCCGCGTCCAATTATAACATGAACGATCGTAATCAACTTTCATCATCTTTGTTATATGACGAGTAAGTTGATCATAACCAAACCTATAAATCAAAACTAAGATAAATTAACATTTAATTAAATATTTAAAATTTAAATTTTAATTTAATGATACATACCACAGTGCGTCGTTTTCACGACTTAAGTCTAAACGAGAAAATTTATGCATTTCCTCATCCATTGATAAAATATCTTCCATCGTTGGTTCGTGATGCATCTGAGACTCGTGATGCATCAATGGCTCGACCTGTGGTGGAATTTATTGATAATAAGGATACAACATACATTGTGTTGATCTAGTGCTCAGGAATAAATTTGGATTCATAAAATCCGAAAATCTCGAATCAAATTATCGCGTTTGTAGCAGAGGAGATGAACTATTAGCACTTTCCTCCGAATTAGAACGGTTTCTCGTGTTACCACCTCTTACTAAATCTAACAAATCATTCTAAATCTAACTAAACTTATTCCAAATCTCTTAAAGACATTTCAACAAACACTTGATCTACACATATTAGTTTCCAAATATAACAAATCTTTTCCAAATTTAAGTAAACATATTTCAAAACTAACAATTATGTATAAATTAACCTGCCAACGAAAGTAGAAACGGGCTATAAAGTGGACAAACAAACGGTGTTGGACGGACGAACAAAACAAACGCACGGTGTCGGTCGGACGATAGAGACAAACAATCGTGACTTTAATCCCTGATAAATATTCTCCATGAATGACAATGTACCTTCTGATGTTAGATGCATAACCATCAGGAAATTTCACGTCTTCCTTCAACCATTTAAACAATTTATATTTCTCCTCATTCGAAAATCTAAATATCAGAAATAGAGCTTTATCGTCATCACTTATATGTAACTCATTCCATGAGCAATGCTCTTCTAGATCCTTGCGTGATTTAATGTTATCTTTCATTTTTCCCGTGATATTCAGTACTGTGTTGATGATAATATTGAAAAAACCAAATTACCGGTTTCTTTATAAACTTGTTGATTTGTTGCCATCGTCATAAACTGTGTAACGCTTTCTATAAACTCCTTTGATACATCTTGAGTTTTTGGATCAATTCTTCTATACATCTATTGTCTAGAGACGAAAATATTCAATCTCGAAGATTCCATTATAATCAGAAATAATAATAAGGTATGTAGTAAAATATGTGATAATTGTGTGTGAGAAACGAATGAAGGTAAAAGGGGCTTAAAGAGATTAATCCTGAACCGATTAAGGATGGATTACAGAATATAACTAATATTTGCCGACGAGCCATCGTGATAACATCCTTAAATCCAAACGGTACCCCATACCCGTTTGCAATTTTTCAGACAAAAACCTTTGACGTCCGCAAATTTGTGGACATGCATTAATTTCGTTCGTAATCCGCGATGACCCGTTTTTCCTTCTCAAACCCGTCCAGAAATACGGATGAGTTGTGGACTGCTCTTCTGTCTGAAAATTTATAGATGAAATTATCTTGCCGTCGGTATTCCATATGCAATCCATCCAGAAATTTCATTTGGAATTTCTAAATTTCTAGTAGTATGTGGAATGTCAATATAGCACTACCAGATATCACATAATTGTCTATCTTAGCACCAATTGAAGTGAAATCAATGATTGAATTTTAAGATTTAATGTTTGTTCTAAATAAAAACAAAATTGTTGTACAACTTTTCTAGCAATGGTGGCGGTTCGAGAACCTTTGTTAATCGAATGCATCATTTCATGCAACATAAGCTAAATAGTAAATTTCACGTATTTGGATATCAGCCCACACTTTCATGAGACTAGACTAATAGTCACAGTGTTAGCATCTAAGGACAACATCGCTAGTTCGTAGTAGTCTTGTTGTCATACCTAGTTATTAACAAAGTAAGCCCATAAATTAAGGAGAATAGATGCGAAAAATAGTAAATTGGATGGATTTGGCCATCCAAAAATCGATTTGTTCTTGTAGTGACATATTCGTAAATTTTATTTTAGTGCGATTTGTTTTTTTATTGGTATGTCTAATTTAATCCTCCAAATAAGCCAAAATTACTTTTTCAACTTAATGTTTTGTTTTCATTTGGATCCTCCATTGTCCTGTCATATTCTTAGGGAAAATAAAATAGATTTTATGTGTAGAGATGCATAGATACCCTCGACGCATATAAAAGAAATACAATACATATTAAGACATAAATTTTCTCTTAAATTATATATAAGTATTTGAAAGAAAATAATACATAAAAAAATTATTTTTGGATTTATGTTAAAAATAAAAATAACATAGATCTTATACATACTAAAACACACATCCGAGGTGAGTAGCTGAACTCTTTGGATTTTTTTTGTTTACCAAACCACATAACTGGTTTAAATATTAGTGCTTCAATAATATTTTTCAGTAATATTATAAAAAAAGGTAGGTCTCTGCATGATTATTAGTCAGTCATATAGCAACAAGAGTATTCGAAATAGAGTCGCATAACTCATGTAAGTAAGGTTCTTACACAATATTTTATTACCAACTGATTCGAGACTACCATTTACATTACGAAGAAGGCAATTTTCCATCAGATTATGCAACACAATGACAATAGATAAAAGTCAACAAAAAAATTTGAAACAAATTGGATTGTATCTACCAAAATTAATATTCAATCACTGACAATTGTATGTTGAAATGTCAAGAGCGACTTCATCATATTGATTGAGAATTTTGAATCTTGAATCGTGTATTGCAAACGTTGTTTATGGAGTAATATTAATAGCTTACCAAATACATCAAGAAAGTATATAAATTGAGATCTTATACTTAAAAGACATGCTTATATATAACATATGTGTGACTAATTTATTATCTATTAATTAATTTTCAGATTTAGGTCCCATTCGCGACTACAATAGCGTGTTTCCATCATTTATTAACGGCAATTACTAAGACATTTTATGTAATTTACATTATTATATAATCATAAATTTTACATGTAACATTGACATAATTTTGTCTTACATTGACTGTGATTGATTTAGGTGTTCTAATTATAATATCATTCTAAATACCTTTGTTCAATTTTTCAAATAATGTCACATATGGAAAAACACGAGATCTTACAAGATTATTTAAAACCAAAATATTCACATTCACCTTTCAATGTTTATTATTTCCTTCTCTTTAGTTTTACTAGATGATATCTGCGTTATGCGCGGATTTGTGATAATTAAATTATATTTATCTAACATTTTGTATATAATTCATTAATTCGAATATTGTCATTAGATTTGATATGCATACGGGGCAATACAAACACATGAATTAAAATTTTTAATAAATAAATTTGAAAAATAGATTTATAAGTTTTAATGTAAGCTAATAGTTGATTTATTTATAATGTATTTAAAATTGTATAATATAAATTATCGGAAAAAACGATTGCATGATTTGAAAAGTAGTTTTTCATGATTATTTTTCTTATTCGTACCTACAAAAGTTTTTGAGGATTAAATTTAATCAATAACATGATTTAAGAACAATTATTAAGATATGTACATGATTTGAAAATTTGTAAAACTTACCTATGTTTGAATTTCTTGATTGTCTTTAGTTGTGGATTTGTGTAGATGTGTGTGGAGCAGGATGAGCGAAGCGTTAACAAACCTATTTGATATATTTAGAAAGAATTAGTACGAACGAAATTGAAAAAATATATAAAATAATACATGTTATTTAGTTTTTTAATACCGTTGATCATAATGGAGTAATGGTTGTTACGATCATGACTTTTTTTAACAATCATTTGAGCAACAATTGAACGAAAATGCATAGCAAATTCGTCCAACATGATTATTTTTACGAAATATTTTCTGTATTTGAAATTTTGAAGAAAGGTGAGTAAAATTTTTTATGGTAGAAATATCAAAATAGGTTAATGGAGTAATAATATAATATTTACCTATTCAATAACAGTCAGATTTCTATTTTTTAATTGGAGGTTGGTAGTCGTAAATTTGATCCTTGCATAGCAATGAGGAGTCCAACGACATCTACACCTTTCAAAATTCCAATAGATGAGTTTAGTAGTAAAGAAATAGTATCTTTGATTTATTGCAAACATGTTTACCAGATACAATTTCTTTGTGGCCAACCAATCCAACCAATTGTCAGTATGAACACATCCTGAATTTATATTTTGAAATTATATGAATTTGGTTTGTCACTTTCTCAACAACCGTATCATCTTTAAAAGATATGCACATACTATTTTCGGCTAACTTGTAGTTACCAACATTTGGTAGTATTGTCAAATTTTTTTAGGATAAATATATCTTCTTCCCTTATATATTTGTTGTATTTATTAACGTATCAAGAGATATGCGTCCTTCAATAGTAGTTCCCTGCAATATATCATACACATGATGATGAAAGATATTCATATAATATGGAATACGTAAATCCTGAACCCATCGGCTATTGTCACGCGTGACAGGGCTAAGTATGATTGTCCATGGTTGAAGACTGGTTTTGATAGATACAGTCCGATCTGTTTCAAGCTCTGTCCTTGACTTTTGTTTATGGTTATTATTGCATAACATAATCTAACAGGAAATTGTCTTCTTCACAACATAAAAGGTAAGGATGTATATGTTAGGGATAAAATAATCCTTTGGAATCAAGACTCTATTGCCAATATGCGTGACAGTGATAATTTCTGCCTCTAAAACTCTAGAAGCTAACTGAATGACAATTAATCGTGTTTCATTCCAAATTCCTTCTTTTTTGTTGAGATTCCTTAATATCATCACAAGAGAACCAACCTTCAAACAAAGCATATAAATGATATAATTTACTATCAATAAATTTTCAATAAATGAGTTGAAAGTAATTTTTATAATTAAAATTATATTTATAATTAAAAAATTTATTAATGAAATTAATAACATTTAATAATAATATATTAATATTATTAGTAACATAATATGTATGTTTATATCATTTTGAAAAATCTAATATATAAAAAGGAAGATAAAAACATTGATAAAGATGGATTTAGTTCATTTTAAAATCTAATTTATAAAATTTATAAATAAAATTTTAGATATTTGTTTTTAATAAAAAATATATTTATATAAATGTCCAAAATATCTAATTGAAGTATAAATAATGATCTAATATTCATAAAGATAATATAATCCAATCTAATCCAAAATTGTTTAAAATAAAAAGATTAAAAATCTATATATAAAAAGGAGGATAAATTTGATGTGGCTACCACATCAACATTGACGTGATTTCACTGGAATTAAACAAAAACTCAATTTTTAATATATAAAATTGTCTATATAATTTTTATCATATTCACGAATTATGAAATAATTACATCAAAAATTGTTTTCACTTTATCTTATTATTTAATTATATAAATTATATATTACAATTTTCTATGTCCTTAAAAAAATATTATATTATCCATTTTTACATAAAATGATTTACAAACAACGGCATGATTATTAGTTTTTATATCTCTAATATAATCATTTAATTGTGTAATTTGAAAATTTTAAAGCTCGTGCATCGTATTTAATTGGATGTATCAACAGATTTTGTATCTTATCTAAAAAATTGTTTGATTAAAATCTAATATGATATAATGAAAATTACTAAAGTTAAAAATGTGAAATGGTTGTTAACGCGATATCTTGAAAAAAAGAAGATTCATGAATTTTTTTATGTATATAAAAATTAATAAAAACATTATAATTTATATTTTATTAAAAAATAATATTATAAATTCATATATTTCTATTGATATAATATGTTGTTAAAAATAAATCTTTAAAAATAATATTAGAGAACTTTTTTTTCTTAGAAATCTTTCTTTATGCTATATAACTTTTATTTTCTATCCATTTTTCTTAACATTAATATTCGTAAATTCGAATATCCGCAAATATTCGGATATTCATCGAATATCCGTATCCGTAATAAAATCAATTTAAAAAAATTAATAAAAAAAATTCTAAATAATTACATTTTAATCTTTAAATTAGGATTAAAACTTTTATAATTTACATTTTAGTCCTTAAATCTTAAATACAATAATTATTTCTTTATATGTTTTATATTTGATGTGAAAATCAATTATAATAATGTTTTTTATTTATAATTTGATCTTTAAAATTAATTTATTATATATATATATATATATCTATATATTAAATAAATTATCTATTTAGTACTTATGGATACAAATACTTACGAATAATTACTATACTATTTGTATTTGTATTTGTATTTGTCGAATATCTAAATTCTAGTATTTATATTTGTATTTGTTCCTACGGATATTTGCTTTTTCGGATCGAATACGGTTCGAAAACGAATCAAATACGAATATTTCGGATATTTTGTCCAGTCTTACCGTCATGGATTACATGAATATCTTATATAATTATTTATTTGTAAAATAAGAATTTCAATTATATAATTAAAAATTAATAAAAAACCGTGCACATTAAAATAATTAATAATCATAAATGTATAAAAATAAAACAAAGATAAGACTCGTTGATCCTGAAGAGATCCGAATATGGAACCGGGTTAATATCTGACCCGGTTCTTACCCACCACCCACTAGGTGTAAAATTCGTAATGTCGCGCTTTAACGATCAAATAAATTCTTTTCGATTTCCTTTTGGGTTTATTTTTTTTTCTTTTACCTTCTTCTCGAGTGCGACGCGGAGACCGAGGGCGGCGACGAGCTTCTCCGGCGGCGGCCCTCTCGATCTCCGTTTCAGAAGAAAATCATAAAAAAAAAAACACGAGGAAAATTCGAAATCCTCACGAAAAGTGTACATTTGATATTTTTGTTCTTTTTTAGTGATTTTGTTCAAATCTCATGATTTGTGATCTGTGGACATTGCGGTTCCTGAATCGTTGATGCGACGGTCGCATGCCCGTTCCAGGGTAAAGAGTAAATCAGATATATCAGGAATGGATCCGATCAAGCTCCAGGCTCGAGCCGGCAACCGGTCGTCGGTCCATGCGTTCGCTAGGGCGAACCCGAAACACGCGAAGTCGAATCTCATGTTAACCATAGTTTCCATCGCAGCTGCGATGGGGTTTTTCTTTGTTTGCTATTTGATTCTGTTCTCAGGCGAGAATCGAGGGAGCTCGCTCCGATACGGCGTTGTGATTGATGGAGGAAGCACGGGGACCCGAATCCACGTTTTCGGGTACCGGATCGAGTCCGGAAAACCCGTATTTGATTTTAGAGGGCAGAATTATGCGAGCTTGAAGGTAAATCCCGGTTTGTCGTCTTACGCGGAGGATCCTAATGGAGCGAGCATGTCATTGTCGGAGCTCATGGAGTTCGCGAAACGAAGAATTCCGAAGGGGCTGTGGATGGAGAGTGAGGTTAGGTTAATGGCGACCGCTGGGATGAGATTGCTCGAATTGCCTGTTCAGGAACGGATTCTAGATGTTACTAAAAGGGTGCTAAGATCTTCTGGGTTTAAGTTCCGAGACGAATGGGCTTCTGTTATCACAGGTTAGCTTTACGATCCAATTGTTGTGTCTCTGTGTTGTAGTTCTTCTTCATCTTTCTTCAGGCGAGGTTACATTGTTCAAGAATGGGGTTAGATTGATAATTAAGCTTCAAGTATGCTTTTTGGGAATCTACGGATAGGAGAAGACTGACGCTTTAAATCCCTCTGAAACTGAGAAAATAGAGTTGGTTTGTACCTTGTTCTTTCGTTGTGTTTATCGGGTCTTAGCCTATCAGCGCCACCATCATTTTGTTCGGATAAGGATTCCAAAATAATGTTTCAGTTTTTATGTTATTGTAGTCCAAGGATTGTTATGTTCGGAATGGTTTATGGAAATAACGTATAGAGGACATATACTTGCCAGGATCTGATGAAGGTGTATATGCTTGGATTGTCGCAAATTATGCCCTTGGTACCCTTGGAGGTGATCCTCTTCAAACAACAGGGATTATTGAACTTGGTGGGGCATCGGCTCAGGTTTTGTTTCTTTTTGCTCTCAATGTATTTTTAGGAGAAAACAAATTTGAGTTATCTGTTTGTGTAAGAAAGTTGTAAACTGCATATGATGTCATGTAACTTCCGCAAATAATGATCAAACTCAGCGTGATAAAACGGATGATCACTATTGATGGCTGTTTTTGCGTATTTGCAGGTGACCTTTGTTTCCAGTGAGGCAGTGCCTCCCGAGTTCTCACGGACAATATCATTTGATAATATTTCTTACAGCCTTTATAGTCACAGCTTCCTTCACTTCGGGCAGGTAATTTCTACTTCTGTTAAGAGAGTCATTTATCAGAAAAAACTTGAAGGAGTACTTTTAAAAACTATTGGCAAATGAAAACTTGTTGCAAGCTTCTTCTTATCCATACTTCTGATTCTCTGTTTTGTTTCTCTGAGTTTTACAGATAATGGACCAACAATTAATCCTTTATAAATGTTGTAAAAGCTATTAACTTCTGTTTCTCCGCAGAATGCTGCTCATGAAAAATTGTGGGAATGGTTGGTCTCTACAGAACACAGTTCAGGTGAGTAGAAATTAATTGTAGAAACTAATTGGTGTATCATTATAATGAGATATAGGCTCTTCTGAGGCCACTCTAGCCATCTATAGTTGATTAGACAGTTAATTTGTGTAAGTCCACAATTACGTTAGAAGTATATTTTAATCGAGTCTTCCACAAGATATGTTTTACCGGTTAGGCAACAAATACAACATTTTGCTCCATGAATTTACAGTGCTAAATTTCTTGCAGCTGCGGAATTTCTACAGAAAAGAATATTTATTGACCCTTGTACTCCCAGAGGGTATGACTTTGATATGAACTCGCCGGAGATTTTATCTGGATTCTTGGCTGATAAAAATAGATTCTCGGCTCTTCGAGCTGGGGGTAATTTCTCACAGTGCCGGTCTGTTTCTTTATCAATCCTGCAGGAAGGAAAAGGTAAAATCGTCTAGTATAATTGAATTCTGTTCCCTTTTTAGTCTCAATCATTATTCATTTTTTTTATACAATTTTGCTAATTTGAGTTCAGAGACATGCCCTTATCAACATTGTTCTGTTGGATCAACTTTCACGCCTAAGCTACAAGGGAACTTTTTGGCCACAGAAAATTTCTTCTACACCTCAAAGGTATCAAATTCTTGCCTACCTGATCGATTCTCTTTAGCAAGCATAAAGTTCCTTACGAGTTCATGATCGTGCTATTATGGAGAATTTTCATTAACAAGGGATATATGTTTTTGTTAATCAGTTCTTTGGATTGGGAGAAAAGGCATCTTTGTCTGATCTGATTTCATCTGGGGAGGAATTCTGTGGAGAAGATTGGTCAAAGTTAAGGGTGAAAAACCATTCACTAAAAGATGAGGATTTGCTCCGGTACTGCTTCTCTTCAGCATATATTGCAGCGTTACTTCACGATAGTCTCGGCATTTCTCCTGATGATAGAAGGTATGTTACTTATGCAAAACTATGATGAAAGATTTGGATCACCCTTGACAATGAAAAACGAGATACACTTAGAACGGTCTCCTCAAGAATCTCTTTTATCAACATAAGCTGATCAAAACTGTGTTTGCCACAGAATCATGTTCACAAATCAAGTGGGAGGTATACCGCTTGATTGGGCGCTGGGCGCTTTTATCCTCAATATTGCATCGACCAGCTCTCATACTTCTCATCGTCTTGCTTGGTTCAATGCCCTTATCGGTAATGACTCAAAGAAGCTGCTCTATCTCATCGGTATACCAATCTGTCTAGCATTTATGGTATGTTTGTTATCAAAATGGAGAAAACCGCAACTGAAAACCGTTTATGACCTAGAGAAAGGTCGGTATATAGTCACCCGCATTAGATGATCTTAAGATAAAGGGGAATTCATGGAAGTCCTCCACCTCCTAAACCTAGAAAGAAGCATCTCAACCAGGCGTCTGAGTTCATACGCAGGACTTACCCTTTTCGTGCGAAAAGTATCACAGATTTAGATCACTGCGATTGGTACTGTCATTGTCACGCAGAGTAATGTATGTAGAATATCTGTAACCTTCTTAACCTTGTAATTCGATAGAGTTGTATCCTTTATAATCGATCCTGAGGTCTGTTTGTCGAGTTTTAATAGTTTGATAAAATTCCCACAAAAATTGTTGCCTGGCAGACAATATATATGTAGATGTACATAAGTATGCTAATAATACACATAAATATATTTATATTTATAAATATATATTCTATTTATATATTCAAACTTGGACATGAGACAGCATCGATATCATCTTCTAGCTCATCACTACCATTCCTTACATGACTACAATACTTACAAATCATGGAAGGTGGAGTGAGATCCACGCAACATTCTATCCTTTTCTCTAACCAAGCCAATCTCCTCTCTAAGCTTAACACACCCAAATGCATAATCCTCACATCGACCTCAGCAAGCTTTGCGCATACTCGCAACAGCAAGAAATAATCAGCATGAGCCACATAATTCAACGCTCCTTTTTCCTTTTTCCTTACGTAATGAAGATAATCTAATCTCTTTAGCTTCACTCGCGGTGATATGTAACAGAATACGTTCTCTTCCATGTCCACTTTCAGTCTTCTTATGGCATTTTCCCTCACTTTCTCGGGAGAAGTAGGGTTTTCTTCTGTTGAAGCTTGTTCTTGGCTAGTAGTAGCATTCGATGCACTCTGGTGATACTCTTCATTACTAGATCTGTTCATTTCTAAGGAAAGTTTGTGGAGAGAGAGATTATCAGCCTCGGATCTCTTCCTCTTGAATGGAGTCTCAAATTGAATATGGTTCCCAGTTTCTTTAAAACCCTACAAAAAGTACGTAATAAAAATATGGATTTGATCAATTTATGAACAACTATATCCCAAAGATTCTGTGGAAGAATTGAAGCAAATGTAAGTGACAAGATTGTACCTTGTCAAACAGAAAATGATTCCACAGCTCTTCGATGGTCTTATACACGTTATCCGCTGATGATTCTCCTGACCCAGCAAAGACAACATCTTTACCATGCTGTATGTATGCCTGGAGACCCTTCTCATGTTCTGCCCAAGAAATAATACAGCGAGGTTGATGCGATTCGGCAAAGCAACAATTATACAAGCTGACACAATTTATTAAAAACGATGCAAAGAAGGATTGGATAGGAAAGGGTGATTACCATAGTTTTGAACAATTTCATGATATTTTGCTTCTAGGTTCTTCAGAAGTTCCTCGGTGTTCAATGACTTTGTAGCTGATTTTGTGCTGGGGTCGTTGTTCTTATCAAGATCTGAAGAACCGAGCTCCTCAGAAACATCATCATTCATCTCACTACTAGAAATGGAGCCCAAACTTTTCTCCCATACCCCTAAACCGTTTATGTTATAAAGAATCCGTATAGCTACAATCAGAATAGACATGACACCAACACGAGTGGGAAGCCTGCCCTCATTCTTCGACAAATATAAATCCGGAGGCATAGACCAGTTCTGTATACGACAAGCCTGAGGAAGAATCTTGTCAACAGGAAGAGATAACTCTTTGAGATAGAGGCCAGCTATCGCATAAAAGTTCACGGGAGGCAAATTCAAACCAATTTCCTCAGCAATGCAAGCAGCGCGTGTTTCCAATCTCTGTGGAGAAATAATTTGAGAAGGCTTAAACATTAAGCTTACGCTGACGGGACATGCAGGTGATCGCTCCCCCATTTGATTTTTTATTCTAACAAAACAAGATAGGTAGGGAATCTTTCCTTCACGAGCCCATCTCACAATGTCCGTGGGCAATATGGACGCTCTTGCTATGTGACAAGCGAGGAAACATATAGCTAGAGAGTTGGATAAAGGCAAAGATGTTCTCAGTGACTTAATCCATATCAATACTGCTCGTTTACCATATAAGTTGTGAGGTTCCGACTCATGTCTAATTCGCCGCTTATCTTCCTTTTCTTCTACTGACAGAAAGAAAGACACAAGATTAGCAACTAGGAAACAATATTGAATTCACTGTATACACATAGACCAATCCAATCTACGACAAAAATTGATTCCCGAATGCCAATTAAAAACTAGAAGCACATGCTTTCATCAGAGAATACATTGCTTCAATATAATGAAAGGTAATCCATCCTCATATTTGTGTCAATGGGCTGAAAAGTTGATCCTTTCAACTAAACTACCAAAAAAGTCTCAAACTTCCAAAATCAAAGATCAGTCCTGCTTAGCGCAACAAAGGCTGCCACAAGAATTAAGCTAAAGAAAATAACACTAGAGAATAAACCTAGCTCAGGCAGCCCTGTATTTCATCTACTACTATTTCATTCTGCATCAAACAATCTATCCTCATTAACAGTCGTAATACGAAGAAACATAACTCTGAGCTCAACAATAATCTGAACCACATAAACAAAGCTTTGAATACCATAACTCTGTTTTTGAGTTTATCAAACACATCCTTCGCGCTGATATCTATATATACATCATTCCATCAATAAATTTCATTACTCCTCAGACAAATACTCCGTCAATGTATATACCTATATACCCACAGAAAATATAACTCCGTTCATATACTTACCTTCTGATTGAACTTCGGAATCTTTGATCATCTCCTCGCCCCAATCTTCATCGAACACACCCGAAAGAGCCACCAACCGAAGCCAGATGGGTCCGACCAATCCACATATTAAAGGCGTCACATTAAACTCCTTTACGAAAGCTTCGCATTGACATTGAATCATAATCTGCAAACCCATCACGTATCTCTTCCTCACCTCCTTGTAATAATCCTCCGACGTAATCGTAACCATATCTGTACCTGTTCCCGACCCAAAATCCGCTGGTTCAGTCGACTCGAACTGCGACCAGAACTGCGAGTGTTGCGTGTCCTCAGCCGTGAACTGAGACTGCGATGCCTGGGTCAGAGGCTGCGACGGGCGGTGACGCGTGTGGCTCGCCTGGTAGATTGCACCCCGAGTGTCGCAACCTTTGTCGACGAAGTCCTCGTCGGCGACGCCGGTGTCCATGATGTCGTCGGCTTGAGCACCACATTCGGGGTGGCGGCAGAAGAAAAAACCATTCGATTCTTCCAAGCCTTCGTTTCCGCAATACTTGCAAATCATCTTCAGAAAATCCTCCTCCCCCATTGTTATCCCTCACCTCACGCAGGCCGGCCAAAATAGACCGTCAGTGTCCGGCGGCGGCTAAAGAATAAACTGAATTCCTCGCGGAGTTAGGTAAGCCTAAGATAGATTTACAAACATCCTAACCCGATTACCCGCCCCATTACCGACCCGACCCAATTTGGGCTTTTTAGCGCAAAATAGATTGGAGAAATTTTAGCATGTTAAATGTTGAATGTCTCTTCTTTATTTTATTATTATTAATTGTTTATAAATATAGAATCCATGGATGAAAAGATAACTTCTATTCAAAGAACAATTTTCATTTTTTTTAAAATAATTTATTTCCTTGAATTTTATCATTTTAATTTTATTTTTTTTTCTGAACTTTTTTCGTGGGTTCTATTTCCTCCTAAATTATCATCCTTCATCATATTTTTCTATGAATTTTAAAAATTCATCATATTTTCCTTCCGTTAATTTTATATTAATTTTTCTATTAAATATTTTTAAAACAGTCTATTCCCCTCCTCCCAAACTATAAGATTTCCAGCCTATTCCCCTCGAATTCTATAAATTGCAGCCTATTCCCCCCTAAACTATATGAATTTCAGCTTATTTCCACCCGAACTATATAAATTCTAACATATTCCCCCCAAACTATATAAACTATAGTCGATATCCCCCCGAGCTATATAACCTATAGTCTATTTCCTCCGAACTATATAAACTCTAGCCTATTCCCCCAAACTATATGATTTCTCTAAAAGTAACATATTTTCGTACTTTTAATGTATTATTAAATTTTTTGTATTACAAAATATAAAAATAAAAAATACTTTAAATTCTAACAATTGGAAAAAAAAATTTATATGATTTCTCTAATAGTAACATAATTTTAACATAACCATATTTCACTCAAATTTAACACGATTTCACCCAATTTTAACCCAATTTTACCGAAATTTAACCCGATTTCACTCAATTTTAATCCGATTTAACCTAATTTTTACTCGACTTCACCGAATTTCAACACGATCTCACTCAATTTTTATTCTATTTCACTCAAATTTAATCTGATTTCACCGATTTAATCTGATTTCACCCAATGTTAACCCAATTTCACCAAAATTTAACCCGATTTCCCCCAATTTTTATTCGATTACACCCAAATTTAACCCGATTTCACCCGATTTAATCTTATTTAACCCAATGTTAACCCAATTTCACTAAAATTTAACCTGATTTCACCTAATTTTACTCCGGTTAAAATTGGGTGAAATTGGGTTAAAATGGAGCGAATATATTTAAAATTTGGTTAAATTGGGTTGAAATTCGGTGAAATTGAGTAAAAATTAGGTGAAATCGAGTTAAATTTTGGTGAAATTGGGTGAAATCGGATTAAATATGAGTGAAATAGAGTTAAAATTCGGTTAAACGGATTGAAATTCGGTGAAATCGAGTAAAACTTGGGTGAAATTTGGTCAAAATTTGGTGAAATTGTGTTAAATTTGAGTGAAATAAAGTGAAAATTTGGTTAACTGGGTTGAAATCGGATTAAATATGAGTGAAATAGAGTTAAATAAGTGAAATAGAGTGAAAATTCGGTTAAACCGGGTTGAAATTCGGTGAAATCGTGTTGAAATTCGGTGAAGTCGAGTAAAAATTGGGTGAAAACGTGTTAAATTTGAGTGAAATAGAGTGAAAATCCGGTGAAATTGGGTTGAAATTCGGTGAAATCGAGTAAAAATTGGGTGAAATGTGGTTATGTTAAAATTATGTTACTATTAGAGAAACCATATAGAATTTTTTTGTAATTGTTAGAATTTAAAATATTTTTTATTTTAATATTTATTAATATAAAAAATTTAATAATACATTAAAAGTAAAGAGAATATGTTACTTTTAGAGAAATCATATAGTTCGGAGGAATAGGCTAGAGTTTATATAGTTCGGGAGGAAATAGGCTATATGTTATATAGTTCGGGGGAAAATAGCCTATAGTTTATATAGTTCGGGGGGAATATGCTAGAATTTATATAGTTCGGGAGGGAATATACTAGATGTTATATAGTTCGGGGAGAAATAAGCTATAGTTTAAATAGTTTGGGGGAATAGGCCAAATTCATAGAGTTCCGGGGGGGGGGGAATAGGCTGGAAATATTTAAGAGAAAAATATGGGAGAATAGGATGAGCAGGAAAGTTAAAGAGAAAATAGAATTAAAATGATAAAGTCAGGAAGAAAAGGCGGTTTTCCTTTTTTTTTCATATTGATAATTTTGTTCAAAGAATAATTTTCACTTTCTCTCATTTTTTTCATACTCTCTTCTCTTTTTCCTCCCTCTCCCTCACGATTTATCTCTTTTTTTTTTCCACTCTCTCCACTCTTTCTCTCTCTCCTCAACTAATGCATATATATATATATATATTATACATTATTATATATATATAAAGTTACGTATATATATAAATATATAAAGTTACTTATATAATGTGTGATCTTACCTTTTATATATATATATATCACACATAATATATATATAAGTTAATAATTATATTATATTATAATCATATGATATATATCTATATTTTGTAATATATATACATATATATATATCTCCATTAATAATTAATTTTTCAACACGTTATCAACACGAACGTTCTAATTAGTTAAGAAAAAAAATACAATATTATATGTTACATGTATTATTTTTAATTTCAAATTTTTACGGTCTCGATTTCCAAACGATTTTGGTTTAGATTTGGATTCAATTTTCAAGTGAAAAAATTATATATAGACCTTGTAGAATATATATCCCAGTCATAATATAAATATATATCATATTATAAAAGAAATCGTGGACTAAGTTCCGCACATAATATATTATACTATATGATTCTACGGGTTCAGTCACCAATCAATAATATTAAGATTTTATGAATATTTATCTGTTATTTATTCTTATTATAAAGATGGCTATGCAACCATTTTTTACGTCATATTTTATTTTGTTAGTTATTATATTTATGTGGAGGATGACAAAAATTCACCCCATAATTTATTTAACTTATTGTTGTTATACGAATGGCTGAGCCACCAATTTTTTGTTATATTTTATTTTGTTAATTATTTTATTTATGTGGAGGATGAAAAAAAATTTCACTCCATACTTTATTTAAATTATGTTTTTCATTATTTAATTGTTAATTGGTTTAATAAATCTAAAAATGAATTATCTATAAATATAAACGAATCTAACACATGAATTATTATATAATAATTTATTTAATTTTGTTGTCAATGTAATAACTTATATTTGTTTATTTTTTTCTTTAATGATAACAGATCTTCATGTCGAACTTGATGAATCTCAAAATCACAACACTAGATGCCTCTGGAAAAAACTATATGACATGGGCATTTGATGCTAAAATGCATCTAAAAGGCAAAAAACTATATGACATGGGCATTTGTCTCAGATGATCTCGATGCTCTCCTGGATAACAACAAGGTTGGAATGCACCTGGACATTCCGGACTTTATGTATCAACCTGATAATGAAGATGAGAAAAGAAAATGAGATTTCGACATGAATTTCTTTGTTATCATTATCTCATTTCTAAGACTTAGTTTGTTATTTTCGAATGTATTTTTTCTTTCGCTATTTAGTTTTTAAAGTTTTATTAGATTATCTTTTGTTGTAATATTTTGTTACATTGTTATATATTATATGCACAGTTTGCTTCATATTTTTTAGATTCATTTATATCTTTATTGGATCAAAGTAATACAAAATATGTCACGATCAAACATCAATGATGGAGACATATGTCTAGTCGATTGTGCTACGGCACATACAATATTGAAAGATAAAAAGTATTTCTCCAAGTTGAGAATACATGAACTAGTGTCAATACAATATCTGGAAATGCAAAAATAATTAAGGGATGTGGAGAAGCACATTTTATAATGACCAGAGGGACAAAATTTATCATAGAAGATGCATTGTTCTCTCCACAATCCCAAAGAAACTTAAGTTTCAAAGATATTCGCCAAAATGGCTACCATGTTGAGACCATGAATGATGAAAATCGTGAATATCTTTATATCACGACAATGGTTTCTAAAAAGAAACATATTGTGAAAATTTTACCAGGTTTATCCTCTAGATTGTATTTCACAAAGATAAGAATAGTGGAAGCATAGGTCCAGTTTGATAAAGATTGACCTTGCCATATTCAAACCAAGATATGAAGACATGTTTAAGATTTGACATGATCGATTGGGTCACCCTGGTTCAATAATGATGCGAAAAAATTCAAAATTCCAATGGTCATCCATTAAAACATGAGAAGATATTTCAATCTCATGAAATCGCATGCAGTGCTTGTTCTCAAGGAAAATTAATAATAAGACCAGACCATCATTTGTCAAAGTTGGACATGAATCACCATCATTTTTAGAACGATTACATGGGGATATATGTGGACCTATACATCCACCAAGTGGACCATTTCGATACTTTATGGTATTGATCGATGCTTCTAGCAGATGGTCACACGTTCGCTTATTATCAACCCACAATATTGCATTTGCGAGGTTTATTGCGGTCTATAAGAGGAAGCTTCCGTCGCTCTTCATCCATTGTGCGAGGTTTATTGCTCAAATAACAAAATTACGAGCTCAATTCCCCGATCACCTTATTAAGAAGGTGAGGCTTGATAACGCTGGTGAATTCACTTCTCAAGCTTTCAATGACTATTGTGCATCGATTGGTATTAAGATTGAACATCTCATACCACATGTTCATACACAAAATGGTATGGCATAGTCATTGATTAAATATCTCCAACTTATTGCTCGACCATTTCTAATGAAAACGAAACTTCCAGTTTCTGCTTGGGGGCATGCCATTTTACATGCTGCTGCACTAATTCAAATAAGGCCAAGTGCTTATCATAAATACTCTTTATTGTAGTAATCAAATGGCCAAGAACCAAATATATCTCATCTTCGAGTATTTGGTTGTGATGTATATGTTCCAATTGCTCCACCGCAACGAACAAAAATAGGCCCAGAATGCAGATTGGTAATTTATGTTGTATATAATTCACCATCTATCATTAGATATCTTGAACCAGAAACAGGTGATGTATTCACAGCTCGTTTCGCTGATTGTCATTTTAATGAGAATGAATTTCCACCGTTAGGAGGAGAAATAAAACAAGCGTCACAAGATCTAACATGGAAAACACAATCATTGTTATATCTTGATCCTCCTACAAAACAATGTAATATGGAAGTACAAAAGATAATACATTTGCAAAATATTGCGAATAGACTTCCAGATGGGTTCAATGATATAGCTCGGGTTACAAAATCATATATACCGGCTGCAAATGCACCTGCTCGTATAGAAATACTCAAAAGAGCATACGGTGAAAGAATTTCAAATGAGTCTACAACACGCTTGAAGCTCGGACGACCACTTGGTTCTAAAGATAAAAATCCTCGAAAGAGAAAGAAGTTTGATAATAATGATGATTCTCAAATCATAGAAAACATTCAAAAAGAAACAAATGAGGAAGATGATCTTCAAAATGAAAATCATGAAAATAATCATGAATATACAGAGAACAATGAAATTTCTATCAATTATATCTATGATGAAAAGATTATAAAAATAGATGAAATAAATGACAATAATGGAATATTCTCTTTCCTATATCCAAAGAAATTGAAAATGATAGTGAAGATCTAGAACCAATGTGAGTGTTAGAATGTCAAAAGAGATATGATTGGATCAAATGGAAAGAAGCTATGCAAATAGAATTAGACTCATTAAATAAAAGAAAAGTATTTGGACCCATCGTTCAAACTCCAGATGGTGTCAAACCGGTTGGATGCAAATGGGTTTTTGTACGAAAAAGAAATGAAAATAATGAGGTCACGAGATATAAGGCACGCCTTATCGCACAAGGGTTTTCCAAGAGATGTGGAATTGATTATGAGGAAACATATTCCCCTGTTATGGATGCAATCACATTTAGATATTTGATGAGTTTAACAGCATCCAACAACTTAGATATGTACCTTATGGATGTGGTTGCGGCATATCTATATGGATCTTTGGATAATTATATATACATGAAAATCCCTGAAGGATTAAGAATGCCAAAAATATCAAATTCAAAACCTAAAGAAATGTGTGCAATCAAATTGCAACGATCTTTATACGGATTGAAACAATCTGGACATATGTGGTATAATCGTCTAAGTGAATATTTATTAAAAAGGGGATTTGTGAATAACCCTATTTGTACTTGTGTTTATTCAGAAAAAACAACAAGTGGATTTGTGATTATAGCTGTTTACGTTGATGATTTGAATATAATTGGGACCTCAAAAGAGATTGAAAATGCTCAAAATTATCTGAAAAAGGAATTTGAAATGAAAGACCTTGGACAAACAAAATTTTGTCTTGGTTTACAGATAGAGCATCTAAAGACTGGTATATTTGTACATCAATCGAATTATACAAAGAGAGTATTAAAACGCTTTAACATGGATAAAGCAAATCCATTAAGCACTCCAATGGTATGTAGATCTTTAAATGTTGAAAAATATCCATTTCGTCCTTGTGAAGAAAATGAAGATATACTTGGACCGAAAGTACCATATATGACTGCAATAGGGGCTCTCTTGTATCTAGCAAATTGCACTCGTCTTGATATAGCATTTGCTACTAATCTCTTGTCATGATATAGTTCATCCCCTACATGTCGTCATTGGACAGGGATTAAACATATCTTTCGATATTTACAAGGAACGATTGATTTATGATTATTTTATCCTAGAGATTCCAAACGTGAGTTGATCGGTTTTGCAGATGCAGGTTACTTATCAGATCCTCATAAAGTTAGATCACAAACATGACATGTTTTCACAATTAGAGGGACAACGATATCATGGCGTTCACAGAAACAAACACTAGTTGCAACATCTTCAAATCATGTTGAAGTCATAACACTTCAAGAAGCGAGTAGAGAATGTGTGTGGCTCAGAGCTTTAACACGACACATACAAGAGACATGTGGATTATCAACTAATATCAACCTAACGATACTATATGAAGATAATGTCGCATGCGCTGCTCAAACAAAGGAAGGATATATCAAAAGTGACAGAACAAAGTATATACCTCCAATTTTTTTCACGTATACACAAGAGCTCGAGAAGAAGAAATAAGTTGATGTTCAATACATCCGATCATGCGATTCACAAAAGCATTCCTTACTTCAACATTGAGAAAACACATTCGGAATATCAGGATGTGTCCACTTCGGAGTTTATAAATAAACAAAGGGTTGACAAATCGAGTAATTTTTTTACGACTGTACTCTTTTTCCCTCGTCATAGTTTTTATTCCAAAAGGTTTTTCCATGATAAATTTTTTAACGAGACAATCAATAAACATTTAAAGAAAAATATTAAATGTTGAATATCTATGAGAGGCGATTAATCTCATTATTTTATTATTTATTAATTACCTATAAATATGGAATCCATGATGCTTAGAAAGATAACTTTTATTCTAACATTAGTTTTCAATATCTCCTTTTCTCGTACTCTCTCCTCTCTCCCCATCCCTCACGGCTCTCTCTCCTCCCTCTCCCTCACCACTCATCTCTTCTTTTTCTCTCCTATCTCTCCTCAAATAATATATATATATCTCTATTATATATTATTATATAAAATTACAATTACGTATATACTATATATATAATTTTACCTTTTTTATATATATATATTAATATTGTCTCTGTGCAAAAGCACAGATTATTATACTATATATTTAATTATCATTTAGAAATTATTATATTATTTTTAGTCAAACTTTTATCAATTTAATTTAATTTTTAATCATTTTTAATATTTAGAATAATTTAATGTTTATAAGAAACTATTACATATTTTTTGAATTTTAATTTTCCAAATTATCAATAAAATTCAGATTTTTAATAATTTTATTGTATTTCAAAAACTACAATTTTAAAAATAAAATTTTAAAGTTAAATTAAAATAAATAATAAAATAATTTTTAAAAAATTGTTTTAATAACCTATATGTAAGGCCCACAGAAGAATAAAAATTTGACACATTACCAAATACAAAAACTACAATTTTTAAAAATAAAATTTTAAAATTAAAATTAAAATAAAATAATAAAATAATTTTTGAAATTTATCCTAAAAATCTATATGTGGAGCCCACATAAGAATAAAAATTCTGTTCATTTCGCCTTGTGTTTTATATATATTTAAGATTAAGATATATTACACATAATATATATATATATTATACATAAATTAATATTAAATATATAATAATTATATTATATTATAATGGGCTAACTTCAAAAATATCTTCGTAGGGCTAAAACAATTCAAAAATACTCTTCCCGAAAAAGAAAAAACTTTTAACTTCAAAAGTACCCGTATAAATGTTGATATTCCCAAAATACCCCTGCGACCTTACGACCCAATTTGACCCAGCGACCCAGTTTGATCCTGCGACCCTTGTCTCCCTTGTTCCTCTGCGACCCTTGGACCCCTGCGACCCTTGTCCTTCTGCGACTCTTGGACCCCTGCGATACTAATTTATTATTTACAAATTATTTACACATAATATGAATAAAATTTGAAAATACAGCTCAAATCAAAATATGTTGGACCCGTGCGACCCTTCCGACCATTGCGACCCTTCCGACCATTGCGACCCTTCCGACCATTGCGACCCTTCCGACCATTGCGACCCTTCCGACCATTCCGACCATTTCGACCCTTTCGACTAGTCTTTTCAATGTCAGACTACTGCTTTTTCCAGGTCTTAGCTATGCTTTTTATTTTACCAATGCCACATTGAAATTATTGTCTTTTTGGATTGTAGAAGTCCATTTATTTTTCGTTATAAATAGAGGAGGAAAAACCGTAAAGCTACAACAAGCACCAAATCATCTCTTGTTTCGAGTCTTTCATTCTCTCAAAAGGGCGATTTCTAACATCTAACCCTAAATTCTCTGAAAATTCCTTGTTACCTTGTGATCGTTAAGGTCACATGGTCGACCCAGGGCATCGTGCTGTCTATTTGTTACTCAATGTCTTGGTAATCGTCGGACTCAGTCTGTATGCAGATACACACAAGTACTTACAACGTGGATGGAGGACTTTGTGATGTATCTGCACTACATAAGGTCTTCGTAATCGGCGGACTCAGACATCCGCGTTACCTAAGGTCACGGTTGGAGGTCATTTGCTACCGTGGAACTCACCGTACATGACTCAAAGCCCGAAATATCAATGGAGCATTTCTTGCGGGGAAGGAGTCATTAATCTTCGGCAAATTTGACCTTTTTTTCTTTCCTTTTTTTCTCGAACTTCTTTTTGCCTTTGCCTT
>CM071865.1:20323037-20341667 GCA_036759665.1 Gynandropsis gynandra
GTGCGCCTCAAACGACCCTCAGACTCCCCGCGACCCTCAACCGACCCACGCCCATCAAACGACCATTGCGACCTAACCGACTCACTGACACTGACACTCACTCGTTTCAAATCAATAAACTGAGTCTAAGATGGTCATGAAACTACTGCGACCCTTGCTACTCAACCGACTCACGGAGTCGAAGATGTTCATGCAACTCCTGCGACCCTTGCGACCTAACCGACTCACTGACACTGACACCCATTTCAAATCAATAAACCATTTTGTGACTCGAAAGCTTGCAAAGCCCTAGAAATCGAACTACTTACACTTATTGACGCCATTGAAGATTGACTCGTGCTCTCTTCGCCAGTGATGCTGCTGATTCTAGCCATTTTCCTTCTCGCCAACTTCAAATCGTTCCCTCTTAAGTTCGAAATCACTTATTTTTTTCTTGCTATCAACTTTTAAACAGGTTTCACGGCGAAAAACTGTTCGACTTTCTCGTTTTCGGCAGAACTTCCATTTTTTCACGTTCGAACATTAAAAACAAATTTGTCTTTTCTTCAATTTTTATTTTTCGGATTTATTAATTATTTTGGGGAAAGATATTTTTGAAGTGATTTAATATTTCTGATCATACTTATACTTTATAATATATACATTTATATATATATATTTCCATTAATAATTAACTTTTTAACATACCCTTGATTTTTCTTATATTGACATAATATCAGCCATAGGTTCTAGGGATCTGAAGATCCAATTAATATCTTCGTCTCCGTCAACAAAGTTGCAACCCTTTTTTCTCTCTTTTGTTTCGCCGGGACAAACTAAGAATTCCAGACGAGAAAATCAGGGATTCCGGGTAATGGTGCAGAGGCTTACATACCAGGGAAGGCATAGCTATGCCACGAAGTCGAACCAGCACCGTGTCGTCAAAACTCCTGGTTCGATACCTTTTCTCTCTTTGAATTTCGTGCTAACTCTCTCCGGATCGTCTTCATGATTGTTGTATTTCCATATTTTCGGGTTTTTGTGTACGATATTGGTGATATATGGCTGCTTCCATGTTTATGTGTGGATGCAGGGGGAAAGCTTGTTTACCAGACTACGAAGAAGAGAGCTAGTGGACCCAAGTGTCCTGTCACCGGAAAGAGGATTCAAGGGGTAACTATTGAATTTTGTTTTGTTACTTCCATATCTTTCTGCATTGATTTAGGAGAAACGTGGAAACTTTGAATCAGATAGTTAATGTTAAGATCCTTTTTAAATCGTTTAGCTTCCATTGCCCGTTAATACGTAGTGATTTCTTGTCTAAGTAGTGCTTATAAACGGCCTTTTGCTGATTATATATGCTCTTTCGTCAGCACATAACATAACCATAAGCTAGACTGTAGTATGTTTTTGTCTTTGAAGTTGTTCTTTAGATGATACGAGGAATAGCTATCCATCCGTGTCTGAAACGTGAAAAAATGTGTTCATATCATCAGCAATGTGTTCATATTATGTGATGACTTACGCGGGCATGATGTTGGTGGATTTTGCATCATGACGATGTCTTTATTTTGGAATTGTAATCAAATTCCTTGGGTTACATTGAAATGTTAAGATCCTGTTTTATTCTTTTGGCTTCCATTGCTCGCTAATAAGTAGTGATTTATTGTCTAAGTAGTGCTTATAAACGATTGTGCTTATTATATGTTATTCCGTAGCACATAACATGAACATAAGCTAGATTATCGTATGACTCTCAAGTTGTTCCTTGGATTATCTGAGGATGGCTATCCATCCACAGCTGAAATGTGAAAAAAATGTGTTTGTATAATCAGCAAATGCCACACAGAGTTGAAGTTTGTATTTTTGTGATCACTAAATGGATTTTGTTGTAATTCAAGCTCCATGGACTTAATTTATATTATTTTTACATCATCGCAATGTCGTTATATTGGAATTATAATCAAGTTCCTGGTGGAACATTGTGGTGGCATGCAGATTCCGCATTTGAGGCCTGCTGAATACAAGAGGTCTAGGTTGGGAAGAAACAAGAGGACAGTAAACCGTGTTTACGGTGGAGTACTCTCTGGTTCATCTGTCAGGGAAAGGTTTGTTAATTCTTACTCCGAAATGTGCATTGTATGTGTCGATCGTGCCATTAGGCTGAAATTCTTTTTGCTTGCTTTTTAGGATAATTCGAGCTTTCCTTGTGGAGGAGCAAAAGATTGTGAAGAAGGTTTTAAAACTTCAAAAAGCCAAGGAAAAGTTAGCGGCCAAGAACTAAAACTTATCATTGCTGTTTAGTTTTCAAATTGTTTTTTTTTATATTCAGTTTTTATGTTTGAGATCTTGGGCTTTTAGGGTTGTATCTTTTTGTGGTTAGTTGCCTGTTCTTCAACTTTGTCGACAACACAACACATTGGCTAGTTTTGCTTTTATGTCATTGGAAACCTCTCAATTCCATTGAAGATTGTTGGAGTGTTTCTCGCATTCTGTCTTTAAATGGCTGCCATGGACATAACACTGCAAAAGTTCCTTGATTTCATACCTTTCAAAGCTATAAAATTGTCGCAACGAACAGTCGCATGTTGTATGAGAATGGAATAACAGGTGAAACCATTTGTCGGTTCAAAAACGACGCCGTATTCGGCCTTCTCTCGAAATTCAGTTCCAGCTTTAATGTCTCAGAATCCTGGTATACTACTGCTAATATAGATTTTTTTATGAAGTTTTCCTATTTATTCTTTAGGGCGTCAAAATACTAGTCATTTTGTTGTTGGGTCGCTTTTTCTTCTCAGACCCAATGATTCTCATGGTCATGAATCGTATTCCCCAATAATTTAGGGTTTCAAGCGCTTTAGTAGTGTTCTCCCATATGTTTTACAGAAAAAGCGCTTTAGTAGGGTATCAAGCGCGTCAGCTGCTTTGCCGTTTCTCATAAAAAGCCTTCAGCTTTACAGAAAAAGTTTTCAACTTTCGTAGCTCTTCTGATCAGTAAGGATTCCACTCTTTGTCCTACATTCTGGGTTTCTCCCATTTGTTTTTTTTTTTGTTATAAGACGCCGTACCCTATTTGTGCTGTTGTGGAGACACTATGTCCGAGATGCTCGGATTAATGTCTGGTTGGAAGTTCCTCGGATCCAATTGTATACCCATCGATATGTTTCGTTTGCTTTCTTTGAGTTTTCACGTACTCGAAATGGTTGAATTTGAAGCAATGGGGTTTAAATATTGAATTTGTTTGATCTTGAAGAGATCAAAAGAAGGAAGTGTAAAAGAAATCACTGAATATCCGTTTGAAACATCTAAAACAAATAATTGCTATGTTATCTTCCTATTGAAGTCAGTCTATCACACGTTACTGGCGTTTGTATGCTTAGTCCTGTCTTTGATGGTTGCAGCTTTTCAAAGAAAAATGGCTCCAAAAGCAGCCTCGGCAGATAACAGAACTCGTAGCTCGATGCAGATCTTCATTGTGTTTGGTTTGTGCTGTTTCTTTTATATATTGGGTGCTTGGCAAAGAAGCGGATTCGGTAAGGGAGATAGTATTGCTTTGGAGATCACCAAAAGTAGTGCTGACTGTAACATTATCCCAAGCCTAAATTTTGAAACACATCATGGAGGTGATGTTTACTCTGTTGATGATTCTAAATCAGAACCCAAGGCCTTTAAACCGTGCCACCCTCGTTATACTGATTACACACCATGTCAAGATCCAAGACGTGCGATGACTTTCACGAGAAAAAACATGGTTTATAGAGAAAGGCATTGTCCCCCGGAGAATAAAAAGCTGCATTGTCTTGTACCAGCTTCTAAAGGATATGTGACACCATTTCCATGGCCGAAAAGTAGAGACTATGTGCCATATGCAAATGCTCCCTATAAGGCTTTGACCGTTGAAAAGGCTGTTCAGAATTGGATTCAGTATGAAGGAAATGTGTTTAGGTTTCCTGGTGGAGGAACTCAGTTTCCTCAAGGAGCAGATAAGTACATTGATCAGCTTTCATCAATTATACCCATCAAGAACGGGACCGTTAGAACGGCACTGGACACTGGTTGCGGGGTACATTCCGCAATGTATAACCCGATCTTGTTTCATGTATATCTTTCTCCTATTGTTTAGGTCAGCTATTTTATCTTGTGCTTTAGGTTGCCAGTTGGGGCGCGTACCTTTGGAGCAGAAATGTTATTACTATGTCATTTGCACCAAGAGATTCTCACGAAGCCCAAATTCAATTTGCTTTAGAGAGAGGTGTTCCTGCTGTCATTGGTGTGCTTGGTACCGTGAAGTTGCCATACCCGTCTCGAGCTTTTGACATGGCTCATTGTTCCCGATGTTTGATTCCGTGGGGAGCAAACGGTACAACTCATATCATATCACGTGATGCGTAGTTAGCATTGTGCAAAAAAAGGTTAATTTTTTGCTCGGTTTTGTCTATTTAATGTGCAGATGGAATGTATCTTATAGAAGTCGATCGTGTACTTAGACCTGGAGGCTACTGGGTGCTTTCGGGTCCACCGATTAATTGGAAAAACAGCTACAAAGCGTGGCAACGCCCCAAGGAAGAGCTTCAGGAGGAACAGAAAAAGATCGAGGACATTGCAAAACTTCTTTGCTGGGAGAAGAAGTACGAGAAAGGCGAAACTGCGATTTGGCAAAAGAGAGTGAATGACAAATCATGCCGTGATAGAAAAGAGAACCGTAAAGCAAAATTTTGTAAATCTCAAGGAGCCGAGGATGTCTGGTAAGAAACATCATCTGCAGTTTGGACGATGCAATGTGAGGCATATTACAGATCTAACACGCCCATGTTTCGAATTTTTCTATACATAGGTACAAAAGAATGGAGATGTGCATAACTCCATACCCTGAAGTAGATAGCAAAGACGAGGTAGCGGGCGGAATATTACCAGTCTTTCCCAAAAGATTGTATGCCGTTCCTCCTAGAATCGCGAGTGGATCTACACCTAGTGTTTCTGCAGATGCCTATGAGGAGGACAATAGCGTTTGGAAGAAACATGTGAATGCTTACAAGAAAATCAATAGACTAATTGATACAGGAAGGTACCGCAACATTATGGATATGAATGCAGGGCTGGGAGGATTCGCTGCAGCTATAGAATCGCCAAAGTTGTGGGTTATGAACGTTGTGCCGACTATAGACCCAAAAAACACATTGGGCATTATATATGAGAGAGGCCTTATCGGAATATATCATGATTGGTATGCATCATCCATGATCAACCCTTTCTAAGCTGATGAACATCCTTCAGTGTATACTAACATGCAAATGGTTTCAGGTGCGAGGCATTCTCCACATACCCGAGGACGTATGATCTGATTCACGCAAATGGTGTTTTCAGTTTGTACAAAAACAAGTAAGTTTTTAGCTGAAGTTGTAAACTTAACAGACTAAAAGGCCTTAATTTCAATTTCTGGTTAAAACGACTGCTGTAACATATCAAATCAGGAACCTTTTGTGATCCCTCGAGAAAATTTATCTCTTGAGGAACTTGAAGGAAGTAACACTGTCAAAGCTGTCAACTTTCACATGGTTATTAAACCAAATGCAATTTTGCAGATGCCACCCAGAGGAAATTTTACTAGAAATGGATCGGATTTTGCGTCCAGAAGGAGCGGTAATCTTCAGGGATCAAATTGACGTGCTAACTAACGTTAAAAAGATGGTTAAGCGGATGAGATGGGACACCAAATTGGTTGATCATGAAGACGGACCATTGGTTTCTGAGAAGATTCTCGTCGCTGTTAAGCAATACTGGGTTGCAGACTCTTCAAATTCGACTTCCACAAGGTAAACCGGGTGGTTGTTCTGATCAAATCGATTTGCAGCTCGGTTGATCTTGGTATGTTATTGGTTAACTTGTACCAATTTCCGGTTTGATTGCTTATATGTTAGGATGCCTCAGTAAGCACTCATTCTGTATAGTCTGGGAACGGATTTTGTAGTCTTTGATTCTTCCATTCATGTTCTTCCCATTTGAAGTTTATATATTATAATAAATCTCTCAATTATTTCAGAGAGAAATAGTTTATTTATTTACTTTCTTTTATTGTTTTCAGTTTTATACTTTTTTCTAGAGCTTCAAAACAATATTTATGAAGAGAAACAACACACGAAAGAAGGGAAACATTTACAGAGAAATGACGAAAACAAATATCACAACACAATAAACCTTTAAAATTTGGTGATCGAATAGTTTTAGCTTTCAACTCGAACAAATTATCTATAAAAGATTTTTTGTAATTTGATCATTCTTACATTTGTTGGTATATTCACGTTCACAAAGATTGATATATTTTTTGATCTGATGATCACTAAAATTGATATGTTATATGAATTTTATAGTATAGTATGATTAGTGGTGAACAATTTGAGTAATATGGATCAATCTGAACAACCCCATAATCATTTGGATATCTATAAAATCCATATATATTAAAAATTTAGAATTCTTTTGCGTTTGGATGGTTCGGTCGAATTTAGGTCGGATTCGAGAGAACACAAATAATTCGAACCTAAAATTTTATTTGATTGTTTTTTATTTTTTTTTCGAATTTTAAAAAAAAATTAATTAAAGTTTTAGTTATTTTAGAAAATTTAATTTGGTTGATTATATTAGATAAAATTTCAAAATATGAATAACATGTTTATTCATAGGTTTTACTTTTCATTATTAATTTATTAATTCCATTATTAATTCTGTAATTTATGGAAAGATTAATTTCCATTATTACAATCTATTTTTTTTTATTTTTTCTTGTATTTTGGATATTTTTGTAATATTTCCTTGAAGCCCATTTATTAATTTATATACCTTTTCCATTAACTTGGCCCAACCCAAGACGGATTGAAAACCCTAATTCTTTATTGCAGCACGTCTTCTGCCTCTATCTTTGTCTTCTACCTCTCTCTTTCTCTGCAGACCTCCCTCTCTCTCCAATGTTTTTCTCTCCCTAAGCTCTTCTCCTTCACTTCTCTTTCTTCGTTTCTCACATGGCCACTTCCTCCGGTCTTTACGCCGCCGAGCTGACTGCCGCTGATATGACCGCTGAGAAGGTTGCCGAGCTCGGCTTCTACATGTCCGTCGGTCTGGTCTTCTTCGCGTCCGCCGAGCTGCTGTCCTCTACGTCCGCCGGTCGCCGCGCTCGCCCTGCCGTCCTCCGCGGTGCTGGTCACCACCGCCGCCTTGCTCCCCGCGGTGCTGCCCATCGTGGGTCTGTCCACCATACGCCCGTTCGCCGGTCAAATCTGTCCGATGGTTACTGTGGCCGTCGCACTGAAGTTAAAAACAAAATTAACGGTTTAGATTTTTTATACAGATCCAATGGTCAAAAATTGGTTTTACCTTAACAATGATAAAATTAGATCAAATGGTGTAAAAAATGCCAACAAAATTAAAAAATAAATCAAATGGATAAAAATTGGACACATCGTGACACTGTTCATTTTATATTAAGATATTTGCATTAAGATATTTGTCTTGTGTTTTAGTAAGTATTAAGATATTTGCATGGGTCATCTTAATATTCCATTTTATAACCATCACAAGAATTCGATATAATGTAATTCTAGATTGAAATTTTGGACCGAGCACTAATTCCAAACACAAAGTTAATGTGTAATTATTGTGGGGGCAATATCATAATCTATTCCGACAATTGTAAGCAACTAAGAACCATAATTTGCAATTGCACCATTGGGGCAATAATTTTAGCTATTGTGTCTCCTAAAGCTTTTCATAATTTTCCAACAGAACACATAACCACAGGCCTTGTCCCATCAATCATTGGACCCTGCCTTAATGGACAACACTTCGCTTACATATTTCTGAATATTACTACGAGTTTCGGGATATCGAGAATTGCAAAGATGTAACAATTAAGGATTATAAACCTATCGAATTGTCTTGATAACAGGAAATTTATGCTCTAAGATGAGGAGTGATTCTGTCGAGCCTAAACCTCTTAACCATAATTACGTCCAATCCTACTTTCCAACAGCGATTAACTCGTGACTACGGCAGCGTTACGCGCACAATCCTAATTCCTAAGTCGATTAACCGACCGGTCAGATTCTCATTAATCGAACTGAACCTACAATCAACGGTTCCGGATTCATACTTTAATATTCCAGCAAAATATGAATTCCTAAGTTACTGAGCAGACATCACTAGTATAAGCGTTTACGATGTTGTTTATAAAACCAAATATCAAGAACAATACGATAGATCTAAGCATTAACGCAAAACTTGTACATTCATTACAAAACCGATATCCCTAGCCCATAGTTGGGAATCTACTCACTCATGGGATTTACAGTCAATGAAGATAACATAACCCTAAACATAAAACCTAGGAAATCCGATGCCTCGATCTTCCCTATTGTGTTACCGAAGTCCGGATTGATGCTTCTCTCATTCTCCAGCGTCTCCCGAGCCTTTCCTGATGATTTCCAAGCCTTTCCTTGCCCTCGCCCTCGCCCTCTCGTGTCTAGAACTAATCTCCTCTTCTATTTTGCTCATTCAAACTCTAAAAAGAGGTTGTTGCGAGAAAGGCGGCCCGCTCGGGTACACATTTTACCCGATCGTGCAGAGGGCAGCCCGATCGTGTTCAATCTCCAGCCCGATCGGGCATCCTTACCCGATCGCGTGGTCTACCAGCCCGAGTCGTGTAAACTCTCGGGGATTTTCATGTCTAATTGCAGCCCGAGCGGGTTCCGTGCTGTCGCTCGAGCAGGCATGATCACCCGATCATGTTGTCTTCGTGCCCGGGTCGTGTAAAGTTTGCAATTATCCCCGTAGCTTTTGCCCGAGCGGGTAGCCTCAGTGCCCGAGCGGGCACTCTTCATTTCATGCTTTTACTTCATCCGCTCGATGCTCAGGTGTTCCATTAAGTTCCGTGGCTTGAATTTGGCTCCGAGTGATTTGTATCTTCAATATATGTGGTTTGATTTAGGATTTTGCCTTTTTACGCTCGTTTAGGCCTTTTCGCCTTAAAACCTGAAAACCAATAAAAAGGGCACATATAAAGAACAATCATATCGGAATTGTAACTCGTGCTATGAAATATATGTGAAAATGATGTGAATATCTAGCCTAAAAGTGATACACTCTACGTGTTATCAAACTCCCCCAGACCTGAACCTTTGTTTGTCCTCAAACAAAACTAAAGCCAAGTGTAGGAAGAATCTAACAACGATGGATACTAGCACGAAAAATTCAAAGAGTTAGTCATTCTGCAAATCAACGCGTCACATGAACGTAAGCCTAAGCGTACCGAGTTTAGACTTATATCAACCGAAAGTTCCGAGCCATGCAATCCTACCAATAATCTAAGTCTATTCCAATTCCCCTAAGCATTTGATATCATTAAACATGTTTTCTCGTTCTTATTCTTTTTTTTTCCTTTTTTTCGATACTTAGATCCACGCTTGGTTCCTAGGACGTCGAAGTCGAAGAGGGATAGCTTTCTACTTAGACCCAGGCTGCCTATGGCACACTCATAAGGTCGTGTGACCTTAGCAGAGTGAAGAGGTGCGTTATTGAAGATCATATTATTTTTTTTCGATAGATTACGCATCTATCTAGCCCTTAGGACGTAGAAAAACGCCTCAATCCACCACTTAGACCCGAACCATCGATCTCGATGTACTCATGTCAACGCTAACCCGGATTAGTCAGAAACTTATCCAAGATGACAGCGGAGTATAAGCGTGTGGCATCTAATGAATCATGAACGGTAAAGATATATCAAATAAGCAAGGGATAAACGGTATACACGGAGATATGGATACTTGTTACTGAAACCTAGGAGGTGAATGTAACTATCGATCATGGCTTCAAGCACAACTACTCGACTAATCGGTATCCAAAAGACTTCTAAGCAAACCTAGACTATTATTCACGATTCCACAAGGTCGCAAAAAATGACTAAAACTCGAAAATTCGTACTAGGTATCCATCTATTTATTCCTAATCCTAACCCTAATCGCAAATATATCACTCATAATGAAAATGAAATCGTATCACTCAAAAGAGTATCCCTCCAGACCTGAACGGAACACAGTCCCGGTGTTCGAGATCTATAAGGGATACCCGCATGCCAAAAATTCGAGAAAATATATGGAAGAAGAACGAGTACACCTGGTGTGTTTAGCTTTCTCGAATTTGTGATACATCCGAATTTGTGACACTCTCTTGCTCTAATGCGGGTGTTATCGTGAGAGACCTGTGATGAGAATCATGCAACGCAAAAGATAGAGAAGAAAGTACTACATCAATAAGTCTGAAAGAGCGTACATAAGCGCGAAAACGAAAAAGATGAAATAAAATAAGAAAAATAGGTCCATAAAACAAGAAATAGAAAAAGAAAGAAAAGGAAAAGGGAAGAATGGTGGCCTAATCCTCTTCCTCATCACCGCAAGTGGCCGGAGGGTCTGCTGGCTCCGCGGGTGCCCCTTCCCCAGGTGGGAAGTAAAATGACTGCAGCTCGTATGGGATGTGTGGGCGGTATGGAATGGCGCTAGTATGGTAGTCCTGCAGGATCGACACGTACGGCTCCTGATAGTGCTGCATGCTGAGCTGCTGGAATCTGCGAACGGACTCCGTGATATAGCATGTGTTCTGAATGGACTGCTCCTGAAACTGCTGCTGCTCCGCATATCTCGCAGCCTCAATGTCGTGCCTCGCCGCCTCAAGGTCGTACCTCTACTTTGCCATAAAAGACTGATATCTACTCCCCTCCGCAACATACTTGATAACGTCGGAGACACCTTCCATAGAAGGGAAGTCAGTGCGGTGATGACGGTAGTCTGGGCGGGTACGAGAGTGAGTGGCGCGTCGGCTGTGCTGTCTAGATATCGAAGGTCCTGGTGTAGCGACTGGAGCTGGATCTACCTCACCTAGTCCCGGGCCAATGTGTCTGATGGCTGGGTCAATCCTGAAACGTATGCCCTCCTCGTCTAATCCTGGCATCTGAATCTCATGTAGGTCGACTTTCAAATTTCGACCGTGTTCATCCTTGTAGCTCCATATTACTCTGTACCGCTCGATCGATATTGTCCTTCGGTTGCGCAAGTTCTGAAGGTTCAGCTCGGGCTCCTCATTAATCTTATCCTCTGTCAGGATACCAAGATTGATCCCGACTCTTCATGCTATCATCGTGACAATCCCACCACACATAATCTTTGTGTCCGTGCAGCATTTCTCGGTGACGATGTCGTGGAAGTGCCGCATAACTAGCGATGCCAAGTCGACATCTAGTATGTCCCACTCGTCCACACCGAAGCCTGTGTGTATCACCCGCCTAAGGTATACCAACTCCGTGTGGTTGACTCCGCCTTGTGCTCCTTTTCCTAGGATAGAGGAGACTAGGAAATAATGGAAATACCTTAGGGCGGGATGGCGTATGTGGCTGGCTTTGGACCTCGTCGAGTAATCACCATACGCTATCTGGACCTAGAATTGTGCTTGACGGCTCCTGTTGTGCTTGGGCATTTTCATGAAGTTGCAGTGCGGGGCGTCAAGCACGATTGCGAACTGTCGTGCGCTAAGCCGGTAGTTCTGTCCCAGCAGACGGAACTCCATAAATGCTCTCTCCCGATCTCCTGACTCGGGGAAGAATGCTGTGTACGACGCAAAAAAGTCTGCAGTAAGGTTGTGGTACGTGTACTCCTGTGTATCCCGCAATCCCGTCCATCCCAACGTGTTGATGATGGCGTCAATGTGCTCCTCGATGTGGAGGGCACTCATGGCTTCCGAGGATAGGAAGCGGGATGGGAATATGCGCGGCTGTAGCTCGGTAAACCTCGACTTCTGACCGGACAAAAAGGTTGTTGTCCAGTAGTTGTATTACTGATGAGATGTCGTGATTGGCATGTACGACGTTAGTTCCGTGATGGCATCCGACTTTGCTGGCCATCCGTGTTCTGGATCGTAGGCATCAGATCGGAGTTTCTTCGAACTTTGGAATAGCTTCGGGGCCATCTGCAAAACAATCGAAAAAGAAAAATAAGCGTTAGGCACCGTTTGCAAAGTACCCGCGTGGGTAGGGTATGTTGCCCAATCGGGCTTGAATTCAACCAAAATACCCTGTAGGTATCGCCGGACTTGGGTAAAATCACTGCCCGAGCGGGCTCAAAATCACGATGCCCGATCGAGTGCTAACCTTAGTGATGTGCGTTAAACTCAAGTAATAATACCTAGACTAACGCTTCCGCAAGAATACGGATCGTATAGTAACTAGGGTCGAACACAAGGAATTGATGCGGCTTCTAAGTTATTAAACTAATGGATAAGACGTATAAATTGGATGATGATGGAATTGCGAATGAACTAAACTAAACTAATTGATGAGATAAACTTATGACTAAGCACCATGGGTATCGAGAGTTTGCACAACGATGTAACGAAGTTCTAAAAGGATAATTGGTCTTAGGTACTATCATGAGTTCAGGGAATACAACAAAGGAAACACAAGAGAATTCTACGTGCGACATAGATAGAGAATGAGATGACTCCCTATTTATAAACCGATGTCTTCGATAGATCCTCCTTGCTCCCGATCCGTTGTTCCGTCTTTTCTTCCTTCTTCCTTCTGCCCTAATGTCTCTCAATGTTCTCTGATCCAATCTGGTTCGAAAACCCCTTTTTCGGATCTGATTTCCCCTTAATTTGGTCGTTCCAAAAGTTTAGATTTATTAGACTTCTAACATCATTAATCAAGTGGCGTACAAGTATTGAAGCATTAAGATCCACCATTCATTAAGCATAAGACTTCGTTACAGCATGGCAATACTCTCTAACCCATGGCAATGGATCTACTCAGACATGAATACAGCAAAGGAAACACAAGAGAATTCTACATTCGACATAGATGGAGAATGAGATGACTCCCTATTCATAAACCGATGTCTTCAATAGATCCTCCTTGCTCCCGATCCGTTGTTCCGTCTTTTCTTCCTTCTTCCTTCTGCCCTAATGTCTCTGAATGTTCTCTGATCCAATCTGGTTCGAAACTCCTTTTTTCAGATTTGATTTCCCTTTAATTTGGCCGTTCCAAAAACTTAGGAATTAGTTGAGGAATTCAAGGGCCCGAGCGGGTATAGCCTCTACGCGCTCGTGCAGACCACTTGCCCGACCGTGTGCCCTCCTTTTAGCCCGAGCGGGCACCATGCCCGATCGTGTGATTCTTGAGCCCGAGTCGTGCAAACCGTCGGCGATTTCTTGGCATCAATTAGCCCGAGCGGGCACTCCAATTCCACCCGAGCGGGCACTCCATCTTGGTCGTGTTCCTTGAGTGCCCGAGTCGTGCAAAGCTACGGGGGTAATTGGCAGCAATTAGCCCGATCGTGTACACTTCCAATGCCCGAGCGGGGGCATGTCTTGAAATGTTGTTTCCGCTCCTTTCGCTCGGTGTTTGAGTGTTCACTTTCAGTCCATGGCCTTGCACAAGTTGAACCTTGTCATTCAACTACGTTTTAGGGGTTAAATCGCCATAATCTCTCGTGTTTCTCCTCATGTCTTCGTTTCCTACACAAAACACGAAATGTAGATGAAGTCCTCAAATAAACTCGGTAAATGAGTGAAATCTAAGTAATCTACTCAAACTATACCTAAGAATCACGTAAAAACTACAACGGATTACGTGTTATCACTTAGCCCAATCGGGTTGAGTTGAGTCGCGAAATCGCGACCTGCATTCATTTTCGACATACCGTCCGCAAATTCACCCTAGATCTTTTCTAACCGGGCCTAAATCTAGTCCATAGCAGTCCAAATCACAAATATTTCATGTAAATACTTGGAATTCGAAGGAAATTGAGAGATTTAGAGGTTTTTTTTTTCGCAAGAGAGGAGGGAGAAAGTTTATTTCGAGTAACCGAGAGTGGTCGATCGGCGACGATGGAACGATGGCGGCGTGTGAGCAACTCCGGCGGATGATGCGGCGTGAAGGGTTGCAAATAGGTGAGCACACTCGGGTCGAATTTCGTAGTTAGAATGACCGCTCGGGTTACTCGAAATAAAAGACTTACCTGTGCAGGTGTTACACGGTGCCCGCTCGGGTCCTCTGAAGTCGCCCGATCGGGCGTCGTTGAATTTTGACCTAGCCCACTCGGGTGGAGAATGTATGCCCGACCGGGCACTTCTGCAAAAAACCGAAAAATTACGAGGAAAACCATGCAGCAAACATCAATAAGACCACTAAAACTCCTAAATCCTCAGAAAAATTGTCCACATTTTAAAAAGAGTTAAAAAATATAAATAAAATAAAAATGACAAAAAAGGATACGGGGCTCGGGTTGCCTCCCGAGAAGCGCTTGTTTACGGTCTTTAGCTCGACCCTAACGTCTTCATACGCGTGTGATGTCGGAAAGAGGAGGTACGCCTCTTTCGTCTTCTAACTGATCATCATGACATGGCTCGAACCTTGGAGCATTTTTCACTTGCGATTCTCGGTTCTTCTCGTCCAATCCCACGACTCCATGGTATCTCCTTCGGACTCGGTTTTGGTTGAGCGTTTCCTCAGTGTTCCTGGCGGGATAAGAGTGTATGCGGGTCATCGAGGGTGTGGGAGATGAGATGTGTGGCCGTAGAACCACCGCCCGCATTGAAGTCTCGGTTAAACCGTGCGGATTTCGGTTCTTCTCAGGTGCGCGATCGGGCTCGTTTCTTGCCTCGCTCGGGTTCCATAATGTGTCATTTACCCCCGTGAGTGGTGCCCGAGTTGGGCTGTGAGGTCGCCCGACCGGGTCTCCTAAATTTGGGTGCACGCGCGGGTTACTTCTCGGCTGAGGGATATTTGGCTTCTCCCTGAATTGCGTGAATGCATTCGTTCTTGCTGGCGACTGAAATTGGCTCCGGTGCATTCGGACAGTGGTATCTCATCGGGATGGACGTCACGATGTACACGTTCAATTTTCTTTGTTGGTGCATCCATCGTGGTAACGTGCATTACGGGTTCAGTCATATATAGCTTCTTCAATGCATCGTCGAGTTTGAACTCGATAGACTCATCTCCAAATTTCATCACCAGCCTGCCTTCAGCACAATAGATGACCATTTTTACCGTGTTGAGGAATGGTCTTCCCCAAATGACGGGGATCTTTGGATTGATCTCCATGTCCACAACAACAAAGTCTGCGGCAAACCAGAATTCTCCCACTTGTACAGCTACATTTGTCAGTATACCCACGGGACTCCGTACGGATTGATCTGCTAAAGTGATTTGCATGCGCGTGGTTGAAGATCTCCTACTCGATTGAGCTTCTCAACAAGAGATAATGCTAGCAAGCTCACACTCGCTCCGATAACGATTAGTGCATGCTCAATCTCATAGTCGTAGATCTTGTAGGGAATGACGAAGTTACCTGGATTGGGCATCTTCTCGGCCATGATAGGGGGCTGTATGAGTGAGTTCGTGACCATTACCATCTCGTTGTCTATGGTTCTCTTCCTCATTATGATGTCTTTGAGGAATTTTGCATAGGATGGTATCTTCATAAGCGCGTCGTAGAACGGGATGGTGACTTGCAGCTTCCTCAGGAGTTCCACGAATTAGGCCAATTGAGCATCATCGCTCTGCTTCCTTTGGCGCTGCGGAAAGGGTAAGGGTGGTACCCTCGGGGGAGGTGCTATGTAGGGCAACTCCCTTTCTTCTTCCTCGGTCTTCTTCTCTTCCACGCTTTGAGTCATGGGTTGTTCGATCTTATTGCTCAAAGGCTCTCCTCTAGCAGCTATGGAAGGCATTGGTTGCTCTACCATGTTCCCGCTTCTTAGGAAAATGGCGTTTACTTGCTCGTGGGGGTTCGCCTCGGGTTTGACGGGGAGCTGTCCGGGTTATCGGCTAGGCCCTTGGGCTAGCTGTGCCACTTGCGTTTTGAGGAGCCTCAAGTGCGTCTGGAACCCGTCCATTCTCTTCCTCATGTCCTCTTGCTCAGCCTTAATCCCTCCAAGCACACTTTTATGCTCTTGATACATCAATTGGAGCATAGAAAGAATTTCAGAGTCGCCTGAAGATTGTACGCGAGGCTGATAACCGTAGTCTTGGCCACTCCCTCTCGGTTGGAAACCTTGGTTCTGGTTTCTTGCCATCATCCGCGGTTGGAAATCCTGCGGATTTGCTACATTGCTCGTGTTGCCATAAGAGAGGTTGGGATGGCTCTTGATGTAATTTTGTTGGTAGGCCCGATTATTGACGTAGTTCACTTCCTCGATCCCTTGGCCTACGGATACATCTTGTCGGTCCACATGAAGGCCAACTATCATCCTGTATATTTCGCCAACTTGCTGCTTCAAATCCGTTAATTCCGGGTTGGCTATGCCTAACTCTTTTGCTGCCGCTTTGGATAATCGCGGTTGTAGTCCCCGACCTTCTTGCCTCCTTCCCTCGCCATGCTCTCGATCAAGTTCTCGAGCTGATTGAAAGTTAGGTTGCTGAGGGAACCACCACCCGCTGCCACGATCATGAACCGGGTGGTTTCTTGGAGACCTTGGATAAAGCTCCTGATAAGATACTTCTTATCCATTCCATGATGTGGGCATATCCGCTGATAGTTCTTAAAACGCTCCCATGCATCGTGTAGTGTCTCGCCTCTTTCTTGTAGGAAAGAATTTATACGATTCTTGGCGAGAAGTGTTCTATGATTCGGAAAGAATTGTTGCATGAACCGTTGCTCCAGATCATCCCACGACATAATTGATGCAGCAGGCAAGTTGAACAACCAACGTTGCGCTGCATCCTTGAGTGAGAATGAGAATGCCATCAAGTAAAGATCCTCCCGAGTAACTCCCGTGCCTACCTTGGTGGTGCTGCAAAGCATCTTGATGTCCGTGAGATGGGAGTTCGGATCTTCATTCTCCATTCCTCTAAAGGCTGAGTTGTTGAGTATTTGGATGAAGGCGGGTTGTAGCTCAACCTGATTATCTATGGTGTGGGCCATGCACGAAAGCAACTGAGTGTGCTTTGGAGCGGTGTAGGCTCCATAGGTTTCATCGGCAGCAGCCATGTCTGGGTTATTTGCGGGATCTTCTCCGCTGCTTGCGCTGTTGATTTCTTCCTCTTCGGAGGCGTATGTCTCGTGGCCGCTCTCTCTATCTACTTCGGACTCAGAATCCGCTAGTCCAATCCTCCTCTTCTTGCGCAGGCTTCGTAATGTTCACTCGACCTGGGATCGTATATGAGGAGCTTTTGTGTGGAGCTTCTCATACAAGGCTTCCTGCACAACAAGGGACAAAATACCAAAGTGTAGATCCGCGGTAGATAAAATAGACTTGATAAAAGAAAAATAAAAGAAAATGCGAAAAACAAATGAAGACTCCGGAAAGGACTAGATCTTAATCTAGCTAATTCCTAGTCTAGGCCGTAATTAGTCCCCGGCAACGGCGCCAAAAACTTGATGTGCGGAAACTCAAGCAATAATATTTCCTAGACCACTCTACCGCAAGTATACGGTTCGTGTAATACCAAGGTCGAACTCTAGGGACTAATGCAACCTTTTCTAAGAATGTAACTAAACTAAGACGATGTGAAATAGATGATGAAGTGGTGTAAATATCTAAAACACTAAACTAAATGGGAACAGCGATAGAAAGTGATACAAACTCAGTAACTTAAGCCGCAAGAATGGAATGGTTTTGAGTTGGTAGAAGGCCTAGGGGCATTCTCTAGCCAAGACTCGATGATGGTGAAGGCGGACGAAGGGGAATAGGCCAAAGGGCACTCGCTCGATCCTTCAAGGGATGGATGGACGGTGGATCGCTAGACACCACGAAGGTTGTGGACGTGACCTTCGATACAGTCTCTCGTTCGTCTTGGACTCTCGGAGCACAAGAGGAACAATGGTTGCGAAAACTCGCAAAATTGAAAAGGAACTTAGAAAATTTTTATTCGAATTCAAGGTTGTTCCCTCAAACAAACAAAGGCTCGGTTTAAATCATGACCGAGAAAGAACAAGAAAGGAAAATACATTGTGGCCGTTGGGGCCTTAATTCAAACAAACTAAGAAAGGCAAAATGGATCTTGGTGGAAAAGGCAAGAGCCGTTTGAGTTTGAAATTTGAATTTCAAACGGCTATGTCCGGTTAAGGCAAGTTAGGCGTCGGCCAAGATATGGCAAGTTGTTGCCTTTGTTCATGACACCATTTGGTTGAGTTCCTCGACTTCATTGATGACGAAGAGGGTCTTGGTTTTTGGAAAATTGCTGCTTGTATCCCCCTCTTCGTTGTTGAACTCCTGACGGTGGTTGAAAAGCACTTGAACCACGTAGGCATTGATTCTTGTACGGAGGCTCTTTGCTCGGGATCTCGTGAGTGGCTTGTCATGGACCACCGGCATGGCAATGTGTGATCCATCTTCTCCTAGCTCTCCATCCGCTCCCATGCTTGTCTCGCCTATACTAGGCTCATCCTCGTCGTGATCCATGCTCGGCTCTTCCTTGTCGCGCTCCTCTCCTTCTTTAGGGTCGTAGGTCGTTATAATGCCCTCATCATTCAAGCTCTCCTATAGGAACTGACTGGCGTAGACTTGTCCACTATCTAGGATGCGTATACCAATATATCTATTGCGCATCTCACATACATAGACGCATTAAGACCGCTATCCTAATCCCTAGATTCAATCGATTGACCTGGC
>CM071865.1:20343461-20364005 GCA_036759665.1 Gynandropsis gynandra
AAACCGCCGGAAAACCCGCCGGAACCCTAGTTTCGGTCGCCGGAAAGCTCGCCGGAAATCACCATAGGAATCACCCTAGAGAGCATTTGTTTATTTTCTATTTTCGTTTGTAGTTCCCTATTTGCGTTTGTCTCACGAAATCACCTGATTGGAAGTCATGAGGTAGGGTCTTCTCGTCGTGCCATCCCTTAGGCACATCATGCATGGGGTTCACTTGCTTGCTGTCCAAGGTTGGATAAGGGGTATCTGCGTTGAAAAGTTTAATGACATCTTTTTCCATTACCTCGTGCAAGTGCGGGTGCAGCCTCCTTTGAATTTCGAGTGAAGGTTCGTGGCTGTCCTCCCTATAATTCCCGTACATACATATTGAAGAGCTGAGCCTCTTACGCTTCTTCACGCGTGTGGGCTGTTTTCTCATCTCATCTGCACTCATGTTAGCATTCAAAACAGCAAGATATGTTTTATCGGAATCGACGTACTTATACCGAGAATAAGGTGGCGGGTCGGGCTCAAGTTCGGACGACTCATCCATTGTGAAACCAGCATGTATATCACGTGGTATCTCCTTCCATGGGACATCTCCTAGTGCTGCAATGGCACTCATGAATTTCGTATACACCTCAGCTCCTTCGTCCGCAAATCCTGCATTATCGCCAACTTGTGTCAAATACCGTAAAAGAGAATCGTAAACACTTACTTGATCGTGCGTGTCTTTCTCTAACTCGTCCAACGAATCCAACGTAAAGCAAGACTCCTTGAGTTGTGATTCGTCCATGGGGCTGGGCAGGATGAATTCGACCGTTTCGTCTTTGACACGTAAGGACAGCTTTCCTTGTTGTACGTCTATCGTCGCACCTGCAGTAGCTAAGAACGGCCTACCAAGAATAATAGGTGTCCTAGTGTCTTCCGTTATCTCAAGTACAACAAAATCAGTGGGAATGCAAAGCTTACCAACCATGGTGGGAACGTTTTCAATGATTCCCACCGGATGTCTTACCGTACGATCCGCGAGGCGTAGAGACATCTTCGTCGGTTTAAGGTTCCCAAACTCCATCCGCTTGAAAACTGTGTGTGGCATGATACTCACGCTTGCCCCTAAATCACACAAAGCATTATCGATATCGAGATTACCTATTTTGCATGGAATGGAGAAGCTTCCGGGGTCCTTTAGCTTAGGTGGCAGCTTGTTCTGAAGAATTGCACTGCATTCCTCGGTGAGTGCTACAGTCTCGTTCTCTTCGGTGTGCTTCTCTTTGGACATTACCTCTCTGATGAATTTGGCACGATTAGACATCTTTAGGACTGCTTCCACGTATGGCATGTTGATGTCTAGCTTCTTGAGACCTTCTGTAGATCTGCCCACTCTCTCTTGGTTCTTACTGCTTACCAATCGTCGAGGATACGGTATCGGAGGTACGTACGCCGGAGGAGCAACGTATGGCTTATCTAAATCTGGTTCGACTCCTTCCATAATCGCAACCTTACCTTTTCCTCTATCCAAAGACGTACCAGCAGCATACCCTCGCTCTTTTGAGGGCGGATTCTCAGCCTCATCATCGCTGCACACAGAAATAGCATTCACATGCTCTCTCGGGTTAAGATCGGGCTTACCGGGAAGCTGTCCGGGATTCCGAGAAGATGAGGCGGCCTGTTGTGCTATGGAGTTTTCCAACATCTTCACATGAGTGCTCAGAGACTCCATCTGAGATCTAAGCTCCTGTTGTTGCTGCTCCTGCTTAGCCAGTTGCTGCTCATGCTTCTTCTGTTGCTGCTCCTGCTTCTTCATAAATTCGAGCAATACCCCCTCTAGGTTTGATGAAACGGCTTGAGGAGGTTGAGGGCCTTGCGGAACTTGCTGTGCTTGCTGGAATTGCTGGTTGGTTTGCTAGAAATTATTCTGCCTTTGTGGAAACCCCGAATACTTCACCGGTTGAGTCGTTCGATATGACAAGTTCGGGTGATTCCTCCAATTCGGGTTGTAGGTGTTCCCGAATTGCGTGTAGCCTTGCTGCTGTACATAATTCATCCGTTCGTAATCCTCATGTACTGTGCATTGATACGCTACATGATCCGTATCTCCGCAATTCGCACAGTACATAGCATTCGCTGCATTACCCATGGCTCTATTCTGGTTAGGCTCATATAAACGACGAGTGCTATTAGGCATACCTCTTGGAGTGGACCACATGGTGTGGTTCATGGCGAGGTTATCAATCAGCTCAAATGCCTCCTCGACGCTCAGATCCATGAATGATCCTCTGGCAGCGTTATCCAACCTCATGCGGTGCTCATCTGAAATTCCGTTATAAAAAGTTTGGATAACGTACCATTGCTCAAGTCCATGGTGTGGACACATCTGCAGAAGATCCTTAAATCTACCCCACGCCTCAAACATAGTCTCTCCATCTCTGCATCTGAATGTTGTGATTTCCCCCCTCAACTGAATTGTCTTGCTCGGAGGAAAGAAGCGTGATAGGAACAGTGTGCAGAGCTGATCCCAAGTGGTGATAGATCCCGCGGGGAGTGATTGCAGCCAAGCTTTCGCTTTTCCCCCAATTGAAAAAGGGAAAAGACGCAGCAAGATTGCATCCTCAGAGACTCCATGAATTTTGAACGTACCTGAAAGTTCGAGGAAATCTCTGAGATGCTGATGTGGATCCTCATGGTTTCCACCCATGAATTGCTTCTGATAAAGCATGTTGATCATCGCTGGCTTAATCTCGAATTGTTCTCTTGCAACAGCAGGCATCCTTATGGCCGTTTGCACGTTGTTCATGTTCGGCACCACGTAATCCCTTAGACGACGTGGTGGAGGAGCCTGTAATTGCATCTGTCCATTGCCGTTCTGATTATCCATCTTTTGTCGACCTGAAAGTTCTGCAAAGGACAAACAAAGAACAATTTACGTAGAAGGAACGAAAGAAAAGAAAACAAAAATAAAAACAAAGCAAGAAGGACTCTAGGTTCGAATCTAAGACGCGTTGACAATAGTCCCCGGCAACGGCGCCAAAAACTTGATGCGTATCAGAGTTAAATATAACCTAATCTACCCGCAAGTGCACGGCACGTGTGTAGTATTTTAGGTGTCGATCCCACAGAGACTACGCAACACTACCTAAACCCGAACTACGAATCAAACTTGCTAACGAAAGAAGGTGAATAAGGAATGAAATACTGAAAATAACTAAACTACTTGGGTTCTAACGATGAGATAAACGTCCTAGGAAACCGGTTTCACCACAAGACTACCGAAACCAACGATCAACCTATCTATACCACCGGCATGGCAATGTGTGATCCATCTTCTCCTAGCTCTCCATCCGCTCCCATGCTTGTCTCGCCTATACTAGGCTCATCCTCGTCGTGATCCATGCTCGACTCTTCCTTGTCGCGCTCCTCTCCTTCTTTAGGGTCGTAGGTCGTTGTAATGCCCTCATCAGAAAGGATATGGAAGACTTGACGATGATGAACACTACGGGTTTCGGGATACCGGGAATCGCAAGGATGTAACAACTAAGGATCATAAACCTATCGAATTATCTTGATAACGGGAAATTCATGCTCTAAGATGAGGAGTGATTCTGCCGAGCCTAATCCTCCTAACCATAATTACGTGCAATCTTACCTTCTAGCAGCGATTAACTCGTGACTACGGCAGCGTTACGCGCGCATGATCAAAATCCCCCAGACTTGAATGTTTGCTTGTCCCTAAGCAAACGTAAACGTGGAATACATGGGGTATGAAAATACGAGAATTCCCCTTCTCCTAGAAATACCGCTAAAGCGAACCTAACCGATCAACTAGCACGTCGAGAGCAAATTCGGCCTAATCGAGTTTTCAGTCTTAATCCTAGGTCCACCACGGTTACCCATGAGAAAGTAAATCAAAGGAGACTAGACACGCTAACGTAACTCCCTCCACCAGACAAGACTTCAGACTATGCTAAACCTAGGTCAACCGAGGATACTTGTCACCATGTGGGTTCCCTATTGTGTTACCGAAGTCTGGATTGATGCTTCTCTCCTTCTCCAGCGTCTCCCGAGCCTTTCCTGATGATTTCCAAGCCTTTCCTTGCCCTCGCCGTCGCCCTCTCGTGTCTGGAACTAATCTCCTCTTCTATTTTGCGCATTCAAACTCTAAAAAGAGGTTGTTGCGAGAAAGGTGGCCCGCTCGGGTACACATTTTACCCGATCATGTAGAGGGCAGCCCGATCGTGTTCACTCTCCAGCCCGATCGGGCATCCTTACCCGATCGCGTGGTCTACCAGCCCGAGTCGTGTAAACTCTCGGGGATTTTCATGTCTAATTGCAGCCTGAGTGGGTTCCGTGCTGTCACCCGAGCGGGCATGATCACCGATCATTTTTTCTTCGTGCCCGGGTCGTGTAAAGTTTGCAATTATCCCCGTAGCTTTTGCCCGAGCGGGTAGCCTCAGTGCCCGAGCGAGCACTTTTCATTTCATGCTTTTACTTCATCCGCTCGATGCTCGGGTGTTCCATTAAGTTCCGTGGCTTGAATTTGGCTCCGAGTGATTTGTATCTTCAATATATGTGGTTTGATTCAAGAATTTGCCTTTTTACGCTCGTTTAGGCCTTGTCGCCGTAAAACCTGAAAACCAATAAAAAGGGCATATATAAAGAACAATCATATCGGAATTATAACTCGTGCTATGAAATCTATGCGAAAATGATGTGAATATCTAGCCTAAAAGTGATACACTCTATGTATTATCACATATGCGTAATAATGTTCGATCATTTTATAAAGGATTTGTTATTGAGTATTTATACAATTATAAAGTAAATAAATTATAAATTATAAAATATTTCTTTGAACACAACGTTTATTGTTTTCGTACATATTGTTTGGTTGTCATCTAAAATTAATATTTTTAGTCCATATTTTAAACTCACGAAACGACAACATATAATTTGTCCATGAGTAAGTACAAGGCGCACTAAATATATACCAACTTCATTTAAGCTTTGTCCTTGACTTTTATTTATTGTCATCGCGAAAGAGGGTATGATTGGAAATTGTTTTCATTTAAAACAGAAGGGTAATATAGTATTTATAGGAATTAAAGATAGTCTTGGAATAAATACTTTGTCGCCTTTGTTAGTTCCTGTAATAATTCTGCCTTCAATTATAATCGTTCCTATTTGTGTAATTTGTAATCATGTACCATTACATAATCCAAGTGTTTGATCAATATTTCGCAAAAGCAATACATGGATTCCAATTTTTAGTTGTGGACAATGATTTGGAATTTCAGGACATTTAATTCCGTTTAAAAATTCAATATTATATAATTCAGTGTCGTTATTGTTGTAGTTGGAAGGACATAATGTATCTGAACTGAAATATTCTTCAAAATGATATGGTGTCATATTTAGTAATATGTTGTTTATTTCTTCTACTATATCGTTTGTTGGACATAGTATTGCTCTTTCTTCGAAAAAAGACTGGTTTTAATATTTTGTTGATAAATCCTCGTATATATGACGTATGATAGCTTGGGTTGGATTATTTTTTCCTGTTATAAGTAGATCAACATGAATATCTATATAACATTCACCGTCGTTAGGTTCTAATAATGAGCCATCGCCTAATTGTAATACCCAATCCAAAAATGCATTTATAGTTTCAATGCTAGTATTTTCATTTGTTTGTAAGCGCATATTTTTTGTAAGTTTAAGGACGTGACAGTAATTCCATAGATACGAAGAATTTATTTATGCTGCAACAATATCATGTCTCTTACCTTTTGTGATAACTGGTAATATTTGTCGAAAATCACTGCCAAATACAACTGTTTTACCGCTGAATGATTTGGTTCGAAGCTATTGTTAACAAAATTCATAATATCTTTAAAAGATTTATCCAGTGCTTCAAAATAATGTTTATGTACCATCGGTGCTTCATCCCAGATTATAAGTTTTATGATTTTTATTAGTTCTGCTAAATCTATTCCTAATTTGATGGAGAATATTGAGTCTCCAGTGATGTCAATGGGAATAACAAATCTTGAGTGAGCAGTCTATCCACCTTGTAATAACAACGAAGCTATTCTGCTCGATGCAACATTTAAAACAATATCTCCATTTGAGCGAATACATGTCGATAATTTTCTCCATAAGTAAGGTTTGCCAGTTCCTCCGTAGCCATAAACAAAAAAAAATGTCCAATAGATCAATAAGCAGAGTCTATTATTGTGGTAAAAATTTGATGTTGTTCGTCGGTAAGCTAATTTTTTAATTCGTCAAATTCTGATTTCATCGTGGTTAGGTTATACGTTGTTTCTTCATATATTAGTTTGTCAGTGGGAAATTAACGTTGCTATTTTTAACAAATGGCATTAGAGGGAAATGTTTTAATGATTTGCCATTTTTTTGTAATAGATATTCTATTTCGATAAGTGTTTTTTGCTCTAACTCTTGTAATGGGATGTCAAGATCTGCAAAGAGAGATAAGGATGTTATAAATGATCGAGGTATGTAAAAACATGAGTAATTAATATAAAAATAACATAAAACTTGGAAGGTTCAAAGTTTTCCGTTGTTTGTATATGATATTGTCTGCAAGATTTAACCAAATAGTTGACCAAACATGTTTTGGATCTGTCATGCATTCCATCGTTAATAGCACGACGAATAATGATCGCAAATAAGACGGGGATGCCCAATTACTTGCTTCTTGTATAGCATCTATATACTCTTTATCATCGTCTAAAAGGCGTAGTGTACGCCACATTTCTGTAAAAGTTATGTAAGTGATACCGTCAATAATACGTAAGCGAACGAAGTTGGGCCTTTCATTTTGTTAAGAAGAATTCTTAGGTAATAAGCTTCGCCTGCTGTAGGAGAAACATGGTGCAATCGACCAATTGCGTAACCTTTTTGTCTTACAGTCCAAACTTTTTTAGTTTCATTCTAACGAATTTAGTTGGAAAATTAATGTACGTTAAATCTTTAGCTTCATGATATGTAGTGTTGCATTTAAACCATTCTGTAAACATGCTATGATTGTTATTTTGTTTCGAGACAATACAGTTAATACATCATTTTCTATAAAAATCATATTTTGTTCCTCAGGTAGATGAAAATTTAATCGTTCAATAGGTATACTTCGATAGTGGATATCGAATTTATAAATTTCCCAACACGCTTTGCAACCTGAAATATATCGACAATTGAAATAATTCTTTATTTCATCTGTTATCATTTCTTTATTTGTAGGGTCTGATGAATATATGTTAGTTGTAATTTTGTTTGATCATTTGTTTATGTATTTGGAAAGGTATTTGATTGTGTTTGTTTAATTACACCATTTAATATTTATATGAGCTCTATACTTTAATAGTAAATAAGCATTATACGGTACAATATAAAGACTGTCTAGTTTAATATCATCTTTAATAACGAACCTCTGGTTGTCAGGTCTTTTGTATATCGGATAGCCATCGTGATCTATATAAGTACTTTGGTTGAAACTTTTAGGAAATCGTTTTGTATATTTGCCTTTTTCATACATGGCGATAACTTATTTGCAATACCACATGATCCATATACCATGATTTCTTTGACTTCATTGAACAAATATAAGTTAGAAAACTCGTCTGGAATTTCAGCAGATATGATTGAGTCGATATCAGTAGTTGTAGGTAATTTGGATTCACGTGCTAAGAATAGTAAAATGTGAGCGTGCGGAAGTCCTCGTTTTTGGAATTCAACCGTGTAGATGATTGCAAAATAGGTAATATATAAAATTTAGTTTAAATTTTAAAAAATATGGAAATATGTGACATGTAACTTTGTAATTATTTACCTGCTAATACACTCCTCAATACCTCATTTTTTAAGGTCGATCAACATATTTTCGAGTTTTATTTTAAATATGCAAGTCAGGATATCTAGGCGATCTTCAGAGGCAAGATTTCATTTTGAAAGAAATCTTTGTATTTCTGGGCATTTTGGGTTACAGAAAAGTTATAAATAGGTCTAGATATCCTAAATGTCGACATATAGCCATTGCATCCATATAGTTTTACCTCATATATCGAGAACTTCCTGTGAATGAAGAAGACAAAATAACCCGATTGCCAATTGTAGAAGCATCATTTTTTCCGGAGTCAATAGATGAACGTATATTATTTTAATTCTTGCAACGGAGTTTGGTTTGATTGGTTCTAATATAAGAGATACTCTCGGATTCAACCATACAAAAGCCATCAACAACAAATTACTGGAAAAGTCTTCCATAATATTATAAGNGGTAAGCTAGATATTCTTTCATGCTTATTCGAAATCGTGGTTTTTTGAAGAGGATATTGAGGAGCGTAACTCTAAATCGATATGATAAATGTCTCAGCCGTAGGGAAACAATAGTGGTTACTGAAGTGGTAAATAGGTAGGATGAAGTTCAATAATACGTATTAATTCGTCAGTATGTTTTTGTAACAAAATATCTCGGGATTCTAATGATTCGTCAAAATCACCTACTAATAGCGCAACTATTTCAGAAACTTCAGGTGCCGAATATGTTTTATCAATATTTTTTCGTGAAGCTATCAAACGAATTTTCATATTAATTTCTTTTTCTGAATTAAACATGTCTTTTGCTTGTCAGAATTTTTTTACATATGGGTTAAACGTATCAAACATTTTTTGTAAACTTTTCACAATACAGGGTTTAATTGTATTCTCTTCACGTGTTGTATGTTGTGTACCGCTGCAATGATAAAAATAATAATTAAGAACTGATGATTAAATTGGAAAAAATTATAAGATCTATTGAGATGCTAAAATGAATATGACCTTATAGATATAACTCTATTTTAAAGTTCGTTTACAGTGTCATGTATATAAAGCTGTGCAAATTTTGGCACATTCCCTGGTAAAGGTAGTAAAGCACCTATTCGATGGTACTTTTGTCCATGTATTTTGAAGATATATGGTCCAGATTTTTTGTTAACTGAAGTATCAATCTTTCCAAAATTTATCACCATGGGCCAAAAAGTTACATTGCTAGATCCAGAGAATGATTGCACTTGTTATAAACCACACGAGAATCCGCACAAAAAATTGTACTAACGGGATTCAAGTTTATTACGAGCATTATACAAAAGTAATATACAGGAGAAAAATGTTGATAAAAAGCTAGTGTTACATATGATATACATACATGTATAACTGCGGTGGCATTCCCATCAAAAAAATTATCACCATGGGCCAAAAAGTTACATTGCCAGATCCAGAGAATGATTGTACTTGTTATAAACCACACGAGAATCCACACAAAAAGGTGCACCAACGGGATTCAAGTTTATCGCGTGCATTATACAAACATAATATACACGAGAAAAATGTTGACTGTATAAGTAGATTCGTTTTTTATTGTTTCAGTTACATCTTCGTCAGTATCCGTTTGCTTTACCTTTGAAGACAAAGACTGGCATGATAAGTAACTGTTAATGTCCTCAACATGACATTTTCCGTGCGAATAAAACAACGATGTTGATCCATGTGGCGATTCTGAGAGAGTGGGACCGAAACCTGCTGCCTGTTAAGAGATAACATTACATCACATATCATATGAATAATTTAGCAAAACTTTGGTAAACTTGATTTCAGGAAAATGATATATACCGTAGTAATAGCAGTTATGATTTCTGGATTTGTTTTCATTTTACTTGCACGAAATATGATTGGAGATCCTTTATGATATACGCGAGACAATGAAAAACGAGCAGTAAACGATTGTGGTGGTGAAGAGATTTCGAAAAAAACAATTCCGATTACGCAACATTAATAGGTCGTCAGGATAATCACCACCAGGTATACCCTAAAAAAATATTTTTATTTTGCATATTCATAAATTTGTCATATGGTACAAATAATAAGAACTACATGTTGAGAAAGTATATTTAATAAAAGTTTCATGTGATATGATAACTTCTACACCGTAGCAACGAACATCAGTGGCATATTTACTTATCATTTGAACCACTTCTTTGTCAAAAAGAACTAACGTCACGTTATCAGTGTCGTCGAGAACTTTGACGTAAACTCTAATCTGCAATCAAGAATATTAAATATATAACAAAATTGATTAAATATAAAAATACTTTAGTGAAAGAGAACATACTTTGGGACTGGATCGATCGTTATAGAGTTACAGACGTTGCAAAAGAAATCTATCGTTGTGGGTAGATTTGACTCCTCATCAATAATAGGATTACCTTTTTGTTGCATTGACGACAACCAAGATAATACCAACTATCCTTAGTAATTACATCGGTAATAGTCACAACAATTACACAAGTTGTTCGCTGCAAAAAATATACTACATAACATTTGAAATATTCGTTAAAAATATAACTTTAACAAAAATTCCAAGTATTGAGACGATTATAATGTGTAAGAGAAAAATAATATGACCTTTGAGATTTGATATATATCACTTATGCTTTTCAAAGCGAATCCATTCCAATATTCTTATGTATTTGCAGCGGGAGGCCGAGGACCAAGATAACTGATCATCGCTGGAATGTTAAGGTCATGTTCTGGCAAACTATTGCAAACACAGATAAAAAAATTTCAATAACAGACATGGGTGTTAAATACTACCATCTACGAATATAAATCAAGATAGTATAGGAAAATAATAATATAGAAATGTAATGTACATTACCGTTGTCTAAATGCTACGATCGCTGGTATGTTTTGGTCCATCACGAGTTTACTTGAATATTGAACATTTTTTATAATCCAAGAGTCTATAGAACAATAGTAAAAGATTAGAAGAACAAAAAGATGTTAAAAATATAATAACATTAAATAAATGCACAAAAACTTTGACGTATAAGTATAAACCAAAATACCAGTTACCATTCCAAGAACAAATTTTGAATAGCTGGCATATAACAACCAACGTGCCTCTCTTATGGTTGTACACACAATCATAGAGTTCTTCAACAAGTTTGTCCATAAAGTGCATTCTAACAGTTTGTTGCTATAATATAAAACAATAATAATTAGAAAACAAAACATAGTTCCTGTAAAGGCAACAAATTTTAAAACATTTCTAAATGATAAAATATCGATGTACCTATCATCGCGTAGAATTACTATTAGACGTTTTGACATTCGACCAGCATACGTTGTATCTTCCAAACTGCCAGCAAATTTGGTTTCTCCAATAAAATCTACAGAATGATAAGAGAAATTACTAACTATAACAACAAATGATATGGTTACGGTTGAATCATCACAAAAAATAACCGATTAACACTTTTTCATCCAACAGCCCCATTGATATGATCATGGACAACGTCGAGGATTTCGAGCATGAAGAGGACGTCTCAATATTACATGAAGGTCCAATCACCCGAGCTAAGGCAAGAAAGGAGAACGCGACTTGTGCCGTGGCAAGCGAATAGGACGCGACCCGTGCTGAATCGAAGGAGAGAAAGGCGGATGCGACCGGTCCTAAGGAGAGAAAGAAGGACGTTAGTCCCGTGACCCGTGCTAGGGCTAGAGAGGAGAATGCCATAACCATACCAGCAGGTCCCGTGACCCGAGATAAAGCTAGGACGCTCAAGGAGGTTATCGTCGAAATTCTCGCGACCGTGCAAGTTCAAGACGAGTGCTCGAGTCCACAAGGAAGTTCTGACATCTGAGTCATACTACAAGCCGAAGCACATCTCGCAACGATCAACAATTAGGGTAAGTGTTTTTTGTGTACTCTTTTCCCACCGTTGGTTTTGTCCCACGTGGTTTTCCAACGACGGGTTTTTAACAAGGCCATGACTCACTTCCGTTTCCCTAATTTTTGACCCGCGACTTCATACGTTCATCATATCAAAGTATTTTATCATTACGTTTATTTTTATTTCGAATTTTAATTTTTTTTCATTTAAACTACAAGCCTTGCATGGCTTGCATGCATTTATGGTGGCATTGAAGTCTTACATGACTTCTTTCTTCATATGGCCGTCCACCCCCTGTACACCCAACAACCTTGATTTTGAATTTGAATTTCGAATTTCTCTTTGAGAATTCCTCCATTGTTGGTGTGTTATATCCATCAATTTTTGGTGCGTAATATCCAACACTCGTTCGTTCTTTGTAGGTGTGTCATATCCTCAAAGATGAGCTCGGTAAATTGAGAGCCTTCCGCAACTCTCGTGTGACCTATTGTTCCACACGCCTTGCGTAAGGAGTCTTCCAACTCGGTTTTAGCAAGGGTTACCTATCCTACCAATCGAGAGCCTTCCGCAACTCTCTCGTGTGACCTATATCTATCCACACGCCTTGTGTAAGCAGTCTTCTAGCTCCGCTGCAGCAAGGGTTTCCATCATACCTTCATTCTAGAGTGTCGAAGGTCGCTCCTAGCGCAGTTCACCATAGTCTCGAGTGAGATCTTTTCCTTGGTTCATCTTCGGTTCTTTGGTTGTTCTTAGACATGTAGCTTGTGATTGAACCGTGCGTAGTTTCTGTTCGTTTGTTACATATTGTTTGTGTTACGAGTATTGGCTGTTCGTACGCTATTTGTTTTGCTTGTGGCCTGCTTTGGTGTGTTACTTGTGCAGACTGTCCATGTGGTTGCTGTATGTTAATCATCAAAACGCAGTGGGAGATAACGGTCCAGAAACCAGCCGAGTAAACAAGCTTTTGGTTGAAGCTTTTACTGCTTGTTTTAAGCAAACTCTTAACACCAAAATAGAGGATTTCGGCAGGAGATTCGGAAATAAATTCATGGCCGACCGAGAGTAAATCCTACTCTTACTCAACGAGAAAGGATTCAACAAGATGAGTGCAGTAACTATTATGAATGAGGCAGTTCATCTTTTAGTACCAACACGGTGGAGACTAGGGAATTGCAAACGTGGCAGCATTACCTTTGTCCGAAGGAGTTCGATATACATACCAACCACGAATCACTCCTATACAAGCAAGGTAAGGAAAACGTCGTAGCAGATGCCCCATCCCGAAGGTATTCCCTACTAACTACTTTAGATGCTAAGTTGCTTGGATTTTGACAACTTAAAAAGATATATGCATCTGATTTGGAGTTTGGAGAAGTGTACAAAACGTGCGAAAAGCGTACATCAGGTCATTACTTTAGGCAAGATGATTTTCTGTTTTATGATAACTGATTGTGCGTGCCTAACTATTCTATGCGAGAATTGTTTTTAGAGAAGCTCATGGAGGTGATCTTATGGGTCATTTTGGGATTGCGAAAACACTTAAGATATTGCAGGATCACTTCTACTGGCCGCACATGAAGAGGGACGTTGAACAAATTTGCGAAAGATGCGCCACGTGCCAACAAGCTAAGTCTAAAGTTCAACCTCACGGTTTGTATACCCCTCTACCTATCCCGACTCACCCTTGGAATGACATATCTATGGATTTTGTGATTGGTTTGCCTAGAACTAAGAATGGAAATGATTCAATCTTTGTGGTTGTTGATAGACTTTCTAAGATGTCCCACTTCATAGCATGCCACAAAACGGATGATGCATTGCACGTAGCAAATTTTTTTTTAAGGAAGTAGTGAGGTGGCATGGAACGCCTAGGACGATAGTTTCGGATAGAGATACGAAGTTCCTTAGTCATTTTTGTAAGAATTTTGTTCTAAGCTAGGAACTAAGTTATTGTTTTCCATGACGTGTCATCCGCAAACTAATGGACAAACCGAGGTGGTTAATCAAACCCTAGGAACCCTAGGAATATTTACCGTATGCTGATTTTGCATATAATCATGTTGTACATTCTACTTCCAAATATTCCCCGTTTGAAATCGTTTATAGGTTCAACCCCACCTCACCTTTGGATCTAATACCGTTAAAGATAAGATGGTACAACAAATCCATGAGCAAGCTAGGAAGAACATAGAGGAGAAAAAAACTCTATGCGATCTAACACCGTTACCTTTAAGTGATCCAGTCATTTTGGACGGAGAAAAGAAAGATAAGATTGTACAACAGATCCATGAGCAAGCTAGGAAGAACATAGAGGAGAAAAAAACTCTATGCGAAGCAGGCAAACAAGGAACATAAGCGAATGATTTTTGAACCCGACGACCAAGTGCGGATTCATTTGCGAAAGGAACGTTTCTCAAAAAAGAGAAAACCAAAGTTGACGCCTCGGATCGACGGGCCCTTCACAGTGACCAAGAGAATCAACAACAGATTTGAGGACAAAATCTTTTCAAGAGGGAGGGTATGATATGATCATGGACATCGTTGAGGATTCCGAGCATGAAGAGGACGTCTCAATAATACAAGAAGGTCTAGTGATGTGGTTAATCTCAAGTAATAATTTACCTAGACTAACGCTTCCACAAGAATACGGATCATATAGTACCAGGGTCGAACACAAGGAATTGATGCAACTCTAAAGCTAGTAAACTAATGAATAAGACGTGTAAAATCAATAAGTGATGAGAATGCAAACAAAGATAAACTAACTAACCAACTAACTATCGGATTAAACTCAATAAACTAGACACCACAGGTTTAGATATTATCACGAGTTCAGGGAATTCAAGCTCTAATATAGGAACTGACTGGCATAGACTTGTCTACTACCTAGTGTGCGTACTACCAATCTCCCAATTGTGTAATCTCACCCACTAGACGCATTAAGGCTGCTATCCTAATCCCTAGATTCAATCGATCGATCTGGCGTAGATTCTAAACCGATTAAATCCTAAATCATGGCTAAGTTCCAAAGTCTAATCCCCTAGTGTAGATTCATTAAACTTCGATAGGTTATAGATATGTGTGTAATGCGTTCTTACTTGGTTGATTTCATGTTTGAATGAGACTAGATCCGTTCGACTGAGATTAGACATGTTTGAATGAGATTAGAGATTCATCTAGGCATCGAGAGAGTCAGACTTGAGTCTCGGGATTATCCTTCGAATGAATTTGATTAATAAAAATTTAACCGATCGGTTAATCTATTTAGGAACGGTAACAATCGAGGTAGAACTCCCATTGCTCTTCATGCATTTAGATTGTAGATTTACTGCATGATGCGTTCTCAAAGTTAAATAAAATAACCTAAACTACCCGCAAGTGCACGGCACGTGTGTAGTATTTTAGGTATCGATCCCACAGAGACTACACAACACAATCTAAACTCGAACTATGAATCAAACTTGCTAACGAACGAATATGGATGAAGAATGAAATACTGAAAGTAAATAAGTGAATTGGTTCTTAACGATAGGACAAACGTTCTAGGAATCCAGTTTCACCACAAGACTACCGAAACCGACAATCGATCTATCTATCATGCAATCCCAGTTAAAGCTTTCTAAGGCAGACGGTCCTAATATGATATCTACCCTCTCTCGAGGCATAGGCACGTGATCTAGACAAGTTGCCCCCTACTTTCGTGGCTGACACCTTGAACTAAACCCATAAGCTCTATGATTCACCCGTTTTACCCTCAACCGTTGCTACCCTACTTTCGTGGCCGGTGTTCTATCGGTGTTTTAAACCTCTATTATATATAGAGAAACAAATACTAGATGCATGAAGAACGATAGGGAGTTCGACCTCTAATGTCTGATGGAAACTCAACCTCTATAAACGAAAATGACTCTGCCGAGCCTAAATCTTCTATCTAAGATATAAACGTACTCAACTTCCGATGCAGTGATCATCTCGTTTTCATATGTATTTCTTGCACGATTTAAGAGACGTTTTTGATATATATGTGTTGCTTTACGTATGATTTCGTTTCTGTTTTACTTGTGTGTGTATAATACGTTTTTAATTGTGTGTGTATAATACGTTTTTTAATTAGGCTTGCGGTTGTTGTTTCGATTTTGTGTGTATGTTATATATATGTGTGTGTGTGTATGTGTCTGATGACTTGCTTGTTGTCCATGTGTTGGTTTGGTGTCAATTTCTTTGATCGACACCTATTCATAAATTTCCATGTGTCTTACAATAAGTTTTCGAATATTTGAAAATTTTTCACATATTTTTCTTCTATATATATCTAATATATACAATTTATTGTTTCAGTTTTTCTCTGTTTTACTTTTATGTTGCTCTTTGATTTACTTCTCGACTGCTGTTTGTTTTACTTCTTAGTTGTTGTCTGTTCTACTTTGGTATCTTCATCATGTACACTCCACTTTGTGATATAGTATACTCTCAATAAGTACCCTACAAAATTAGGGTTAGAATCCTCTGTTTATAGATCTTTTCGTATGATTTTGCCCGTGATCCTGTAACTACTCGTGAAATGGTAGTTTGCGATGAATGTGTATGCTATTTAATCTTGTTATAGTATGTCGAATTGTTAACTGTATTGTTGTTTTTTGTGTTTTAATTTTGGGAAAACAGCCTATTCTCCCCTGAACTTTACCACTTTAATCCTATTCCCCCCTGAACTTTCCTGCTCATCCTATTCCCCCCTAAACTATCACTACTCATCCTATTCCCCCCTGAACTTTGAAAATTCATCCTATTCCCCCCTCTGTTAACTTTCTGTTAAATTTTCTGTTAAATATTTTTAAAACAGCCTATTCCCCCCAAACTATATGATTTCCAACCTATTCCCCCCGAACTATATGAATTTCAACATATTACCCCCGAACTATATGAATTCTAGTCTATTTCCCCTCGAACTATATAAATTCTAGTCTATTCCCCCGAACTATATGATTTCTCTAAAAGTAACATATTTTCTTTAATTTTTTAATTTGTTATTAAATTTTTTATATTACAAAATATTAAAATAAAAAATACTTTAAATTCTATCAATTATAAAAAATTTTTATATGATTTCTCTAATAGTAACATAATTTTAACATAACCATATTTCACCCAATTTTTACTCGATTTCACCGAATTTCAACCCGGTTTAACCGAATTTTCACTCTATTTCACTCGCATTTAACACATTTCACCTAATTTTTATAAGATTTCACCGAATTCAACCTGGTTTAACCGAATTTTCACTCTATTTCACTCAAATTTAACACGTTCTCACCCAATTTTGACCCAATTTCACCCAATTTTTATCCGATTTCACCGAATTTAAACCTGATTTAACTGAATTTTCACTCTATTTCACTCAAATTTAACACGTTTTCACCAAGTTTTGACCCAATTTCACCCAATTTTTATTCGATTTCACCGAATTTAAACCCGGTTTAACCGAATTTTCACTCTATTTCACTCAAATTTAACACAATTTCACCTAAATTTTACTCGATTTCACCGAATTTCAACCCGATTTAACCGAATTTTAACTCTATTTCACTCATATTTAATCCGATTTCACCCAATTTCACCAAAATTTAACTCGATTTCACCTAGATATTACTCGATTTCACCGAATTTCAACTCGATTTAACCGAACTTTAACTCTGTTTCACTCATATTTAATCTGATTTCACCCAATTTCACCAAAATTTAACTGGATTTCACCTAGACTTTACTCGATTTCACCAAATTTCAACCCAATTTAACCGAATTTTAACTCCATTTCACTCATATTTAATCCGATTTCACCAAATTTCACCAAAATTTAACTCGATTTAACCTAGATTTTACTCGATTTCACCGAATTTCAACCCGATTTTACTCGATTAAAATTGGGTGAAATCGGGTTAAAGTTGAGCGAATATATTTAGAGTTTGGTTAAATCGGGTTGAACTTCGGTGAAATCGAGTAAAAATTAGGTGAAGAAATGGAGTTAAATTTTGGTGAAATTGAGTGAAATCGGTTTAAATATGAGTGAAATAGAGTGAAAATTCGGTTAAACCGGGTTGAAATTCGGTGATATCGAGTAAAAATTGGGTGAAATATGGTTATGTTAAAATTATGTTACTATTAGAGAAATCATATAGAATTTTTTTGTAATTGTTAGAATTTAAAGTATTTTTTATTTTAATATTTTGTAATATAAAAAATTTAATAATAAATTAAAAATTAAAGAAAATATGTTACTATTAGAGAAATTATATAGTTCGGGAGAATAGGCTATAGTTTATATAGTTCAGGGGGAAATAGGCTATATGTTATATAGTTCGGGGGAGATTAAAGTGAAGTTCAGGGGGGAATAGGCTGTTTTCCCTTTAATTTTTTCGAAGTATATTTTTGTTTTAGTGTTAATTCTTTTAGAGTATGTTGTATATTGATGTTTTTGGTCATGGGTTGTTGTTTTGCGTTGCTGTTTTTGCGTTGCTGTTTGCGTTGTTGTTTTTGGTCATGTGTGATTTTATTGTTAACATCCATTTTCTTGCTTCGTTTATTTGAGAAAGCGGCGTTTGAACAACCTATGTCACGGTTTAGGAAGAATAACCTATGTTTTTGTGTTTTAATTCTTTTGAAGTATATATTTGTTTTAGTGTTAATTCTTTTGGAGTATGTTGTATATTGCAATTTCTCTTTTGCGTTGTTGTTTTTGATCATGTGTGATTTTTGTGTTAATTCCCCTCTTCTTACTTGATTTATTTGCAGCCTTTGAACAATGATGTGCGGAAAGCAGAGGTTTTAATTTCCTAGACCAGTCTACCGCAAGTATACGGTTCGTGTAGTACCAGGCTCGAACTCTGGGGACTGAGTGCAACATTATAACTAAGAATTCGCGAGAAGAAGATCAATCAATATAAGATTATGAAACTTGAAAGTAAAGATAATAAAGGATGACGAAGCTAGACTCAACAAGATAGAGTACCATGGGCTTCGGGAATACTGGAACATGCAATGGATGTTTCTATGGATCATGAAATCAGTTTATATCAATCAAAGTGGAACCAAATCTAATCCTCTACCTAGGGAATCAACGTCACTCATCTTTCGATGTAGCGCAGAACGTCTAGATGCATGAAGAACGATACAGATTCGACCTCTAATGCTGGAAATGACTCTTCCGAGCCTAAATCCTCTACCTAGGAAATCAACGTCACTCATCTTCCGATGTAGCGCGGAACATCTAGATGCATGAAGAACGATAGGGAGTTCGACCTCTAATGTCGGATGGAAACTCAACCTCTATAAACGGAAATGACTCTGCCGAGCCTAAATCTTCTATCTAAGATATAAACGTACTCAACTTCCGATGCAGTGATCATCTCGTTTTCATATGTATTTCTTGCACGATTTAAGAGACGTTTTTGATATATATGTGTTGCTTTACGTATGATTTCGTTTCTATTTTACTTGTTTTCGTGTTTTCATGTTCTTATAGGTTTTTACGCGTATTTGGATCATTTCGGAGCTAAAGGACATGCACGGAGCTAAGGAGCAACTTCGGGGATCATCACGGGACAAACGGGACGAGATTTAGCATGAAGAGCCTCCACCCAGTCGGGCACAACTCATGCACGATCGGGCAAAGGCTACGGCGAATTTTGGTGCACATTCACGCACGACTCGGGCAAGGAATTCCCGACCAGCTGCCTTATACCTGAGCGGGCGGACATCATGCCCAATCGGGCATCCCTTGCAGGCCACGACTCGCGCGACTTGACCTAGCCGCACCCGAGCGGGCATATTCAGCGCCCGAGCGGGTCGCGACCCGAGAAACCAGCTAAGTTAAGTAAAATTAACTTAAAATAAAAGGGAACTCATGGGGGGAATTAAGGCAACACTTGGACCGACTTAAGGGACATAAAAAGAGGCCAGAGGACGACATTAGGAAAAGATTCATTCAGTTCGTGATTGAGGAGAATTCTTGCGAGGAGGCAAGCAAGGAGCATTGGAGATCAAACCGACACTTCGGTTTCACTTGGTTTTCATGTTCCTTAGACTTTCTATTTCGTTTATATTTGTTTACAGACGTATGAGCGAGTAGTTTGTTTGTTCTAGGAGAAGGGATTAGCCCTTGGCTATCCTGGAAACACTTTCTATTTATCTTTGAATGCATCTTCCCGTTTTCGTTTATCTATTCTCTATCTGAGCGCTTAATTGTCTTGTGTTTACAAAGGCCACGTAGATGGCATGCCATCTACTCGTAACTCGACCGGTAGATGGCATGCCTTAACATATATCGGTGTTCTATCGGTGTTGCCCAATACCATCATCTCACTCAGTTCAAGATGCTATGTTCGAACATGAAAGCCTATCCCGGAATAAATGATGAAGCGATTATGTTGCTTGCCTTCCCGTTCTCAGTTAGGGAGCATGCACTCGAGTGGCTCTACATGCTACCCCGAGATTCTATTCATACGTGGAACCAGCTCGAAGAACGCTTCATGATGCGATTTTTCTCACCCCACAAGACGCAGCTATGGAAGAACAAGATTAATTCGTTTGAACAAGAGGATAAAGAGAGTCTTCCAGAAGTGTGGCTGCGATTTAAAGGATATCAACGCGAATGCCCACACCACGGGATGGATAAAAGATACCTCATCGCTACTTTCATTGAGGGTCTTCGTGATGATGTTAGAGATTGGTTTAATGCTGCTTGTGGAGGTTCTCTACATGACCTCCCGTTCACCGCTATTGAGGCCAAGATTGAGAAGATGGCCGAGGGAAGAAATATTATGTCGGGGGAATTTAATCGCCG
>CM071865.1:20366190-20378574 GCA_036759665.1 Gynandropsis gynandra
TCTAATCCTAATCACATGCAAAATACTCGACGAGTACTCCCCCCAGACTGGAATGAAACACCGTCCCGGTGTTCTAAACCTAAGAGGATATCGCAAACAAAACAACGGGAAAATAAGAGTTGGAACGTGTGCACCTTGTGTAACTTGCAATCCCGAGTTTGTGTCTCCTCCTCAAGGATGATATGGACGTTGAAAAACCTGTGAAAAAGAATCACACAATCCAAAAAAAAAAGAATACGATCCCACCAAGTACATCAATGTAAAAAGAAAAAGAATAGGTCCGAAAAAAAATGAAATGAGAAATGCAACAGTCGGGTTGCCTCCCGATAAGCGCTTGTTTAAGGTCGCGAGCCTGACCAAAATTCTCTACTCATGTGTCGGCTCCGAAAGAGTGAACTTAGCTTGATCAAAATCTGTGTTATCCACATTGTAGAGCTTTATGCGTTGGGCGTTCACTTTAAATGCACCATTGGCTCCTATTAGCTCGATTGCTCCATGTGGTGAGATGCTTTTAATTGTGAATGGCCCAGACCAGCGTGATTTTAGCTTCCCTGGAAAGAGTTTCAAACGTGAGTTGAAAACAAGTACACTATCACCTACCTCGAATGTCCGCTGGAGTATGTGCCTATCGTGCCACCGCTTCGTGCGCTCCTTGTAAATTTTTGCGTTTTCGTACGAATGGAGGCGCATCTCCTCAAGATGATGAAGCTGTAACGTCCGTTTCTGAGCGGCTGACTTGTAATCGTAGTTAAGTGCCTTGATTGCCCAATACGCTCGGTATTCTAACTCGACCGTTAAATGGCATGCCTTACCGTTCAAGATGCTATGTTCAAGATGCATCTGCTACCCTACTCTCTTAAATCAAATGTGTATATGATTTAACTCGACCGGTAGATGCATGCCTTAACCTCATAAAATCCCTTTTTATCGATGAAATGAGTGATCTTCCCAGTGGCTTTTACATCTTCTATACCATGCCTATAGGAAGCTACAACGTTTCTTCTCTGCAGAAATTCGTTGTCATAAATTTGAAACAAAGAACCAAAAGTTAATAAAGAAATTGAGGAAAAGAGAATGACTTACATTTTGCAAAGAAAGGACTTACTCTAGTAGACTCAATACTTGCTACCATGAAAATTGGTTGTGAGATGCAATAATAAAAATGCAGTAAACTAATGTGTTCTTAACGATGAGACAAACATTCTAGGTTACTGTTTCACCGTTTAGCTTCTGAAACCAACTATCGATCTATCTAATCATGCGTTCTCTATCAAGATATCTAAGACAGACGATCCTAATATAATTCCTACCCTCTCTCAAGGCATAGGAACGTGATTAAATTGAGTTATCCCCTACTTTCGTGGCTGATACCCCAAATTAAACCCATACGATCTATGGTTCATTCGATTAACCCTCAACCGTTACTACCTACTTTCGCAACCTAGTCTTGGTTGTTCTAAGCCCGATCTTCTAGGACTAGAATTCTCCTTTCTTTCCTTGTCCTATTCCCTTACACATGCATCTACTTGGTCTCCGTAAATACAAGACATTCAACACTCAGAAAAAGAATAGATTAGCAAAACGGGAAATGCATTCAAAGAATAAATTGAAGAGGTTCCGGGATAGCCTTGGGCTAATCCCTTCTGCTAGAACAAATCAACTACTCAGTCATGAGTTTGAATCCAAATAATAAAAATTAAATAGATAGAGTAAGGAGCATAGAAATATCAAACGAGGCGTAGTCCCGAATCGATTTTCCCGTCTCCTTGTGTGTCTCCCGTCAAGAGGGCTCTCCTACGAATGAATGGTGAATGGTTGGATGAAAAAGGTATGATTGGTGAGTGAATAAATCCGTCCAATATATAATGAATTCTCTTTCGTGCCCTTAACTTCTTGTAATTCAACATTTGAATCATTCCCGAGCTTATCTCCACTCAAAACGGACGTAGGAGGGTTTACCAAGTCATACCTGACCGTGCATGCTTTTAGGCATTATTTCCTTGTTTGTAGAACGACTTCTTTATTCAAAATTTGATCATTTCTAAGCTTATCTCCACTCAAAATTGACGTAAGAGGGTTAAACAAGTCATTCCCTTGTTTGTAGAACAACTTCTTCAAGCGCCCGACCATGATATGTTCGTGCTCGGGCCATGTGTGCCTACACGTTTGCTCCGTTGTGATCTCCGATGCTCCCACTATATCCCGTCTATGTTCTTTAGCTCCGAAAGGAACCAAATACGCATTAAAACCTATAAGAACATAAAAACACGAAAAAAGTAAAACGGATACAAAATCACAACTAAACATTGCAACTATCGTCATAAACATCTCTAAAATCATGCAAGAATCGTGTACGAAAACGAGATGAACAAAATCCTCCAGACTTGAATGTTTTCTCCCTAAGCAAACGTAAACGTGGAAAACATGGGAGATATAAAAATCGAGAATTCCCTTTTCCCCTAGAAACACTGTTAAAGCGAACCTAATCGATCAACAAGCAAGTCAAGAGAAAATTCGACCTAATAATCTTTCAGTCTACATTTGAGAAGAAAAACACCCAGCGGAAACACAGAGTTTTCTCGGTTTTCCTTAATGAGATCTTATTCAGAGACAGATCTAATTAGGATTTCTTAGGACATACTTTGGTGTAACGTAAAGCTCGATCTGTTAGTGACGAGCAATAGCGAATCGCCCCTTCCTCTGTCGGTATCCACACGGACAGAGGAGATCTAGACAAGTTGCAACTCCATTCGTCTTTGTGTGCGACCCAATAGGTTCTCATTGCGTTGATCATAAATGATGAGTGGTGTCTAGCAACACTCATTATTTCCTAAGAAATGAGAATGTCTATGACTCGACATTACCAATCTCTTGATTTATGTGCATTAATCCTTTTGTCTTTGATGTCTAGATTGAACATGAGTCATGGAACGTATCATACTCATCTAGTTCAATCTGTGAGCTCGTGACATCACTCCTGTTATATAGGATGGACAAATCCTTATCTCGATCAACCAACATCTTACTACATAAGCAAATTGCACACCCAATCACTATCTTGTTTCACCCATTTACGAGTGACATTTGATAGTGTTAAAGCATGCAATTGCTTATATTAAGATATTTGGCGATCTCAAATCATAGGATTACATATACCATAATCACTATGGGAATTGCTATGATACTCATATAACAATCCATGTAGAAATCTCATGGCGGATTGATCCAAGTCATTGTTCTCTAACATGTACCTATGTTAAATTGATATCTCATATCAATTTACACATACTAGTCTTAATGCAACATTGATATCCTTATTCTCAATGATGCTCGACTACAGATGTTTTAAGACTATCTTAAATTATATTTCTATCGATATTATTTCATCTATTTGGTTCGTTTGATATGTTTATCATATACGATATTACAACTAATTCAAAATAATTAAATAGTCTGGCTCGCGAGCCAGCTCGTTTTTTTGGCGAGCTAGGATTTTCCAGCTCGTTTAAAAAACGAGCGGAGCTGAGCCAACTCATTTTTTGGCGAGCTGAAGGCAGCTAAGCTGAACTAAGCCGAGCCAGCTCATTTAACACCCTAGTTTCAAAGCTAGCATCAGTGTAACCCGTTATAATGAGATCTTATTCACCTCCAAATACCAAGAATGCATTCTTAGTACTTCTCAAGTACTTAAGAATATTCTTTGCAGTGATCCAGTGACTTTCAGTGGAATCACTTAGATGCCTACTAGTCATATTTAAGGCATATGATATATCAGGACGTGTATATATCATGGCGTGCATGATAGATCCAATAGCAGATGCGTATGGAATCTTACTCATGCATTCTCTCTCTTCTTTTGTCGTAGGACATTGTTGTTTAGAGAGAAACTTGCCACTTACCATAGGCAAAGTTCTTTTCTTAGAATCTTGCATGCTAAAACGTTTTAGCACTTTGTCTATGTGTGTACTTTGACTTAGGCCAATCAGCTTCCTCGATCTATCTCAATAGATCTTTATACCCAGTATATAGGCAGCTCCACCTAAGTCCTTCATAGAAGAACAATTTCCTAACCAAGTCTCTACAGACTGCAGAGTAAGGATATCATTTCCTATGAGTAATATGTCATCATATAACACAAGAAAAAATATGGTGCTCCCACTAACCTTCTTGTAGACACAAGGTTCATCTTCGTTTTTAATGACACCAAACCTTCTATTGCTTCATCAAAACGAAGATTCCAACTCCGAAAAGCTTGCTTCAATCCATAAATGGATCGTTGTAGCTTGCAGACCTTTTAAGCATTTTCTGGATTGACAAAACCTTCAGGTTGTGTATGTACACATCCTTAAGAAGCGTTCCATTAAGGAAAGCTATTTTGACATCCATTTGCCAGATTTCATAATCATGGTATGCAGCTATCTCAAGTAAAATCCTTATGGATTTGATCATCGCAACTGGTGAAAAAGTTTCGTCATAGTCTATACCATGAACTTGTTTAAAACCTTTTGCAACCAAACGCCCTTTATAGGTATGAACATTACCATCCATGTCGGTTTTCTTCTTGAAAATCCATTTAAAACCTATAGGTCTCACCCCTTGAGGTAGATCAACCAAAGTCCATACTTGGTTTGTATACATGGAGTCCATCTTGGATTTCATGACCTTAAGCCATTTCTCAAAATCTGGGCTCGTAATGGCCCCTTGGTAGGTTGTAGGCTCATCATCTTCCACGAGCATTACATCACCATCTTGAGTCACCAGAAATCCATATCTCTATGGCGCACGATGTGATCTTATAGACCTACGCACAATTTGCGTCTCATGAGCAGGTTCCACATCAGTTTGTGGTTCTAGTTCCTCAACTAATTGTGGTTCCGGTTCCATAACTGCTAGTGGTGTCTGCTCAGTTTCCATCTCAGTGTCAGTAGTATTTTCTTGTGGTTCTTGAATTTCTTCAAGTTCTACAGTCCTCCCACTAGTTCTTCTAAAAACAAACTCTCTTTCTAGAAAAACACCTGTGCGGGCAACAAACACTTTGTGCTCTGAGGGATTGTTGAAATAGTATCCTTTAGTTCTTTTAGGATACCCCACAAAAATACACTTATCTGATTTGGGGTCGAGTTTGTTAGACGTCTGACGTTTAACATAAACCTCACATCCCTAAATCTTCATAAAAAGACATACTAGGATGTTTCCCAGTCCATATCTCATATGGTGTCTTTCGAACTGACTTAGATGGAATGCGGTTTAATATAAAAGCAGTCGTTTCCAATGCATATCCCCAAAACGAATGTGAAAAAACTATTTGACTCATCATTGACTGAAGCATGTCTAACAGAGTTCAATTTCTCCTTTCAATAACACCATTCCATTGTGGTGTAGTTGGTGGAATGAAGATTGAGACAATCCCACACTCTCTCAAATAGTCAACAAATTCTTGGCTTAAATGATCGAAGTTTCTTGATATTCTTGCCAAGTTGGTTTTGTACTTCATTTTTGAATTCTTTGAACTTTTCAAAAGATTCAGATTTGTGTTTCATCAAATACACATATCCATATCTACTGAAATCATCAGTAAAGGTAATAAAGTACAAGAAACCACTTCTAGCTTGTGTGTTTAAAGGTCCACATATATCTGTATGTATGATATCTAATACACCACTTGCCTTTTTATTTTGTCCCTTAAAAGGGGCTTTCGTCATCTTTCCCATTAAAAAAGATTCACATGTTTCAAATGATTCAAAATCAAATGAATCCAATATTCCATCTTTATGGAGTTTAGAGATGTCGTTCTCGTTTATATGGCCCAAGCGGCAGTTCGAGAGATATGTTGGATTAGAATCATTAGTTCTAATCCTTTTAGTATTCACGTTATAGATAGGTGATGTGCGGAAATCAGAGCTTTAATATTTCTTAGACCACTCTACTGCAAGTATACGGTTCGTGTAGTACCAGGGTCGAACTCTGGGGACTAATGCAGCCTATTCTAAGAATATTACTAAACTAAGACGGGGTGAAATAGATGGTGACGTGCTATAAATCTCTAAAAACTCTAGGATAAATGATGACAGCGATGGAAAGATATGGAAGACTTGACAATTAAGAACACTACAGGTTTCGGGATATCGGGATTTGCAAGGATGTAACAACAAAAGATCATAGACCTATCGAACTATCTTGACAACGGGGAATTCATGCTCTAAAATGAGGAGTGATTCTGCCGAACCTAAACCTCCTAACCATAATTACATGCAATCCTACCTTCTAGCAGCGATTAACTCGTGACTACGGTAGCGTTAAGCGCACAATCCTAATTCCTAAGCCGATTAATCGACCGGTCAAATTCTCATTAATCAATTAATCTACAATCAACAGTTCCGGATTCATATTTTAACCTTCCAGCAAAACACGAATTCCTAAGTTACTGAGCGGGCAGCACTAGTATGAATGTTTATGATGTTGATTGTAAAATCGAATATCAAGAAAAGTTCGATAAATCTAAGCATTAACACATAATTCGCACATCCATTACAAATCCGATATCTCTAGCCCATAGTTGGAAATCTACTCACTCAAGGATTTTACTGTCAAACAAGAGAACACAACCCTAAACATGATAAAAAACTAGGAAATACGATTCCTCGATCTTCCCTATCTTGTTAACGAAGTCCGGGTTGATGCTTCTCTCCTTCTCCAGCTTCTCCTGAGCCTTTTCTGATGAATTACAAGCCTTTCCTTGCCCTAGCCGTCGCACTGGAACTGATTCCTTTCTCTCTTTTGCTCATTCAAACTCTAAAAACAGGTTGTTGCGAGAAAGGCGGCCCGCGCGGGCACAACTTGCACTCAGTCGTGCAACAGTCAGCCCGGTCGTGTACACTTATCAGCCCGAGTGGGCATGCGTACCCGACCATGAGGTCTACCAGCCCGAGTCGTGTTGTGTTTCGGGATTTTCAGTCTTAATTGTAGCCCGAGCGGGTTCCGTGTTGCAGCCCGAGCGGGCATGGTCACCCGACCATGTTCACCTTGTGCTCGGGTTGTGGAAAGTCTTTTGTAATTATCCCCGTAACTTTTTCCCGAGCGGGTGTGCTTCAAGCCCGAGCGGGCTTGCTTCATTCCATGATTTTGCTCCTTTCGCTCGATGCTCGGGTGTTCCATTAGGTTCTGTGGCCTGAATTTTGCTCGGAGTGATTTGTATCTTCCAATATGTGCGGTTTAATCTAGGAATATGAATTTTAATGCTCATTTAGACCTTGTCGCCTTAAAACCTGAAAACCAACAAAAAGGGCATACATAAAGAACAATCGTATCGGATTTGTAACTCGTGCTATGTAATGTATGCGAAAATGATGCAAATATCTAGCCTGAAACTGATACACACTACGTGTTATCGATAGGCATATCAAAGTTCAGAACATAAAGGCCATTCATCAAATGTGCAACACCATATACCATATCATTCAAATAAATAGAGCACCAATTGTCTTTTATTATAAATGAAAAACCCTTCTTGTCCAAACAAGAAATAGAAATAATATTCTTAGTAATGGTAGGAACATAATAGCAACTCTCAAGTTCTAAAACAAGCCCAGTAGGCAAAGTCAATACATAAGTCAATATAGCTAATGCAAAAACTTTTGCTCCATTTCCAACTCGCAGTCTTCAACGATCTACTTCTTCTCAGCTCTTGCACATTATTACAAATGTGAGAACCACAACCAATATCTAATACCCATGAAGTAGAAGTAGATAAGTTGACTTCTATAACATAAATACCTGAAGCAGAAGTCTCACTTACCTTCTTGGTTTTTAGTTCTTCCAAATACATTGAGTAGTTCCTCTTCTAATGACTGGTCTTACTTAGCCACCCCACCTTTAGGCTTTAAGGCTTTACCAGACTTGAACTTGGGCTTTTGACCCCTTTTGTTCTTGCCTTTGCCCTTGCCCTTGTGATTCTGAACCATTAGAACAGCTTTTGGCTTGGCCTTCTTGATGTTTACTTAGTTCTTAACATGTTCAGTAATTGTGCTAGAGACTTATAAAAATCGTTTATGTTGTAGTTCATGACGAATTGATCATAAGATTCTGGCAACGATTGCATAATCAAGTCCGTGGCCAACTCTAGGCCCATCGGGAAACCCATCTTCTCAAGGCTCTCAATATACCCAATCATTTTGAGTACATGAGGACCTACAGAAGTTCCTTCTTCCATAACACATCTAAATAAAGCCTTAGAGGTTTCAAACCTCTCTTGTCTAGCCTACTTTTGATACAACTCCTTAAGATGTTCGATCATATCGAATGCTGCAATCTCCTCATGTTGCTTCTGAAGCTCAGAGTTCATGTTCCAATTCATCAAGGTGCTTCTTATAAGCATCCTTATCAACCCTTGGAGCATTTGCTGAAGGCACTTTAGGTAAGGGGCCTTCAAGGACATACATTTTCTTTTCTTGTTTGAGGACAATCCCCAAGTTCTTGTACCAATCCAGGAAATTTGTCCCATTCAGCTTATCCTTCTCAAGGATTAATTGCAAAGACAACACGTGTGTGTTCGATTCCATGGTCACCTAAAACAGAGACATACAGAATATGAGTATCATGAAAAGAATCATTTAAACATGGACTTTATTAAATGATTCTCCCACTAAATTTTTGTGAATAAATAGCCCTCACTATCAATTCAGAAAGTAATATTCGTAACTTTCTTAGTGGGCCAAGATCCATATTTCACCTTGTCTAGAGTTTATTTTGGTAAATCACCCTAGACTTGGTTATTTAGGTAGACAAATCTTTGTCAATTACATCTCATGCAATTCTTGGATAGTTAGGTGAACAACCCTTGTTCCAATTCATCAAGGTGATAAACACCCAACTTTATGCCTCTAAATCCCAATCTCATTGAGATCTTAGTTAAGTCGACCAATCAATAAGCAAACGGATATCACCATTATCCGATCGCGTCTTACTAGGATTGATGTGGCAATTCACTTTGGCAAATCTACACACATCAATCTAAGTCTTGACGAGTGCTTATTCATTGGTAGGCATTTAACTTGACTTAATCACACGAGGGATTTTCACTGTAATCAAACATATTTCATAAAACATAAACATAACCGGGAAAAGAACTAACATCCGGAGACATACTGCTGTTAAATCCCATTATTTATGATGCAAGTGATAACCTTAAGTGTTAGCTACGTAGTTCCAGGTAAGAGGGAGCCAACTCATAAGAGCGCATAATTATATAACCTCTTGTCCTTAGTCAGAACTGACTCAAGTAACAATTATTCGATCACGAGAATTCATATATCTTGATTCACCGAGAATTTATAGATATTTCATTGTATTCCGATTCACCAAGAATTGATAGATACTGCCTTAGGATTTAATAGCCGCAAGCCTACGGCGGTCCCACTATGTCGATTTTATATGATTTTCCACGTTTCTTAATTTCCCGATTATTCATGCATATCACAGATTCACAAATCATGCATATCACAGATTCACAAATCATGCATATCATAGATTCACAGATCATGCATATCATAGATCTATCAGAATCAATATTCATGTATCACAAATCTATACAAATCAACATGCATATCATATATCTAGCACGAAACAACTTACTTGCATATCAAAGATCTATATGAATCAATCATGCATATCATAGATCTAGCAAATCAACATGCATATTAAAAATCTAGCACGAAACAACTTACATGCATATCACAGATCTATACGAATCAATCATGCATATCATAGATCTAGAAAATCAACATGCATATCACAGATCTAGTCATGCATAACTCAGATTTACACAAAGTATACATGCATATCACGGATCTTGTCATACAAGTCACAGATCTAGAATGAAAATCATACATTCATATCACAAGGAAGATGGTTAGGGTCTCCAAAACCACACTCTGATACCACTGTAGGGAACTCGAGGACGAGCAAAAGGTTAAGTCGAGAAGAAAAACACTCAGAGGAAACACAGAGTTTTCTTAATTTTCCCTTAATGAGATCTGATTCAGAGACATGTATGATTCGAATTTCTTAGGACATACATTGGTGTAACACAAATCTCGGATCTATGAGTCACGAACAACGACGAATTGGCCATGCCTCTGTCAGTATCCACACGGATGAAGGAGATCTAGAAAAGATAAAAAACCCTAGTTGTTAGATTAGGGTTTTGGCCTCTAGGTTACTTGGGGCGAAGTGCCTTTTCTTTTTGTGTGTTGAGAACACAACTTAAGCACTCTATTTATAGGGAAAAAGGTTTAAACCTAACTTAAAACCCTAGTTAGGGTTTCGTCCAATTAATCTAAATGTGCCGAATTAGGCCCAATTAAAATTGAATTCATAATTCAATTAGAATTGGACCTAATAACTCAAATTATTCTCAATCCTATTCATAATAGGATTGGCCCGTTTACATGTCCAACTCCCTCTGTCTTTGTGTGCGACCCAACAAGTTCTCATTGCGTTGATCATAAACAATGAAGGTGTCTAGCAACACATCATTATTTCCTAAGCAATGAGAATGTATGTGAATCGACATTACCAATCTCGTGATTTATATACATTAATCCTTTTGTCCTTGATGCTAGATTGAACATGAGTCATGGAACGTATCATACTCATCTAGTTCAATCTGTGAGCTCGTGACATCACTCCTATTATATAGGAGGGACAAATCCTTATCTCGATCAACCAATATCTTACTACATAAGCAAATTGCATACCCAATCACTATCTTGTTTCACCCATTTACGAGTGACGTTTGATAGTGTCAAAGCATGCAATTGCTTATGTTAAGATCTCTGGCGATCTCAAGTCATAGATACTCATATAACAATCCATGTTGCAATCTCATGGCGGATCGATCCAATACATTGTTCTCTAACACATACCTATGTGTAAAATTGATAATTCATATCAATTTACACATAATAGTCTTTATGTAACATTGATATCCTTATTCTCAATGATGCTCGATTAGAGATGTTTTAAGACTGTCTTAAATTATATTTCTAAGGATATTTTTTTCATCTATTTATATATGCAAATAGTAAATCAAATGAAATAATAGAATGCCATTTTATAGAAAATGTCATGATACATCATAAATACTCAAATAAGAATCATCCAAATAATTGGTCTCTAGAGCATACTGATAACACGTAGTGTGTGTTAGCTTTAGGCTAAGCATTTATATCATTTTCGCATAGTTTTCATAGCACGATTTGCAAAACTGACATGAACGTTCTCTATGTATTCCTTTTTGTCGATTTTCAGATTTTAAGGCGACAAGGCCTATCGAGCTTTAGAATGTCGATTCCTGGATTGAACCGCACATAATGGGAGCTACAAGCCATTCGGAGCAACTTCAGGCCACGAAACCAAACGAAACACCTGAGCATCGAGCAAAAGGAGCGAAAACAAGAATTTAACTCAGTCCACTCGGGCTTGGAAGAGGCCCCGCGCAGGCTGCACTTCCAGCAAAGTTTGCACGACTCGGGGAGCTAAGGACCACGCTCGGATTGGATGCCATTGATGATCCCACGCGGGGTGGCTACTTAGCCCGCGCGGGCCGGCGTTCCAGCGGAAGTAGCACGAGTCGGGGAGCTTATTAGCACGCTGGGGATGGTTGAGGAGAACCTAGCCCGCGCGGATTGAGCCTTAGCCCGCGTTGATTGAGCCTTAGCCCACGCGGGTCCCCTTTCTAGGAAAATTCTATTTTAGTGTTGAACGCGAATTAGAAATAGAAGGAATCCATTCAGGAGCAAGAGGACGACGGACAGACCAGGAAAAGAGAAGAGAACAAGGAGACGAACCAAACATGAAGAGAAGAGAGAGAGCACGACTGAAGAAGGAGACTTCGGGAAACTGAAGGATTCGTCGGAAGCCACGCTCGAAGGATAGGGAAGATGCATACTTTACTGTTTGTATTTGTTTCTCTATGATTTCTGAGTAGTTCTCGTTGCCATGGGTTAGGGATGCCATTGTAATGGATTGTTGGTTCTTTAATGCTTGATATCGGTTTTTGTTCAATCGTATGGTTCGATAGGCCGTAGTTGTGCTTAATGTGTTCTTACTTTGTTGATTTCATGTTTCAATGAGACTAGATCCAAATGAGATTAGACACATTTGAATGAGATTAGAGATTCGTCTAGACATCGAGAGAGTCAGGCTTCAGAGTCGGAATTAGCCTTCGAATGAATTAGATAAATGAGAATCTAGCGATCGGTTAATCTATTTCGGAATGGTAGAACTCCCATTGTTTTTCATGCATTTAGGATATAGGTTTACTGCATCAAGAAGTAAGTATGTGTATATCCTAGATAGTGGATTTAGGCATCGAGAGAGTCACTT
>CM071865.1:20403901-20434482 GCA_036759665.1 Gynandropsis gynandra
TCGATGATGTACCTTGTCTACTGCTTGCCCTTATAATCTTCATAGATTGAATTCTGTTGTATTTGGTTGGTTTTTGTATTTGGTTGAACTTCATTTGAACAAAATTCATGTTTGTTTTTGGTTGGTTTTTTTTTACTATTATTCAATAGAATGTATTGTTGTTAGTATCGATGTTTTTGTGGATTTACTATTATTGTACAAAGGGCCGCATGAGTCGTCCAAGGGTTATATTTGGTTGCATGAGTCGTCCATGGGTAATGTTTGGTCGCATGAGTCGTCTATGGGTAATGTTTGGTCGCATGAGTCGTCTATGGGTAATGTTTGGTCGCATGAGTCGTCTATGGGTAATGTTTGGTCGCATGAGTCGTCTATGGGTAATGTTTGGTCGCATGAGTCGTCTATGGGTAATGTTTGGTCGCATGAGTCGTCCATGGGTCATGTTTGGTCGCATGAGTCGTCCATGGGTCATATGTGGTCGCATGAGTCATCCATGGGTCATATGTGGTCATATAGGGTCGCATGAGTCGTATAAGGGTCTTATGTGTTCGCATTAGACGTCCATGGGTAATGTTTGGTCGCATGAGTCGTCCATGGGTCATATGTGTGGTCGCATGAGTCGTACCCGTTTAAACCTGATTATAATTTAATCCGATTGAGCGTCGCATAACGGGTCATATTGGGTCATAATCTTACGAACAATAGATGCAAAATAAGACATTTTCAACGTTTAAATATTGATTACATAAGGTCTCAAAGGTTACAAAGGTCACAAGAGTTACATAAGGTTACATAAGGTCTCAAAGGTCACAACGGTTAAAAAAGGAAAGAAAAAAGTTGAAGAAGAAGAAAAAGGCAAAAAGAAGTTCGAGAAAAAAAAGGAAAGAAAAAAAGGTCAAATTTGCCGAAGATTAATGACTCATCGGAGCCCTTCCCCGCAAGAAATGCTCCATTGTCATTTCGGGCTTTGAGTCATGTATGGTGAGTTCCATGGTAGCAAATGTCCTCCAACCGTGACCTTAGGTAACGCGGATGTCTGAGTCCGCCGATTACGAAGACCTTATGTAGTGCAGATACATCACAAAGTCCTCCATCCAAGTTGTAAGTACTTGTGTGTATCTGCATACAGACTGAGTCCGACGATTACCAAGACATTGAGTAACAAATAGACAGCACGATGTCCTGGGTCGACCATGTGACTTAACGGTCACAAAGGTAACAAGGATTTTTCAGAGAATTTAGGGTTAGATGTTAGAAATCGCCCTTTTGAGTGAATGAAAGACTCGAAACAAGAGATGATTTGGTGCTTGTTGTAGCTTTACGGTTTTTCCTCCTCTATTTATAACGAAAAATAAATGGACTCCTAAAATCCAGAAAGACAATAAATACAAAGAATGATCACGGTGCATGTATTGACCACATTAAAGAACCTTTAATATAGTTCTTTAATGTGGCATTGGTAAAATAAAAAGCATAGCTAGAACCTGGAAAAAGCAGTAGTCTAACATTGAAAAGACTAGTCGAAAGGGTCGAAATGGTCGGAAGGGTCGCAATGGTCGGAAGGGTCGCACGGGTCCAACATATTTTGATTTGAGCTATATTTTCAAAATTTTATTCATATTATTTGTAAATAATAAATTAGTATTGCAGGGGTCCAAGGGTCGCAGAAGGATAAGGGTCGCAGGGAGAGGAACAACGGTCGAAGAGGGACAAGGGGCGCAGGGTCAAACTAGGTCGCTGGGTCGAACTGGGTCGTAAGGTTGCAGGGGTATTTTGGGAATATCAACATTTATAAGGGTATTTTTGAAGTTAAAAAATTTTTCTTTTTCGGAAAGGGTATTTTTGAAATGTTTTAGCCCTACGAGGGTATTTTTGAAGTTAGCCCTTGCGGATTGGTACCGAAAAATTTTCACCCGATAATTATCTCCTCAATGCAACGCTAATAATTATCGTATGTATCTCAATAACAATTATCAAATACTTATATTTATATGAATCAATGTTAGAATAAAACAGGATACTCTTTCAAATATTGAGAAAAAGATGGGAGTGAGAGTGATGAGAGGGAAACCTAAAACCTTGCTTGCAAGGGGTATAGAAGTGATCCAGCATCACTGACATGTTATGCTCCAAGCGAGGTAAGTATGGATGGAGAGGAGCCTAGTCACAGGGAGCGCTGCAGACATGTCAGTAATGTCAGAGTATGCAACGATCCTGTCAGAAACAGATCGACTCCCATTCCTAAGCAGAGACGAAAATCTAGCAGTGGACTGTTGTTGGGCTGCAAGAGTCATAAATATGTAAGGATTCTTACATAAGCATGAACACAACACCCAATTATGTTCCAAGGTTCCCAACTGAGGCAAAGAGGAGGACGAGTGACAGTTCAATCTCTCATTCGCAGTCATCAGTAATGGCTTCACATCTTCCCATGCATATCAGTTTTAGTTCTACTTTCCATATACACATTTCGGTTTACATCTGTGCTGTACGCAGTGTTCTAAAGTCTCCATTTCTTCTTCTAAATCTTTCATATATTAATGGTCATTATTAAGTCTGCCTAGACCTCTATCTAGTCTCAATATATATATATATATTTTTTTTAAAATATTTATTGATAAATTTAACCTTTTAAAATGAAAAAAAAAATTATTTGCATCTGAAACAATGTTTCCTAAAGTATGAAAAGACACTAATTTCATCAGACATGAAAGGAAACTAAATGGGTCATAGTATTTGGTACTGATATCATGAATGGATAGGTACCAGCTTTGTCTAGCATCCAAAAGGTTAAACCGAAACCAACGGAGCTGCTTCAAAGAGCTACTGATGAGGAAATTTATCGACAATCCGCCCTTTTACCTAACCTATTAGAATCCAATATCTGAAATCCATATGCGTGAATGAAGAGATAAAAGATAGAGACAGAGCCATTATAGTTAGTTGAGGACATGGAATGGAAGTTATGTTTATTCCTTAAGATCTCAATAAATGTAAACAAGATGTATGTCTTAATAGCCAACTCATAAGGAATCAAGATGTATGCTTTAATAGCCAACTAACTCATAAGCCAATATCTGTTCCTAATAAAGGAGACGAGTGAGATTTTCAAAGGGTCTCAATCTGGCATTTAAGAGCAGAACACAGATGCAAAAATCTTACCTTTATAGCTATTACAAGCCATACATAATGAATATACTTCCAAAGAGCTTTGTAATGCTAACTTATACAAGAAATAGAAGTCCAAAGAGCTTTGTACAATTCAAGTTTGCAACGGTTGTGTTTTTCCTCCAATAAACGATGATTCTTTCGTGTTAAAAAGAAAAAAAATAGGAAACAAATCAATCATCTTTCGATTCTTTTCTTGGTCGTGTTTCAAGACCTCCACCCACTCTTTCTTCAAGTGAATAAGGCAAATAAGTACCAAGGATTCTATCCCACACGACAAAGAATGGCTGAGAGAAGTTGTATTTGCTTCCATAGAGTTGGTGATGAACATCATGGTAAGCAGTATTGTTACTAAAGAAAATGTGAAAGGGATTTCCCGGCAACCACAGCCCGCAATGATCATCAACTGTTTTGATCGTAGCAAAAGAGAAGAAAAAGATAGCGGTTCTTGGGGACATACCCGAGAAGAGGAAAGACAAGGCACCACCAATGGTGTCCAAAAGAAGCCCTTCCAGTGGATGGTTGTACAGAGCTCCAAATGCGTAGGGCACAACAAGGCGGTGGTGCTGAGAATGGATATGCTTGTACAAGAACTTGTTGTGGTGCATATATCGATGTATGAAGTATTGCCACGTATCAAGAACCAGCATTGCGATAATGAACTGCCTAACCAGCAGAAGAAGAGATGAGTCTTGCGCGGCTGTAGCATCTGCGTCATTTCCTGTTACCTAAAGAAAACACAAGTCCAAATAAAGAAAGATTCAGGGAGGCATAAACCTTAATCTACATGAACCACCAACAACTAAAATAGAGCCGGAAAAGAGTCCGAGAAACGTCACTAGTTGTCAGAAAGTGAGAGCAACAAAACTCTACAGTTCCATCGGTACAGTCTTTCAAATGAGTTTTCTTATTCAGGCCCTAGTAAGTTTTTTTTTGGCATCATTGAGGTTTTCCCCTCGTTGCCATTAAAGGCTTACTATAGTCCATACAAACTTCAAACTTCAGAAGAAGAAAAACCTCGCCGTCATGTATAAACCTCACAACCATTCGCCAATTTTCAGACAATTCATACATACGTAAATTTGCAAGACTTACATGAATAAACTAAAAGAGAGTTGAGATTTGAGGAGTGTCTCAAGCAAATGAGTCTCACAAAACCCAACTATCCAGTTCAACAAAAAAAAAAAATCAAACAAGTGATTCCAATTTCATTTGTTGAAAAGGTCCAACATTTAACATTCGTCGGCAACCCAACTCATCAATCAAGGTAACATTCCTCCTCCTATATGCATCCATCACACTTTAAGTCATTACATTTTCCACGCCAACAAGCAAGTTCCCCAATTTAAGGAGCATGATTCCAATGCATAACAAGAGTAACAAATGTCATTCGCATCACACTTATCTAATTTCACATTATTGCGAGAGAATGAGGCACCTTGAACAAAAGAACCGAAACGATGGCTTGCACAGCCTGTTGAAGAAGAACTCCATTGACGACGGTAGATTTGTGGACGAGATTCTTCTCGTCCTCGTCGGTTCTCGAGTGCAATCTGTACCTCTCGAGAGATCCTAAGCAAACATACAACCCTGAATACACCCAATACACCAGAATCGGCACAAATGTACCCAGAAATTCATCGGAAATCCAGAAACCCATCATATCTAATCTCTAATTTGACCAATTCGATACGATAATAAAACAACCCAGAAGAAAAGCATCAATCTTTTCGATTCTTCACGTCGACCAGGCCGAAGAAATGTTCTTCTTTCCGTCGAAAAGAAGACCGAAGACAAAGACGCAAGCGGAGAGAGATGGAGAATTCGAAAGACGTATATATTAAGCCATATGAAATGGTCAAAAGAAGACAAATTATTATTAGGAAGAAATAATGGATGTGAGATTATGAGCATATATATGATTAGGTTCAATGATTATGTTTATTTATGTATTAAAATCATTATAATACACGTTATTGGCTGTCTTCCTCGTGGGCCGGCATTTAAGTTCTACTAAGTTTAAAAACCAACAAAAAGTTACATGAAGTCCATAACTAATATAAATCGAATTCAAAAGAAATAATATATTTGTTTAAAAAAGGTAATGACTTAATGACATGTTAATTATGAGATGAGGTTTAAGTAAAACTAAATTTAGTTTAAATTTTATAATAATTATTATTTATATGGTAATAATACATGTGAATCAAAATAATATAATACAGTATACAACTTTTTTAATGTCTACATGGATTTGGATATAGTTTAAAAAACTAATTCACTATATATGTATGTGTATATATATATATCTTTAATAGTATATAAAAGAGAAGGTAAAGTGAACAGCAAAAATACATATGTCAGATTTTTATTTGTTAAATTTATTTTTTTTATATTTTGATGATTATTCCACCGTTGGATTAATATTTGTTACTGTTCATGAAAGGAACGTTTTTTTGACCATTGGATTGTTCAATTTTTTTCCTGCATTTTTATGTCTTTGAGGCAGCTGACGTTGTTTGATGCGGCGGTCGACAACACAGCAGGCAGGACATCAGATTTGCTTGGCGAACAACGGCGAGAGGATGGCAGATGATAGCAGGCCGGTGGATAGCAGCGCGAGGACGACACATGGCAGCACAGTAGGCAGAACGGTAGAGACCGACGAGGAAGCAGTGGCGGCCATGAAGCAACGATCGATCTGCAAAGAGGAGAACCCAATGGCGGTCAAGAGTTGCACGACGACCAGATCGGAGGACCAATGACCGACGGCAACAGAAGAAAAAAGAAAGAGAGGAAAAAGAGAAAGGAGGCGTTAAGACTGAAGACCTCTCTAAAAAAAAACAAAAAGCAATTTTGAAGGCTAAAATTAGGATTTTGAAATTTTTAAGCTGGATCAAATTAAATAGAAGACCCACAGGCACAGGTTTACAAATTGGGTTGCAGAAAAAAAATGGGAGAAAGAAATCAGATTTTATATTTGATTTTTCAAAAATTATTTAATTATTAATTTTAACTTTTAACATTAAATTTTTTAAAAAAATGGTACTTTTTGAAAATACAATAAAATTATTAAAAAATTGAATTTTAATAACAATTTAAAAAATAAAGTTTTAAAATATGTAATAGTTTTATAAAACATTGAATTATCCTAAATATTAAAAATTATTAAAAATTAAAATTAAATTTATGAAATTTATTTATAAATAATATAACAATTTTTAAATATTTAATTAAATATATAATATAATAAAATGTACGAAGCACATAGACAATACTAGTATATATATATATATGAATACGTTATATTGTATCACAACCTAAAATAACATTATTACAATATATAATCACATTTACATATATTTTAGAAGTTTAACGAATTGATAGCTTTATTACACGTTGTATAAACAACTAAGGTAATAGTGAAATATAGGCTTAATTAGTATACAACTTTTTGATGTATTTAACAAAAACAAACCTTTTTCATGTAATCTCGGACAGGTTGTCTTTCATTGTAGGCTGGAAAGGATTTATATTTAGACCAAAATTAATAATAATTGTTAGTGTAAAACGGGATTTAAAAAAAATACCCTCGTAACATAGAATTGAACTTCAAAACTATCTTAAAATATTGATAACACCGTATTACTCTTGTCATTTAATTAATGGACAATTTTTCTCGTTCCTCTAGAGCACCTCGATTTCTCTTTCCTTATAACACGAAAATTACTGTTCTCATACACCACAACAGATTCGGCGAGAGTAACTTGAAATTGACATCAGATTCGGTGCCAATAGATTAAAATCGTTTGTTAACAACAAAAAAAACTTGCAATTAAGCATCTTTCGTAGAAAAACCAGATATGTATAGTGAGTTTTCGTGTTTCTCCTGTGTTTCTCCTGTGTTTTTCCTTGTTTCTTTTGTGAGTTATGAAAATGAGTCTTTTATTATTGATAAAGTCGCACGGTTGAATTGGATCAATATAAGACTCGTTTATTGAAAACGAGTCCAAACGAGTCATATTTATTGATATGTCAAATGATCGCAATGGGTGACTCGGTCACAGAGTCGCACGGTCGCACTGGGTCAAAGAATCGTACGGTCACACTGTTGCACTGGGTCACAGAGTCGCACGGTCGCACTATTGCACTGGATCACAAAATCGCATGGTCGCACTGGGTCACAGAGTCTCATCGAGGGGTCAAAGGGATCAAAGGTCAAAGGGTCGTAGGGGTCCAAGGGTCACAGAGGTAAAAGGGTCAAAGGGTCGCAAGGGTCAAAGGGTCGCAGGGGTACAAGGGTCGCAGAGGTACAAAGGTCAAAGAGGTACAAGGGTCGCAGAGGTACAAGGGTCGCAGAGGGGTCAAAGGGTCGCAGGGGTACAAGGGTCGCAGGGGTACAAGGGTCGCAAAGGGGTGAAATGGTCGCAGGGGTACAAGGGTCATAGGGGTACAAGGGTCACAGAGGTACAAGGGTCGCAGAGGGGTTAAAGGGTCGCAGGAGTACAAGGGTCGCAGAGGGGTCAAAGGGTCGCACGGTCGCACTGGGTCACAGAGTCTTATCGAGTCGCACGGTCGCAGTGGGTCACATAATTTACCCTCTTTTAATGTTTTTGTTAGAAGTGTAATGGATTCGGTCGATGAGAAAATCACACCGATTTATTTTTTGTATGATGGTAAATGGGAAAAAACTCAAATAGAGAATATGGATGGTTTGGTAGAGTTCATGAAAACCATATAGTATTTTTCTATTGTCCTCCGGTTAGTGTGACATACCAGCAACTGATTGATGAGTTATGCGCAGAGATGATGGTGGAAAATAATACAACGAAGTTGAAGTTAAGCTATTTGCCCAATATTTGTGAAAATAGGAAGGCGACATATATAATGAATGACAAATATCTTATTTGTTATATGTTCGATCGCATAAGAGGAATTCGACCACTGTTGTATGTGGAGATAGAATCGGCAAGTGTGAAGTGTGAAATCGAAGTTGAGAGGGAAATTGATCCTCTAATTCCTGCTTTTGGAGGCATTGCTAAAGAATGTGAGGATGGAGGTGTTGTACATTATGATGATTGTGTTATTGTAGGTCCAAATAACAAAGTAGAGTTGGGAGTAATCCGACGGAAACAATAAATATTTCGGATTCGGATAATTCTGATATTGAACATACAAGCGGGTTAAGAGAAGATGGTGGGTATGCCATGAATGTTGTAGTTGATGAAGTTGTTTGTGGTAGTAGTAAAGTTGCTTTTGATGTGCCAACAGAGCATAAGTATAGTGATGGTGAGAACAATATAGAAATGGTAGTTCACGAGAAGACAGACAACGAAAATAATATCTTTGAGTTCGAAGATGGATTGCATCTTCAAATTGGGCAAGATTTTGATAGCAAGAATGATGTACATGAATTTATAAGGCAGGGTTCAATTGAAGCTTCCTTTAGATATACAACATTGAGATCTAATTCGAAACTGTGGGAAGTACGATGCAGGTTTGCTGGAAGTGGTTGTAAATGGAAATTATGTGTGGCAGCAATCCCGAGTTCCAAACGGTTTAGTGTGAGAACACACCATCCCATTAATAATTGTTCACCTGTATCTAAATGGACCAAAGCTACAAAGGGTACAACGCAATTGGTTAAGGATTATTTGAATGAGGAATATGCCGGGAATTGTGAAGCACCTCCAGAAACAGAATTGATGGCTCGTGTAAAAGCAAAGTATGATATCAATGTATCGTATTTTATGGCATTAAGAGGTAAATGCGGTGCTCAAAAGGAGATTTATGGTGATGACTTTGAACATTATAGGAGGCTTCTAGGGTGGTTGCATATGTTTATAGAAAGAAATCATGGATCTGTCGCAAATCTTCAGTTTGACAGTGATGGGAAAAGCTTCAAATACCTTTTTATGGCTGTCAGAGCGGCTATAAGAGGATGGAAATACATGCGTAAAGTGGTTGCTGTAGATTCAACATTTCTGACTAGAGTGTACAAGGGAGCATTGATTGTGGAGACCGCGCAAGATGGTGAACATCACCAATATCCTATTGCATGGGGAATAGTCGATAGAGAGAAGGACGAATCATGGACGTGGTTTATGTCAAGGTTGACAGAGGTGATACCGGACGGACGTGAGGTCGTTGTGATATCTGATCGCCATAAAAGCTTAATCAAAGCAGCCAAACAAGTGTATAAAAGGTTGATCATGGTTTTTGTGCGCGTCATATATCGCAAAATATAAAGAGCTACATCAATAAAAGGCATGGTAGAAAGACTTCAAAGGGTGATACTGTGGCGGAAATGTTCTTCAAATGTGCAACAACATACACAGTGAACGAATTTTAAATGTTATTGAATGATTTGAAGGTCAGGTACAAAAATGACTTTTGTTGTGAACTCTACCACCCTTGTACCACTTTGTGACCCTTTTACCTCTACGACCCTTGTACCCCTATGTGACCCTTGTGCCTCTGCGACCCTTGTATATCTTCGACTCTTGTGCCTCTTCGACCCTTGCATATCTACGACCCTTGTACCCCTCTGCGACCTTTGTGCCTCTGTGACCCTTGTACCTCTGCGACCCTTGTGTCTCTGCAACCATTGTACCCCTGTGACCCATTGACCCCCTATGACCCTTGACTCCTGCGACCCTTTGACCCTTTTGTACCTATGCGACTCTTGTACCCTTTGTGACCCCTTTACCCCTGCGACCCTTGTACCCCTCTGCGACCCCCTTACCTCTGTGACCCTTGTACCCCTGCGACACTTGTAACTCTGCTACCCTTGTGACTGTTGTGACATTTGTGGCCATTTTTTACCTTCGTGACCTTTGCGCATGTATCATAATATTGCAAAGTATTTGGAGAAAGAGTAACTTGATCCGGTTAAATGGGCAAACTGAAAATATAAGGGGGAAATGTACAAATTATTAACCACTAATTGCGCCAAGTCAATAAATTCAACGTTGAAGAAGTAAAAAAAGTTTATGATCCTAGGGATAGATATTTGTTTGGGAAAGACAGTGGAATGGTTCAATAGGTATAGGTTTGAAGCAGCTACCGGTGGTGATTCTCAAATGCTAACACCCGACGTTGAGAAAACGTTACATAAATGATTTGGACATGCATCCAAGTATGATGTTATTGAATTGAACAGTCTTAGTGATGCGTATGAGGTGAAAAATGAGATGAGTAGAAGATTTGTAGTGAGTCTTCAAAATAGAACGTGCGACTGCAAAATGTTTGATATGGATAAGTATCCATGTAGTCACGCAATTGCGACAACACATAAGGTTGGTAAAGGTCGCAAGATACCACATCTATGTTCAACATACTACCTTCGGGAGACATGGCATTTGGCTTACCAAGAAACCGTGTATCTGGTTCCTGATTGCAGTGATTGGGACATTCGTCCTCAATATACTAAAGTTACGGTTCTACCTCCTATGCTGGCTGAGAAAAGGCAAAGTGGGAGGCCTAAAAAGAATCGCTATCTAGACCCGGTGAGGCTCAGAGAAATACCCCATCTTCATCGAGATAAACCCAATCTTCATCAAGACAAACCCCATCTTCATCGAGACAAATTCCATCTTCAAATGCCAGCATCACTGAGAGTGTTTGGAACGTGACAACCGAGACAACGCCGACTTCAAAAAAAAGAAAGGTTTGTTAGTGTGTAATATTATATTATTTGTATTATTTTGATTTAAAATTTTGTGACGTTCATCATTATAATTCGATAAATTCTTCATTATAATTCAACCCATGCAACCCTTGCTGACGTTGCGACCCTTGCTTTTGTTTCGACCTTTTGACCCATGCGACCCTTGCGGCCATTGCGACCATTATGACCCTCCATTGCGACCTTTGCGGCTAGTCTTTTCGATGTCAGACTCTTAGCTTTTCCAATGCAAGCTATATTAATCGTCAAAGTCTTTTTCATGGAGTACCGTGCCAATGGATACTGATGTCAGACTACTGGCTTTTCTAGTACTAGCTATGCTTTTTATTTTACCAATACCACACTCAAAACCATTACGACACGTCACTGTAATAACCTCGGAAGGAACCTCCTTAGCGCCAACCTCTTCGACAGGACCCACTGTAGTATCCTCGGCAGGAACCTTTTCGTCTGGGACGTATTGGACAGGATCAGCTGGAGTATCTTCGGCAGGAACCTCCTCAGTGGGGATGTCTTCCACATGACCCTTAAAAGGGTCCTCTTCGTCGGTGACTTCATCGACAATATCCACCGAAGCATCTGTATACAATTACTTCATTCATTAGACTCATCGTTTGTTACTTGATGCGACCCTTGCGACCCATGCGACTCATGCCGACTCTCGATGGAAATTGACTCAAATGAACTTTTTTACTATATATTACTTACTTGGTGGAACTTCATTAGGAGTAACGACTGCAGTAACCTCTCTGGAAATGCATTCAATTAGAGGCATGGTGGCGGCACATGTGAGATTTTCAACTAATCTCGAGAGTCATTTTCAGCCTCTGAACTCAATCTGCTCTTCGTTTGGCTCTTGTCTTGATACTGGATATGGACGTCGAAGGAATTCAAAATCATCATTTCTAATAGTTTCGGAAGATTGGTTTGCGGTGCTCGCATCTTTCTCGGCAGATTTTGATTTTGCCTTTTCAACACCTTTGGGATTTATCGCCTTTGATTTTGGATTATGCAAATGAAACTCGACATCCCTTAGAAGGTCTCTTACGGTGTTGATAATTCTTTTCTCCGACTTCTTTATTTCCTCTATTAATTTCTGCTCAAGTGTCAGAGGGACTGCAACTTCTTCTCTTTCAGCTGCAACTTCATCATTACCTTCTCCTTCAGTTTCATCCTCACCTTCTCTTTTAGCTTCAACTTCAACATCACCTCATCTTTCTTCATCAGCTTCAGCAACACCTACCCTTCCTTCGTTTTCGTCATCTTCAACCCCTATTATTTTTTCACTCACGCTTTTCTTCCTCTTAGTCCCCTTTCCTTTCCTTTCTTTTGATCACCAAGAGCTGCTTTTCGCGTCAGCAGTTTTTGCTTATGAATGTCCTCCCAACAAATACCGGATTTCTATAAAGATGTTCCATCCATATCTGAACATCGGGATCGTGGCATCCCTCGTAATCTTCTAGATAAAAAAGTAAAGCTTTCTCTTCGTGTTCAGCACGAAGAATACTTCGAATCTCCTGAAAAACAAAAATTAACCATTATTACCCTCTGTGTAATTGTTACCCTTGTGACCCTTAATTGTTACCTTAGAATCTCCGATCAACCTTATCACATCTACATACTTCGGATAAAAACTAGATTTAACCATCTTCTTGCATATTCTTGGGCATGATGGATACGCATCCATAACATCAACATACCATCCCTTTCCGCCCAACCTAAGGATGGTTTCGAATGGAGTAAGTGGAACATTAAAACAAAATGATAAGAATGCAAAAAGTACGAAAATATTCAAGTTATTCGAATAATATATACTTACCATTAGTGGGATCACGAAACTGCCACAATACCATTTTGGTTTCGATGATTCCCCGCTAACGTGCTTGCGGCAAGTACCCACAATCTTCTCGAATGTGTAACGCCCCCATAGAAAGCCTTCACAAAAATCCAAGTCGTCAACCATGTCAATGAGATCATGGCTGATAGTGTTGTCTGATGAAGGCTTGTGAGGCATAACTTGCGCCAACAACATCAAAGTTGCCAACCTCGTCTGGTCGTCGGGATTCTTTGCCTTCACAAGCTTTTCACTGACTTGTGCGGGGGTCACCTTTCCACGGCCGAAATTCTTCAGACTGAATGTATTACCCCTTTTGGACTCCCATCCATTGGGATATGGTTCACATTTCAATTCGGAAATTGGTGCGTGCTCCACTATAGAGTACCAGATGGTAACACCGTTTAAGACGAACCACAACTCCTTCTTGTCCCGTACAATCACGGAGTGATTTAGTAGGATAGACATTTGGACCTTTGTCAATGTGGAGTCACATTGGAAATGAAATAAATGCCTAAATTGTGACTCCTTCTCGAAGTAATGCAACTCGTATTCATCTAAGATTCTTCTAAGCTTTGTTATTGTCTCGTGAGGATAACACTTGGTGGGGATCTTTGGCATTTTGTCCATGTGCTTGAATTCATACAAAAACTTCGGCTTTGGTTCCACCTGCAAAATAACCAATTAAGAATACATTAGACTTTTACCGACTCAAGCGACCCGTGCGACTCAACCGACACTTGCGACCCATGCGACTCAAACGATCCTTGGACCCTCCGCGACACTCAACTGACTCATTGAGACTCAAGCGACCCATGCGACTTAATTGACCCATGCGACCCATGTGACTCAAACGACCCTTAGACCCTCTGCGACACTCAACCGACTCACTAAGACTTAACGACCCATGTGACTCAATTGACCCATGCGATTCAAGGGACCCACGAGGCATAATATCAAGCGACCCATGCGACTCAATGACATAAGCGACCCATGTAACTCAAACGACCCTTGCGATTCAATGACACAAGCGACCCATGTGACTCAAACGATCCTTGCGATTCAATGACACAACGACCCATGCGACTCAAACGACCCCTGGACCCCCTGCGATGCTCAATCGACCATTATGACCCAACCGACTCACTAAGACTCAACTGACTCACTGAGTCAAAGATGGTCATGCAACTCCTCCGACTCTTGCGACTCAACCGACTCACTGGCACTCACACCCATTTCAAATCAATAAACCATTTTGCGATTCGATAGCCTGTAAAACCCTAGAAATCGATGTACTTACACTTATTGACGCCATTGAAGATTGACTCGTGCCCTGTTCTTCACTACTGCTGCTGGTTCTAGCCATTTCCTTCTTACCAACTTCAAATCGATCCCTTTCAAATTCGAAATCACTTCTTCTTTCTTGTTCTAAACTTTGAAACATGTTTTCACGTCGAAAAACTGTTCGTCTTTCTTGCTTTTGACACGGTTTGTCAGTTTTTCACGTTGAAAAACTGTAGAACATGTGTTTTTTCACGTTAAAAAATTAAGGGCAAATTTGTCTTTTCTTCGGTTTTTTATCCTATTTAATAATTATTTTCACAAGGGTATTTTTGAAGCACTCTAGCCCTATGAGGGTATATTTGATATTCCCCCGTGTAAAACTCATGTTTCTTTGTGTTTACCTATTTTGTCTATTTCTATGTTTTGTATTTATTTTATTGTTTCTCACGTTTAGGTCAACATATTATTTCCGTCACATATTTAAAAATTCTGTCTATAACATTTCATTTAAAATTATTTTAAACCAATCAATTTTAACCCGATGTTTGATCTATTTTTTACCCGATTTGATCCAGAATTAATTTTGACCCGGATTATACTCAATTTTGATCCGGTATAAGTGTAATTTTTGACTCGGTTTAGACTCAATTTTGACCCGATATAGGTGTAATTTTGACTCGATTAAGACTCAATTTTGGCCCGATTTAGGCTCAAAGTAAACCAAAATTTGAGACCAATTTTGATCTGGTTTAGGCTTAATTTAAACCGGAATTTGGATCCAATTTTGATTTGTTTATACTTAACTTTAACCATAATTTGAAACCAATTTGACTTAGTTTAGACTCAATTTTAACAAAAATTTGGATCCAATTTTAAAATTTACCGGATTAAAATCAAAACAATAAGAAATTTTAACCAACTAAACTTCAATTCAAACAAAAACCGATTCTTATCGGTTTTTCAAATTTGACGTAAATTTAGTCTAATTTTGACTCGAATTAGATGCAATTTTGAGACAATTTCATGCAATTTTGAGTGATTCGGGTTTTAATCGAGTGAAAATCAAAATTACACCGAAATTGCAATCAAAATTGCATCCAATTTTGATTTTCACCCGATTAAAACCCGAATCAATATGAAATTTTAACCGAAGTAAACCGAAATTTAAACAAAAACAAACTCTTTTCCTTTTATTCGAATTAGAACCAAATTTTGCCCAATTTCAATCAATTAAATCTCGAATCACTCAAAGTTGCATCAAAATTGGGTCAAAATTGCACTTAATTTGAGTCAAAATTATACCAATTCCGGGTTAAAAATCGAACAACCGTATAAGAACCAGTGTTTGCTTAAAATTTGGTTTAATTTGTTGAATTTCATATTGATTCGGTTTTTAATTGGATGAAAATCAAATTTGGATCAAAATTGTACCAATTCGAGTCAAAATTATACCAATTTCGGGTTAAAAATCGAACAACCGATAAAAATAGGGTTTTATTTAAATTTCGGTTTAATTTTTAATGAATTTTATATTGATTCGGGTTTTAATTGGATGAAAATCAATATCGGGTCAAAATTGAACCCAATTCGAGTCAAAATTATATCAATTTCGGGCAAAAATCGAACAACCCAATAAAAATCGATTTTTCATTTAAATATCGATTTAATTTTGTTAAATTTCATACTGATTCGGGTTTTAATTAGATGAAAATCAAAATTGAATCCAAATTATGGTCAAATTTGAGTTTAATCCAGATCAAAATTGAGTCTACATCATGTTAAATTTGGATCCAAATTCTAGTCAAAACTGACCCTAAAACGAGTCAAAATTAGATCTGAATCGGGTAAAAATTGAACTTAAACTAGATTCAAATTGAAAGACATGATTGTAAAAGATAAAAAAGAAAATAAGATTAAGACCAAACACAATATAAAGATAAAAAAGAAAATAAGATTAAGACCAAACACAATATAAAGAGGAATAAGCAAAATTGTTTAACATGAGAAATTATTTTACCCTAATTATTATTGTTACAAAGCAATTTAACCCATAAATTCACATGTATTCCATAAATTCACATGTCCTGAGCTTTCACTTTAATTATACGATTTATTATATTTTCACACTAAAATTGTTTAAAAAGTAGTTGTTTCGCCACACAATACAAATATAAAATATTATTATTAAAAAAAATAAAAACTTAAAACTTTATTCGAATTATATAAAGAATAATTTTTATTTCATAACGATATTTAATATATGTGTTGTTAGTTAATTTTTAAAAAATGAAAAGTTTCATGGTAAAACAATTTAGGGAAATTATAGACAAAACAAAGACTTGTAATAATTAATTGGGCCTAAGTTGGGCTTTATTATTAATAGTCCAAAAAGAATAATTAACTAATTAACCATAATTAAATGCGACAATTCTTGATAAAAAAACTGAACAGCAATTAATACGGTATTTTAATAAACATCCACCGACATTTTCTTCACGATCTTCGGTTGTGGTGTGAGATCTTCACCTCAGGTAAAATGCTTGTTCGAATCTTCCGTTCGATGTTCATTTCTTTCGGAATCTGGTATTGATTTGTAGTGAGTGTACTCTTTTGTCTTACAAATGTCGGATTTCAGATGTTTTTTTTGTACATAGATACGAGAGATTGTAGAAGATACGATGATATTGTGAGAATCTATCTAAGGTCTTCTCATATGTCCTTTATTTTGTTGCTGATCCGATTTCCCCCAGATTCGGGAGGCTCTCGTTTTAAGTTGTTCGTTTAGGAATTTAACCTCTCGGAATTCTACTAAGTGTTCCGATTAATCTGTCCAATTGATCTCAGTTTTCTGTTTGGTCTAATTTGATTTTGGGTTCCAGTGTTCTGCTTCGAATCCTGTTTGAACTATATATGTTTCTGTGTTGTGTGTATCAAAGTGGAAACTATTGCAGATGAGAAGGTTGAGACGATGTTACCAGAGAGAAGAAGTATCACTGGTTCTGTTCTGACTTGTGTTGGACAGAATGAACATGTTTTTTCGCTTCTTCCAAGGGGAAGGAGATTTGGTCGGGCAGCCAAACTGAAGCTCTCTCACTGCTTGTGCTTCCTTGCTCTTCTCTTCCTTGTGTCTTGCTTGGTCTCTGGTTATAAACTATTCTTCCATGGTGAGCTTTTCAAGTGGAAAGTTTTAATACTTCCTTATATGTGTACTAATGTGGAACTCTTTCTCATATGGTGTAGGTTTTGAATTCCCGCCTCATTCCGATAAAAATTGTAAGTGCATCCTCCCACTCCCTTGCTTTTGATTCTACCCATGTTCCTCTAGGTTGTAAGCATCTGTATGGCCCTCAGGCCCTGTACTAACTGGATTTCAAAGTGCAGTTTACCACGAAAATCAATTTTTTTCGTCACCCGAGCTTGAAAAAAGATTAGAGGTATCCAATCTTGGAAAACCACCAGGAAGCAAGCGAAAGAATAAGCGTATGGACAATGTCTCTTCTTTTTTGTGGTTATACTATTGAATGTTTTCCATATCATTTGTTTCACTCGAATATTTGGGGGCTCTATTAAGACAACTGTTGATTGATCAAACCAATTGTTATATTGCAGATTTCCCTTGTGATGTGGCACTTGCTGCTTCAGTTGATCACATATTAGAGCCCAGGGAGTACTTAAATTTCACCCAGTTTACCACAAGGTATGTGACCATAGAGAAAAAATTTGCGGCGACCAAATTGTATAAACCTAGATTTGGGGGACATCAGACACTCGAGGAAAGAGAGAAATCTTACTATGCAGTAAACCAGACGGTTCATTGTGGCTTTGTTAAAGGTTCTCCTGTATTTCAGAATACTGGATTTGAATTGACTGAGACAGATAAGGCATACATGAGGAGTTGTGTAGTTGCAGTGTCTTCTTGTATTTTTGGGAGCTCTGACTTTCTAAGGAGACCTGCTAGCAAAAAGGTAGAATCATCTTCTGAGGCATAGATCTTGTCATGTATTAGATTGTCTATGTTGCTTTGACTGGTCTGAACATTTGTTTGCCCTTCAGTGCAAAACATTTTTTTCTTGTTATATGCTCTAATGGGAGAAAGGATACGTACAGACAGCTTGTGCAATTTGATATGATTATCATTTAGCGCAGATTATATAGGTGCTTGCCTCACATCGCTTCTGTGTCATGTATGTTGCAGATTAGTGAATTTTCAAAGCAAAATGTTTGTTTAGTCATGTTCGTGGATGAGCCAACACTTGCAAAATTGTCTATTGAGGGGCATGTACCTGACGAGCGGGGATATGTTGGTTTGTGGAAAATTGTTGTGGTGAAAAACCTGCCTTACGCAGACATGCGAAAGACTGGAAAGGTGCCAAAATTTCTGTCACACCGACTTTTCCCTTCTTCTAGGTGAGGTTAGTTCTCTAATACCCAAGCTTTTTTTAATTCTTCTCCATATCTCTTGCTTGAACTTGAATTTGTGACCAAACTTCAATGCTCATTGTCAGGTATTCCATTTGGATTGATAGTAAGATGAGACTTATTATAGATCCTATGTTGATTATCGAGCTCTTTTTATGGCGGACAAAATCAGAGTATGCCATATCGAACCATTACGATCGCCACTGTGTTTGGGATGAGGTGATGCAGAACAAACGGCTGAATAAGTACAACCACTCACTTATTGATGAGCAGTTTCTGTTCTACCAAACGGATGGACTGACAAAATTTGACCCTTCAGACCCAAATTCTCCTCTTCCAAGTTGTGCGTATCGCCTCTCTCTCTCTCACACACACATGCGCGCACACACATACATATACACAAAGAGGCATGCATACACTCACTTTGATGTTTTTTTCGGCAATTATTCATGGTTTCTGTTGTGTCTTATGTAGATGTTCCTGAAGGTTCCTTCATAGTAAGGGCCCATACACCTATGTCGAACTTGTTTTCTTGCCTGTGGTTCAACGAAGTTGATCGATTTACCTCACGTGATCAACTAAGTTTCGCATACACATACCTAAAACTGCAGAGGTCGAATCCAGATAGACCCTTCTTCCTCAACATGTTCAAGGTATAACATATATATATATATATAGCATATATTCAAACGCATATCGTATTGCATTTTTGTCTAATCCATTGGCCCGTGCAGGACTGTGAGCGTCGAGCATTGACTAAACTCTTCCGGCATCGTGCAGATCCATCGCTTCCACCTCCTGCTTGATTGATTAAGTATGGTATCATCTTTCACCTAATTGTTCCAGAGCAACTAGAAAAAGATTTCTATTGTGAATTTCAAAAGAGTACGATCGCCTCCACCTCTTATTATCCTTTTACTCTTGCATTCAGGCTTTCAGATCATTGTGAAGACTGTAACGCTAAACAATATCTTTACTCAGAGCTTGGACGAAGATGAAGCTCGGAAGAACACATAACAATCGTGAACGAATCCCGCGGGCGTCAAAGGCATACAAACAATTTGGCATTCAGTAAAATCGGTAAATTTATCCTCGTAACGACGGAATCAATGCAAATTTAAGGGGGCTGAGAGTGAAGAGTTTGAAAATGGCTTTATAGTGTTCATAGATGAGAAGCAACTAAACAAAGGGAGCTGAAGCTGTTCTTCTTGGTAAGATTACTTTAACAAAGCAGTCGTGATTTATGCTGTTTCCTTCTTGAAACATATTAATTTTCTACTTTCAATGTACCTTGTTTCAGTTGTAACATTACTTTCTCTGTCTCTCATGCAATTTTTAAGATCGATTTTATAATTTGCATTTTTTTTGGGATATATAAATTTTACGGTGGATTTAAATTTGAGTTTTCATATATTTCGGTTTTTATGATGAATTATCAACTAGATTTTCATAACCGCAAAAGAGGCATGTGTAAAGTAATTATGAATAAAACTGGAAATTTTTAAAATTTATGTATCAATTCAGAAGAAGATCCAGGTTCTCCAAAATTGCAAAAATAAAACAAGATAAATAATTTGCCATACGATTGTTAACGAACCGCTGTTTTAATAACTCGTAACTAATATAAAAATTATATATTTTAATTGGTTTGTTTATTTAAATAAATAATCAATAGTTTAAAACTATTAATTTAATGTGAGTTTAACACGATTTGTATTAAAGGAAAAATTTCTATCGCTGTTATCGGTTTAGTAGATTTGAATATATACAACTAGTTTGGGGAATTCAAAGATATTTTTGTAGGACTAAAACACTTCAAAAATATCCTTTTATGAAAAAAAATTCAACTTCAAATCTACCCTTAAAATATTGATAACCCCATATTACGTTTGTCCTCTAATCAGTCGACAATTTTCTCTCTGTTCCATAGCATTTCGATTTCTCTCTCTCATATGGCGCGAAAATTTTTGTTCTCCCACACCATAGCAGATTCGGCGAGAGTAGCTCGAAATCGGCATCAGATTCGTTGTCAAATAGATTGAAATCGTTTGTTGTCAACAAAGAAGCTTACAATTAAACACGTTCCGCAGAAAAATCAAGTATGTACAGTGAGTTTTTTGTGTTTCTCTTGTGTTTTTCTTGTTTCTTTTGTGAGTTATGAAAACGAGTCTTTTATTATTGATGTAGTCGCACGGTTGCACTGAGTCAATATAAGACTCGTTTATTAAAAACGAGTCTAAATGAGTCATATTTATTGAAATATCAAATGATCGCAATGAGTGACTAGGTCAAGAAGTCGTACGGTCGCACTGTTGCAGTGGGTCACAAGTCGCAAGGTCGCACTGGGTCACAGAGTGTCATCGAAGGGTCAAAGGGATCAAAGGTCAAAGAGTCACAGGGGTCGCATGGGTACAAGGGTCGCAGAGGTAAAGGGGTCACAAAGGGGTCAAAAGGTCGCAAGGGTCAAAGGGTCGCAGGGGTACAAGGTTCACAGAGGTACAAGGTCACAGAGGCACAAGGGTCGCAGAGGCACAAGGGTCGTAGAGGGGTACAAGGGTCGCATGGGTACAAGGGTCGCAGATGGGTCAAAGGGTTGCAGGGGTACAAGGGTTGTAGAGGGGTTAAAGGGTCATAGGGGGTACAAGGGTCACACGGTCGCACTGGGTCACATAGTCTCATCGAGTCGCACGGTCGCAGTGGGTCACATAATTTACCCTCTTTTTATGTTTTTTGTTACAGGTGTAATAGATTCGGTGTATGAGAAAATCACACAAATTTATTTTTTGTATGATGGTAAACGGGAAAAAAACCCCAAATGGAGAAACTGAATGGGTTGGTAAAGTTAGGAAAACCAGAGAGTATTTTTCTATTATCCTCCGGTTAGTCTGACATACCAGCAATTGATTGATGAGTTATGCGTAGAGATGATGGTGGGAAATAATACAACGAAGTTGAAGTTAAACTATTTGCCAAATATTTGTGAAAATAGGAAGCCCTAATATATATAATAAATGACATGAATCTTATTTGTTATCTGATCGATCGCATAAGAGGAATTCAACCACTGCTGTATGTGGAGATAGAATCGGCAAGTGTGAAGTGTGAAATCAAAATTGAGAGGAAAATTGAGCCTCTAATTCCTGCTTTTGGAAGCATTGCTAAAGAAGGTGAGGATGGAGGTGTTGTAGATTATGATGACTGTGTTATTGTAGGTCTAAATAACAAAAGTAGAGTCGGGAGCAATCCGACAGAAACAATAAATATTTCGGATTCGAATAATTCTGATAGTGAACATACAAGCAGGTTAAGAGAAAATGGTGGGTGTGCCATGAATGTGGTAGTTGATGAAGTTGTTTGTGGCAGTAATAAAATTGATTCTGATGTGCCAACAGAGCATAGGTTTGGTGATGGTGAGAACAACTTGGAAAGGGTAGTTCACGAGAAGGCAGACAATGAAAATAATATATTCGAGTTCGAAGATGGATTGCATCTTCAAATTGGGCAAGAGTTTGATAGCAAGAAGGATGTACATGCATTTGTAAGGAAGGGTACATGATGTGGTTAATCTCTAGTAATAATTACCTAGACTAACGCTTCCGCAAGAATACAGATCGTATAGTACCAGGGTCGTACACAAGGAATCGATGCAACTCTAAAGCTAGTAACTAATGAATAGAACGTGTAAAATCAATAGGTGAATCGAATACGAATGAAGATAAACTATCTAACTAACTAACGGTTTAAACTCAATAGACTAGACACCACAGGTTTCGAGAGATGCACGATGATGCAACGAAGTTCTAACAAGATCATGGTTATAGATATCGTTACGTGTTCGGGAAATTCAAGCTCTTTTCTAGGGAATGACTCTCCCGATGCCTAAACCCACTATCTAGCATGCGTATACCAATCTCCCAATTGTGTATCTCACCTACTAGACGCATTAAGATCGCTATCCTAATTCCTAAGTTCAATCGACCGACCGACCAAGGTTCTAAATCAATTGAGATTTCATATCATGGCTACGTTCCAAAATCCAACTCATCTCCCAATGCAATTAGATTTTTATAAATCATTCATTCAAGCTACCAACAAGAATAAAAGCATTACAAACAGCCAATCAATCCGAAAAGAACGAATATTATAACCAAGCATAAGAACAAAAACTTCATTACATATCGGCAAAGCTCTCTAACCCATGGCTATGGACCTACTCGGACATGAACTCAGCAAAAGAAACACAAAAGATAACTATCTTAGACATAGATAAAGAATGAGATCCCTCCCTATTCTATTACCGACGTCTTCAACAGCTCCTCCACGCTCCGGCTTCGTCGTCCCGTCCTTGCCCTTGTACGCGTTCTGCTCTTTCTACTCTCTCTTCGTGTGCTCTGTTTTCTCTCTAATTTTCTGTACGTCTCTTGCTGCTGAAGCTCTCCCCTTTTAGCCCTCTTTCTCCTCTTGCCTTTTCTCTAATCTTTCCTCTTTGGCCGTCCTCTTTTCTTCCTCTCTAGTGGCTGGAATTTCCTTTTTCTTACAGCCAGTGAAGTTTTCCTTTTCCGAGGTTTTCCATTTCTTGTTTTTCCATTCATGTGTAATTGTCAACCTTTCCTCCTTATTTTCCAGCCATTTAGCTCCTCATTCTCTTATCTAACCATATTTCTATTTGGTTTAAGTAGCCAACACGTTCCTTTTCTTGTTTAGCTAAATTTCCTTTTTCGCTAGTTTCCATTTTCTTCAACAACTTGTATTTCCTTTTCCTATTGTGCAGCAACGATTTCCTTTTCCTTTTTCCTTCTTTTCCTCTTTGCTTCGCTGCCTTCTTTCTTGTTCTTTCATTTCCATTAATTTTTTCTATCAAGCATTTCCATTTTCTATCTTTGACGGTCGGAATTTCCAATTCTCGTGTAGGCGGCAATCTTTCCATTTTTGTGTAGGCGGTTGGAAGTTTACATTATGTTCCAGCAACTTGCTTCTATTTTACATAAAACATGTTTCCTTTTCATGTTCCAACCGTGCTCTTCTTACTTTTGTTCTAGGAACCGAAATTTTCCATTTTTGTTCCAACCACTGAATGTTTCCATTTTCGTAAACGGCCATTGTTTCCATTTTTTTGTAAGCGGCCATTGCTTCCATTTCTCTTCTTCGGTTTATGATTCTTTGGATGCTGACCGTGATAGCTGATAGGAGAGTGGTTTTGCTTAGTTTTGCTTCATTTACTCGTGTTTGTATCCCGATATCTTCATTCACTGCAAAACACGAGAAAACGATGAAAGAGGACTATATGATCCTTTAATGCTTGGTAAAATTCAAATGAATGATGAAACAAACTATAAAAAGAGACTAAAATACTATAACAAAATAGACGTTATCAGTACAATTGAAGCTTCCTTTAGATATACAACATTGAAATATGATTCGAAGCTGTGGGAAGTACGATGCAGGTTTGCCGGAAGTGGTTGTAAATGGAAATTACGCGTGACAACAATCCCGAATTCAAAATGGTTTAGTGTGAGAACACACCATCCCATTCATAACTGTTCACCTGTATCTAAATAGACTGAAGCTACAAAGGGTACAACACAATTGATTAAGGATTATTTAAATGAGGAATATGCTGGGAATTATGAAACACCTCTAGCAAAAGAATTGGTTGCTCGTGTAAAAGCAAAGTACAGTGCCAATGTATCATATTTGATGGCATTAAGAGGCAAATGCGGTGCTCAAAAGGAGATTCGTGGTGACGATTTTGAACATTATAGGAGGCTTCTGTCACGGCACTAGGAATCACTATGAACCGTGATCGGCAGTAAGTCTAACCCTTAATCAACCTTTCCGAAATGAACACACACGAGACTCTTTTTCTGTGGAAATACTCGGAACTTTTTATTACTTTCGTGAATCAGTACAACGTGTTCTACATTCGGTCCGTATCGGGTCTATATAAGGCAGGGACAAGCCCCCACTGCCTGGGCGGTTACAAGGTCATTACTCCCGCAGTTATGGCCCATTACTCGGACGGTTACGTAATCTAGCATTCAAGGCCCATTTACTTGGCCGTTACGATATCCCCACATTAACGGTCATTTACCCAGCCGTTACGAGACTTCCCACGTTCGCCACTCGTGCTAAGGTGCAACCGCTCGTCCAGCTCAGCAATCATCCGTCCAGTTTAGCAATCGTCCATCCAGCTCACCACCCGTTCGTCCAGCTCCGCAACTGCTATCCGTCGGGTCCAGCATCAAGTTCTACCAAGTATCGTTCCGGGCCAACCCGATGGCCATGGTCTTGGGCTGTACCGCCCCCACGGTTCGCCCATCGGTCACCTTGTCATACGCCCCGCGTACGTGAATACTCATTGTGACGCAAGGCACGCCCATCACAACGGTCGTCCCTCTGAACGCGGTCCACCCTAGGACCCAGGGTATCACGGCCTCGGGCCGTACTGCCCCCACAGTATGCCCACCGGTCACCTTGTCATACGCCTCCACGTATGTGATTACTCGTTGTGACGCAAGGTACGCCCATCACAACGATCGTCCCTCTGGACGTGGTCCACCGTAGGACCTAGGGTGTTACAAACCACCCCCACCAGAGGAGCTTGATGCCCTCGTCAAGAACTCCCGGAACTTGTCCTCGAATAGCCGCAACGTGGTGCCACATTTCCACGAGGCCTCAGCTTCGGGACTTCCCTTCCAGGGCACCAAGAACTCGACCCTACGGTTCCTTTTTGCTCTGGTCCTTGACTCTCCGATCAAGGATTTTCTCCACCTCACGGTCGAACTCCGTCCGAACCGTCGGAGGATTCCGCAAGATCTGCAGATGGATCGCTCCCGGATCCTGCACGAAAGACTTAAGATAACTCACATGAAAAGTTGTGTGTACCTTTAGTCTCTCCAGCAACCCTAGCCGATACGCCACGGCTCCACCTTTTCCTTCGCCAAGAGAAGTCCGTCATACCTCGGGACCACTGCTCGCAGAGTGTTCGTGGCGCCGATCCTCTTCCAAATTTGAGGCGTCAGCTTCAGCAACAATGGTTCTCCCACATTAAACGTGAGCGGTCGGAGACACTTATCTGCGCCCTTTTTTCCGTCTTGCTTTCGCTAAGCTGTCACTGGCCTCCGCCAGCATTTCCTGTCGATTTCCCACACACCGATCAGCAGCAGGACAATTAGATTTTTTACCTTGTATACGTATCCTCTCCGTTTGCCCATCCGTCTGAGGATGGTTGGCCGTTGAAAACTTCAACTCCGAACCCATTGCATTGAACAATCTCGTCCAGCACCTTCTTGTAAACCGCGCATCCCAGTCGCTCACAATGTCCCGCGATAAGTCCAAAGTACTTCACCATGAACCACGTTTCCAACCACATTCCCAACGTTTCGATCCAGGGACCAACTCGATGGTATGGTCAACGGGCCTTCGTAGGGTTTCCCAATTTTCTTTTTTTTTGCTCTGGCGGTATTCTCTCCGTGATCTCCGCCAACACACCCCGAGTTTGTCGAGGATTTTACTCGTTTTCCTCATCTCCGGAGGGACTTTCGGCTTTCAACGCAGCCCGTAGTGCTGCGAGCCTTTGCTTCTTCGGACAGTCCCTCATGAGGTGCGGTCCTTTGCAAATGAAGCAACCGCCTGCTTTTCCGGAAACACCAATTTCCCCTTTCACGGATTTCCCACCGGCGTATTTATCCGACTCCTCGTACCCTTGGTAGTGCTTTCTTTTCTTCCCGCTTTCCTTCTGGGTCGGGTCACTGTACAGCGATACCGCCTTGAAATCAGCCAACGCCTCGGCTGCAATTGTCGCCGCGTCTAAGGTGTTAACCCTTTGACGTCGCAGTTCAATCTGCGCCCAAGGCTTCAGCTCGGAGAAGAAGTAGAACAGCTTGTCCTCCTCCGACATATTCTTCACGTCTAGCAGGTGGGACATGAACAATCGGACGTACTCTCGCGGAGTACCAGTCTCCTGAAGATTTTTCAGTTTCTCCCGCGCCATGAACGAGACATTAGTCGGCAGAAACTGATTCCTCAGGTCTCCTTTCATTTTCTCCCAGGACGCATTCGGGACATTATTTCCCCCAGAATGGTCGCTAGAAGATAGGAGCGTGCGCCACCACAGCTTGGCATCACCGACAAGGAAGGTCGCGGCAACATCCACCTTGTGCTCCTCAGGGAAATTCGTGGTCTTGAAGTAATGCTTCACGTCCCATAAAAAGTTCTCGACGACCCTTGCATCCCGAACACCCTCGAATGACTTCGGACTCGGGATGTGGACTCGTTGGGATAAATTTTCCTTATCCTTTGCCGCTAGTGCCGCCTTCCGCGCACTAATCTCCTCCTAGAGGACCTCGACAATCCCATCGTTTCGAATAGCCCCATTCGACGAACTGGGGTCAGTAGGGGGAGTGTTCCGGGGTCCGATTCCTAAACCCTAAACCCTAAACCCTAAACCTTCCGAGAGACCGAACCACGGTATCGTCGGGATTTATGGGGTGATCACCGTTGATACCCAGGAAACTTTCAATCCGGTCGATCCGTTCATACGTCCTCATTCTCGGCATTGCGGGATTCTTCCAAATGATCCGCAACCGGGGCTCTGATACCAAATTGTCACGACACTGGAAATCACTATGAATCGTGACCGGCAGTAAGTCTAACCCTTACTCAGCCTTTCCGAAATGAACACACACGAGACTTTTTTTCTGTGGAAATACTTGGAACTTTTTATTACTTTCGTGAATCAGTACAACGTGTTCTACATTCGGTCCGTATCGGGTCTATATATAAGGTAGGGACAAGCCCCCACTGCCTGGGCGGTTACAAGGTCATTACTCCCACAGTTATGGCCCATTACTCGGATGGTTATGTAATCTAGCATTCATGGCCCATTTACTCGGCCGTTACGATATCCCCGCATTAACGGTCATTTACTCGGCCGTTACGAGACTTCCCACGTTCGCCACTCGTGCTAAGGTGCAACCGCTCGTCCAGCTCAGCAATCATCTGTCCAGCTTAGCAATCGTCCATCCAACTCACCGCCCGTTTGTCCATCTCCGCAACTGCTATCCGTCCGGTCCAACATCAAGTTCTACCAAGTATCGTTCCGGGCCAACCCGATGGCCATGGTCTTGGGCCGTACCGCCCCCACGGTTCTCCCATCGATCACCTTGTCATATGCCCCGCATACGTGAATACTCATTGTGACGCAAGGCACGCCCATCACAACGGTCGTCCCTCTGGACGCGGTCCACCCTAGGACCCAGGGTATCACGGCCTCGGGCCATACTGCCCCCACGGTACGCCCACCGGTCACCTTGTCATACGCCTCCGCATACATGATTACTCGTTGTGATGCAAGGTACGCTCATCACAACGATCGTCCCTCCGGACGTGGTCCACCCTAGGACCCAGGGTGTTACAGCTTCCAGGGTGGTTGCATATGTTTACAGAAAGAAATCATAGATTTTTCGCAAATCTTCAGTTTGACAGTGATGGGAAAAGCTTCAAATACCTTTTTATGGCTATCAAAGCGGCTATAAGAGGATGAAAATACATGCGTAAAGTGGTTACTATGGATGCAACATTTCTGATAGGAGTGTACAAGGGAGCATTGATTGTGGCGACTGCGTAAGATGGTGAACATCACCAATATCCTATTGCATGGGGAATAGTCGATAGAGAGAAGGAAAAATCATGGACGTGGTTTATGTCAAAGTTGAAAGAGGTGATACCGGACGAACGTGATGTTGTTGTGATATATGATCGCAATAAAACCTTGATCAAAGCAGTCAAACAAGTGTATAAAAAGGCTGATCATGGTTTTTGCGCACCATATATCACAAAATATAAAGAGCTATGTCAATAAAGGGCCTGGTAGAAATACTTCAAAGGGTGATGTTGTGGTGAAAATGTTCTTCAAATGTGCAGCAACATACACTGAGAACGAATTTGAAGTGCTATTGAATGATTTGAAGGCCAGGTACAAAAACAACTTTTGTGACTTTTGTGACCGTTGTGACCTCTGCCACCATTGTACCCCTCTGCGATCCTTGCACATTAGCGAGCCTTGTACCCCTTTGAAACCCTTGCACATTGGCATGCCTTGTACCCCTCTGCGACCCTTGTACCTCTACGACCCTTGTGTCTCTATGAGCCTTGTACCCCTCTGCGACCCTTGTACCTCTGCGACCCTTGTACCGCTGCGACCCTTGTACCTCTGCGACCCTTGTACCCCTGCGAGCCTTGTACGCCTCTGCGACCCTTGTACCTCTGCGACCCTTGTACCACTGCGACCCTTGTACCTCTACGACCCTTGTACCTTTGCGGACCTTGTACCTCTGTGACCCTTGTACCTTTACGAGCATTGTACCCCTCTACGACCCTTATACCTCTACGACCCTTGTACCTCTGCGACCCTTGTACCCCTTTGGACCCCCTTATCCTTGCAACCCTTGTACCCCTCTTCGACCCCCTTACCTCTGCGACCCTTGTACCCGTGCGACCCTTGTACCTCTGCTACCCTTGTGATTGTTGTGACCTTTGTGGCCATTTTTGACCTTTGTGACCTTTGCGCAGGTATCCTAATGTTGCAAAGTATTTGGAGAAAGAAGAACTTGATCCCGTTAAGTGGGCAAGATGCAAATTTAAGGGGGAAATGTACAACTTATTAACCAGTAATGGTACCGAGTAAATAAATTCAACATTGAAATAGAAAAAAAAGTTTAAGATCCTAGGGATTTTAGATATTTGGGAAAGACAGTGTAATGGTTCAATAGGTATAGGGTGGAAACAGCTACTGGTGATGATTCTCAAAAGTTAACATGTTACGTTAAGAAAACGTTACATGAACGGTTTGGACAGGCATCCAAGTATGATGTTATTGAATTGAACAGTCTGAGTGATAAGTATGAGGTGAGAAATGAGATGGATAGAAGATTTGTAGTGAGTCTTCAAAAAAGAACGTGCGACTGCAAAATGTTTGATGTAGATAAGTATCCATGCAGTCACGCAACTGCGGCATCACATAAGGTTGGTAAAGGTCACAAGGTACCTGATCTATGTTCAACATACTACCTTCGGAAGACATGGCGTTTGACTTACCGAGAAACCGTGTATCCGGTTCTTGATTGCATTGATTGGGACATTCCTCCTCAATATACTGAAGTTACGGTTCTACCTCCTATACTGGCTGAGAAAAGGCAAAGCGGGAGGCCTAAAGAGAATCGTTATCCTGGACCCGGTGAGGCTCGGAGAGATACCTCATCTTCATCGAGACAAACCCAATCTTCGTCGAGACAAACCCCATCTACAAATGCCAGCATCACTGATAGTATTTGGAACGTGACAACCGAGACAACACCAACTTCCAAAAAAAAAAAGAAAGGTTTGTTAGTGTGTAATATTATATTATTTGTATTATTTTGATTTAACATTTTGTTACTTTCTCATCATTATAATTCGATAAATTCTTCATTATAATTCGACCCATGCAACCTTTGCGGACATTGCGACCGTTGCAACCATTTTGACCCTTGCAACCGTTTCGACCTTTTGACCCATGCGACCGTTGCCGCCATTGCAACCATTACGACCCTTGCGGCCATTACGACCATTACGACAATTGCGACCCTTTCGACCCATGTGGCCATTGCGACCCTTTTGACTAGTCTTTTCGATGTCAGACTACTGGCTTTTCCAATACAAGCTATATTAATCGTGTAAGTCTTTTTCATGGAGTATCGTGCCAATGGCTATTGATGTCAGACTATTGGCTTTTCCAATGCTATCTATGCTTTTTATTTTACCAATGCCACACTCAAGACCATTGTGACATGTCTCTGTTACCCCTATATTAAAAGGTTCATCAAATTCTCTAAGTCTCACCATAGCACCCATTTGAGATGAGAATGAATCGGGAGAATCCCATGTCTCTTCTCTCTTCGTCTAAGTCTCTAACCATAATTTCTCTGAAAAATGTTTTTTACCTCTATGACCTTTCTGACCTTCGCCACGAAGGTCCCATGGTGGACTGATGCGTATCAGAGTTAAATATAACCTAATCTACCCGCAAGTGCACGGCACGTGTGTAGTATTTTAGGTGTCGATCCCACAGAGACTATGCAACGCTACCTAAACCCGAACTATGAATCAAACTTGCTAACGAAAGAATGTGGATAAGGAATGAAATACTGAAAT
>CM071865.1:20434497-20456977 GCA_036759665.1 Gynandropsis gynandra
TTGGTAATCGTCAGACTCGGTCTCTATGCAGATACACACAAGTACTCACAATGTGGATGGAGGACATTATGCAATATCTACATTACATAAGATCTTGGTAATCGGCAGACTTAGACATCGTGCTGTATCTGCGGTACCTAAGGTCACACACGACTCTCTTTACTTTGTGACATTTGAGACCTTATGTAACCTTTTTCTTTCCTTTTTTTTTCTTGAATGGTTTTTCAAATTTTTTTATAACCTTTCTAACCTTATGTAACCTTATGTAACTTTTTTATAACCTTCATAACCTTTGTGACCTTTGTAAACTTTGTGACCTTATGTAATTAATATTTAAACATTGAAAATGTCTTATTTTGCATCTATTGTTTGTAATTACGTGAAATCCATAAAATCGTCGACCCTCAATAGAATCAAGTTTAAACGGGAAACAATCCGACTCATGCGATCCAATGTGACCCCTTGTGCGACCCTCAATCGGATTAAATTAGAATCAAGTTTAAACGGGAAACCATCCGACTCATGCGGTCCAATATGACCCCTTGTGCGACCATCAATGGGATTAAATTAGAATCAAATTTACGGACCCCATCCGACTCATGCGACCCAATATGACCCCTTGTGTGACTCAGCAGATCCATGCGACCTCATGCGACCACATATGACCCATGTGCGACTCATGCGGCTCATGCGACCCATGCAACCTCATGCGACCCATGCGACTCATGCGATCCATGCGTAAATTCGTCGAGTTCGCATTGATTGATCAATATATGCGACTATGCGACCCATGTGACCCTCAATTGGCATTAATTAGTTTGACGTTTTAAATGTATTATTTTGATTGGTTTTTTACATTTTATCATTATAAACCTGTAAATTCGTCGAGTTTCCATCTATTGATCAATATATGAGACCATGTGACCCATGCGACCCTCAATTGGCATTAATTAGTTTGACGTTGTAAATTTATTGTTTTGATTGGTTTTTGAATATTTATCATTATAAACTCGTAAATTCGTCGAGTTTGCATATATGCGACCCATGCGACCCTCAATTTCTGCGACCCATTTTATTGATCCATATATGCGACCCATTTTATTGATCCATATATGCGACCAATGCGACCCTCAATTTATGCGACCCATTCTATTGATCCATATATGCGACCAATGCAACCCTCAATTTATGCGACCCATTCTATTGATCCATATATGCGACCCATGCAACCCTCAATTGATTGGTTTTTGATATTTTATCAATTTCACCAAAATTCTCGCCGAATGTTTCACCAAAATTTGAAAAAAAACATAACTGTGTGATCATGTCTTTTCGACTCCATCTGACGGCGATTCGATGTCAGGGTCATGTCTCTTCGAATTCCAGCCGTTTCATTTTTTTCAAATAACGACACAATCTCTCTCTCTAACTCTCTTCATCTTCCATCAATTTTTTTCCGAAAATGCCACATTTCCCTCATTTCTTCAGAGAGATTTTTCCGCGCTATCTAGAGAACTACATTGTAATCTTCTTCATCTGTCTCTTTGTCGGTATGTCACATGTAGAGAATGTACAAATTTGACTATGTTTTTGGTTTATTTTTACAGGACATCCCGAAGATCTTATTCGATGAGTATATTTATGGGAAAACGAGGGACAACAACACGACAACGCTTAAACAAATGCGCCTAACAGAACATTAGAAGTCAAGTTGGATGGCTCCAGATTCACTGATGGGTGGAAAGATTTCTCCAACGACCTAAACTTATGTATTGGGGATTGCTTCCTTTTCTATCACGAAGGTGACATGGTCTTTTCCGTCACAAGGCCACTCCTGTTCACATGATTTTCACGGTACCAGTCACTCGTTCAAATCTGGCCGTAGATGTAGTGGTAAGTGACCTCAAACCGATTCACCATATTTAATTTTGTTATTTATTCGATTTTTACTCCTTTCTACTGATGTAACTCGGGTGATGTCGCAGACACTTTCGACAGTGTTTGCAAGGTCGAGAGGTCTTTGCCATAAATGATGTAAGATATATCTGATGATTGGTTACAGATTTCCATGGGAAGCATATCTAAGGCCCGTGGCACATGGTGGCGCTACCATCAGAGCGGGTTGGAGAAAGTTTTGTCTCGAGCATGGACTAACCGAGGGTTGTTCCCTCTAAGTCGAAATGTATTCCAATGGAGCAACACCTCTGGTTCAGTTTTTCCCTCAAGCAGGGCCTGACAATAACAATGTTTGATTTCAGTTGTATTTTGATTGCTTTAAACCTCTTTTGAACAAGAACATTCCTTCGAACTTGAACTTCATGTTTGTATTTGGATGGTTTTCTACAATTATTCAATAGTAAGTATTATTGTTAGTATCACTGTTTTTGTGGATTTACTATTATTGTAACAAGGGTCATAGAGGGATAAGGGTTAGAGAGGTACAATGTCGCAGAGGTCTAAGTGGTCGCAGAGGTCCAAGTGGCCGCACGGGTCGAAGGGTCGCAGAGGTCCAAGGGTCACAGAGGTCCAAGGGTCGCATAGGCCAAGGGTCGTAGAGGTCGAAGGGTCGCATGGGTCCAAAGCTCGCAGAGGTCCAAGGGTCACAAAGGCTTAAGGGTCGCAAAGGTCCAAGGGTCGGGAGCGACAAGTGTCACAGATGGACAAGGGTCGCAGACATTTGAGCCAATTATTTGTAAATAATTATATTTGTAAATAATAAATTATTCATATTATTTGTAAATAATTTGCAAATAATAAATAATTATTATTATTATTATTATTATTATTATTATTATTTTTAAAAATTTTTCCGTATCATAAGCAAAACTAGTCGTAGAGGTTTAACGGTCGCGACCCTTGTGTCTCTGCGACCCTTGGTCCCCTGCAACCCTTTGTCCCAGCGACCCATGTACCCTCTACGACCCTTGTACCTCTATGACCCTTGTACCCCTCTGCGACCCTTGTACCCCTCTATGACCCTTGTATCACTCATCGACCCTTGTACCCATCTACGACCCTTGTACCCCTCTACCAACCTTGTATCCCTCTACGACCCTTGTATCCCTCTGCGACTGTTGTACCCCTATGCGACCCTTGTATCCCTCTGTGACCCTTGTACTCCTGCGACCCTTGTACCTCTGTGACCCTTGTACCTATGCGACCATTGTACCGCTCTGCGACCCTTGTATCCCTCTGTGACCCTTGTACCATTACGATCCTTGAACCTATGACCATTGTACCTATGCGACCCTTGTACCCTCATAGTCATGTCTTATCGAATTCCATCTGACTTTGATTCTATTTCAGGGTCATGTCTTTTTTAAATTCCAGCCGTTTCCTTTTTTCAAATATTGACACACTCTCTCTAACTCTCATCATCTTCCATCCATTTTTGTCAAAAAATGCCACATTTCCCTCATTTTGTCCAAATCATTCTTTTGACCTTTCAGGAGAACTACCTTGTAATCTCTTTCTTCTCTCTCTTTCAGTATGTTAATGTAGAGAATGTACAGTTTTTTGACTTTCTCTTCGATATTTGTTACAGGACACTTCGAAGAAATTCTTCGATGAGCATATTTACGGGAAAACGAGGGACAACAACATGGAAATGCTTAAATTGGATAGGTCTAACAAAAATGGGAAGTCAAGTTGGATGGCTCAAGATTAACTGATGGATGGAAAGATTTCTCCAAGGACCATGATTTTCGTATTCGAGATTTTGTGGTTTTTCATCACGAAGGTGACATGGTTTTTCACGTCACCGGTTTCGGAGATGATATGTGTAATCTACAATATGCATCATATATGTCATCATAATCCGCAGAGGTAGGGTCATCTTCTTCTGCGCAGAGGATTTTCACGGTACCAGTCACGCGTTCAAATCTGGGCATAGATTCATTGGTAAGTGACGTCAAACCGATTTATTCGATTCATCAAACCTGCCCGTAGATGCATTAGTTTGGTGTTGTTGTCTATTTATTCGGTTATTGCAGACATTAGCGATAGGGTTTGCGAGGTTGACAGGTGTTTGCGGTAGAAGATGTAAGGTACATCTGATAATCAATTATGGACTGGCGTGGGAGGCATATCTAAGGCCCGTGGCACGTGGTGGTGCTAGCATCAACAGAGGTTGGAGAAAGTTTTGTTACGATCATGGACTGAACGTGGGTTGTTCCTTCAGAGTCGAACTGGTCTCCGCAGCAGTATACCTTGTCTACGGTTTTCCCAACAACATAGTTTGAATTCCATTTTATTTTGATTGCTTTGAACATCATTTGAATAACAACATTTCTTGAACTTGAACTTCATGTTTATATTTGGTTTATTTTTTACTATTATTCAATAGAAAGTATTATTGTTAGTATTGCTGTATTTTTTTGGATTTACTATTATTGTAACAAGGGTCACAAGGGTACACGGGTTAAAGGGAGAAAGGGTCGTAGAGGTCCAAGTGGTCGCAAGGGTCCAAGTGGTCGCAGAGGTACAATGGGTCGAAGGGAGTTATTTTCCGCTCCTTTCGCTCGGTGTTTGAGTGCTCACTTCCATCCGTCGCCTCGCACAAGTTGATCCTACGTTTCCGGGGTTAGATTGCCAAAATCACTCGTGTTTCTTCTCGTGTCTTCATTTCCTACGCAAAACACGAAATGTGGATAAAGTCTCCGAATATACTCAATAAATGAATGAAATATGAATAATCTACTCTAAACGAGACCTAAGAATGATATAAAAACTATAACGGATTGCGTGTTATCAAGGGGTTCAATAGTCATAGAGGGACAAGGGTCGCAGAGGGACATGGGACGTAGAGGTACAAGGGTCGCAGGGTCAAGGGTCGAATGGGTATATGAAAGGCCGCTTGATTGTCAAAAAAAAATATGTGATAGTGAAGAGATGTCGAGACCAAAAGTATGTAGCAATTGAAATAACCATTTGAGCTCCCAACAAGTGTACACCGTAGAATAATATTGGGGAGAATATCAGAGATACCCTCATAGGGCTAAAGTGCTTCAAAAAAGATACCCTTGTGAAAATAATTATGAAATAGGATAAAAAATTGAAGAAAAGACAAATTTGCCCTTAATTTTCGAACGTGAAAGAACACACGTTCTACAGTTTTTCGACGTGAAAAATTGTCAAACCGTGTCAAAAGCATGAAAGACGAACATTTTGTCGACGTGAAAACCTATTTCAAAGTTTAAAGCAATAAAGAAGAAGTGATTTCCAACTTGAGAGGGATCAACTTGAAGTTGGCAAGAAGGAAATGGCTAGAATCAGCAGCAGTGAAGAAGAGAGCACGAGTCAATATTCAATGGCATCAATAAGTGTAAGTAGATCGATTTCTAGGGTTTTGTATGCTGTCGAGTCGCAAAATGGCTATTGATTTGAAATGGGTATGAGTCTCAGTGAGTTTGTTGAGTCGCAAGGGTTGCAGGAGTTGCCTGACCATCTTCGACTCAGTGAGTCGGTTGAGTCTCTGTGAGTCGGTTGGGTCGCAATGGTCGCTTTAGCGTCACAAGGGGTCCAAGGGTCGTGTGGGTGACATGGGTCGCTTGTGTCATTGAGTCGAAAGGGTTGTTTGAGTCGCATGGGTCGCTCGAGTCATTGAGTCGCATGGGTCGCTTGATATTATGCCTCGTGGGTCGCTTATTATGCCCCACTTGAGTCGCACGGGTCAATTGAGTTGCATGGGTCGCTTGAGTCTCAGTGAGTAGGTTGAGTGTCACAGAGGGTCCAAGGGTCATTTGAGTCGCATGGGTCGCAACGGTCAAATGAGTCGCATGGGTCGCAACGGTCAATTGAGTCGCATGGGTCGCTTGAGTCTCAGTGTCGGTTGAGTGTCACAGAGGGTCGATGGATTGTTTGAGTCGCATGGGTCGAATGGGTCAATTGAGTCGCATGGGTCGCTTGAATCTCAGTGAGTCGGTTGAGTGTCGCAGAGGGTCCAAGGGTCGTTTGAGGTTCATGGGTCGCAAGTGTCGGTTGATTCGCATGGGTTGCTTGAGTCGGTATAAGTCTAATGTATTCTTAATTGGTTATTTTGCACGTGGGGCAAAAGCCGAATTTTGTGTATGAATTCAAGCACATGGACAGAGTGCCAAAGATCACCACCAAGTGTTATCCTCACGAGACAATAATGAAGCTGAGAGGAATCTTAGAAGAATACGACTTGCATTACTTCGAGAAGGAGTCACAATTTAGGCATTTATTCCATTTCCAATGTGACTCCACATTGACGAAGGTTCAAATGTCTATCCTACTAAATCACTCCGTGATTATACGGGACAAGGAGTTAAGGTTCGTCTTAAACGGTGTTCCCATCCGGTACTCTATAGTAGAGCACACACTAATTTCCGGATTGAAATGCGGACCATATCCCAAAGGATGGTAGTCCAAAAGGGGTGATACATTCAGGCCGAAGAATTTGGGCCGTGGAAAGGTGACCCCCGCACAAGCCAGTGAAAAGCTTGTGAAGGCGAAGAATTCCGACGACCGGACGAGGTTGGCAACTTTGATGTTGTTGGCGCAAGTTATGCCTCACAAGCCTTCATCAGACAACTCTATCATCCATGATCTCATTGACATGGTTGATGACTTGGATTTTTGTGAAGGCTTTCCATGGGGGCGTTACACATTCGAGAAGATTGTGGAGACTTGCCGCAAGAACGTTAGCGGGGAATCACCGAAACGAAAATGGTATTGTGGCGGTTTCATGATCCCACAAATGATAAGTTGTATATATTATTCGAATAACTTGAATGTTTTCGTACTTTTTGGAGTCTTATCATTTTGTTTTAATGTTTCAATTACTTCCATTCGAAATCATCCTTAGTTTGGTGATACGTGTCAAATTAACAAGTTAACCTAAGACTACCTGCAAGTGCACGACACATGTGTAGTAGTTAAGGTGTCGATCCCATGAGGACTAATGTAAAACGATTTAAGAATCAAAAGTAGAACAGTGCTTGCTGCGAAAGAATAAGAATAGTGAGATGCAATGATGATGATGCAGTGGATAAGTGAGTTCTAAGCAAAGAGACAAACGTTCTAGAATCCGGTTTCACCGCGTAGCCTCCGAAACCTAACTCCGATCTATCTAATCATGCATTCCCTACTAAGATATCTAAGGCAGACGATCCTAATGTAGAACCTACCCTCTCTCAAGGCATAGGAACGTGGCTAGATTGATTCATCTCCTACTTTTGTGGCTGACACCCCAACTCAACCCCATTTCGATTCATGATTCGCCCGATACACTCAACCGTTATTACCCTACTTTCGTGACCTAGTCTCGGTTGTTCTAAGCCTGATATTCTAGGACTAGAATTCACCTTTCAGTCCTTCTCCTAATCCCTAACACGTGTATTTACGTGGCCTTTATAAACACAAGACAATAAGCGCTCTTACAAAGAATAGATAATACGAAATGGGGAAATGCATTCATAAATAAATTAAAGAAGGTTCTGGGATAGCCATGGGCTAATCCCTTCTCCTAGAAAAAATCTACTACTCAATATGAGCCTAAACATCTCAAATGAAATATTAAAGTAAGGAGCATATAAATATCAAACGAGAGATGATCCCGAATCAATTCCCGGCTCCTTGTCATGTCTCCCGTCAAAGAGGGCTCTTGAATGGATTGATGGATGTTGTGAACCCTCCTAGGGTTCTCCTCTGTGTTTCCTTCCTTATGAACTCAATTTGGGGTCCCTTTTTATACAAATTTCCTGTTGGAGACATTTTAGGGAAGTTGTTATAGGCATACCCCGCGGGGGCTAGGGAGGCAACCCGCACGGGCTTCTCATTTCCTCTATGACCCGCGCGTGCTAAGGGCTTGCACGACTCGATCAACAACTTCTGGAACACCACCCCACACGGGCTAAGGAAGACACCCCGCACGGGCTCCTCTTGAACATCAATCCATGCGTGCTAAGGGTTAGCACGACTTGGGAAAATGCTGCTGGACATTCAGCCCGGGCGGGTTAAGGAAACCACCCTACGGGCTCATGTTGTATTGTATTCCTTGCCCGTTTCTCGTTCCGTTTGTTCCGTTATGACCTCCAATGCTCGTACTTTGTCTCGTGTAAGTTCTTTTGCTCCGAAACGAATCAAATACGCATTAAAACCTATAAGAACATGAGAACATGGAAACAAGTAAAACGGATACAAAATCACATGTAAACATTGCAACTATCATCATAAACATAATTGAAATCATGCGAGAATCGTGTACGAAAATGAGATGATCAAAATCCTGCAGACTTGAATGTTTGCTTGTCCCTAAGGAAATGTAAACGTGGAACATGTGGGATATATAAAAGTCGAGAATTCCCATTTCCCACAGAAATACCGCTAAAGAAAACCTAATAGATCATCAAACAAGTTAGAGCAAATTTTGGCCTAATAACTTTCAGCCTTCATCTTAGGTTCACCATGGCTACCTATTAAAAAGTAAATCAAAGACGAGCTAAGTGAAAAACTGCAACTCTCTCTACCAAATGAGACTTCAATCAAATGCTTATCACATAATCAAAGAGGATACTTGTTTTATTCTCGAGCTTCTTTATTCTTTCATTCCATTTCTTTCTTTCTTTCTTTACACTTCTTTTATTGATATTGCGAACACACTAGGCTTCTAGGACGTCGGATTTGAAGGGATTCAACTTCTACTTAGACCCAAGCTATCGATGACGGTATACTCTTGCACCTCGTTCAAGAGTGTAGCGGAGTAGATGGCGTTTTTATGCGCCTTGCTCTTAGGACGTAGAAAGATGATTGCCACCCCACCACTTAGATCCGAACCATTGAAAATGTATCAAGGTCGATGCACTCATATCGATTTTAGATCATGCTTTGAGGCATTATTTCTATTGATAGCGGAGTGTTCGTGTGCGCTCTTATTTTCTGCAAAATAAGCTCAACTCATGCGATCAAATCATCCTCGTGGAAAAGAAATAAAGCATCTATAATATGAAGTATAATCATTTGGATAGAGAGAATGAACAGGAAACTACCTAGCAAACTCGTCTAAGCTTTCCATAAATAACACTAGAATTACCAAAGACTTACGACCCACTCGTTCCTTAACCAACTAATAAGCTCTAACATGCAAGATATCATGGAAAAGGCCAACTTCTTAAGCATCCTAGGTTGAGGGTTCATCTCAAAACATAGCACCAGACAAGTGTCTGGGATAGCTCTAACTCAAAAACAACTAAAACTAACCTAAGAACTACAACAAACAAAGGAAAATGAAACGAGATCACTTGACAAACGTGAGGTACTCCCCTAGACTTGAATTGAACAGCGTCCTCGACGTGAAGCTCCGATGGAGATAGGAAGGTGGAGTCACGGTTGCAGGTGTTATTCTTTTTATGTTTTTCAAAATAAACCAAGTCCAAAGTACGAATCAAAAGAAAAACAAAATGCTGGGTTTCCTCCCAGAAAGCGCTTGTTTAATGTCGTTAAGCTTGACGTCTCCATGCTTCATGTGTGCACGATGGGTGGATCGAATAGGAATATGGAGTTTCCACTTTCAATCGATGGAGCGGCTTGATGTAGCTTAAGGTGTTGCCTATTTGCTGTGAACATTCCGCTTGAATCGCTCCATAGTTCTACCTCTCCATTTATGAAGACTTCTCGTACCTGAAATGGACCAGCCCAACGAGAATGTAATCTGCCCGGGAAAGAATTAAAATGAGAGTCAAGAAGTAGAAAAAATTCACCTGGCTGAAAGTCAAGAGATATGGTCTTTGTATCGTGCTATTTTCAGCGCGATTGTCTTTCTCATAGAGCATTGCCATTTCGCTCCTATCTTCCAAACATTGGTGCACCCTCCTTTGATCGTCGATTGAGGGTTCACGGCTGTCCTCTTTAGGTACCCAGGGCATACATGTTGAGGGGCTCACTCTTCTACGCTTCTTGAGACGAATGGGTGGCTTTCGCGCCTCATGACAGAAAGAAGAAGGAAGAGGTTCTAGCTGAAGCTTAGATGCCTTCTTTACCGCAAAATCAGTGAGAATTTCGTGCGGTGTCTTCTCATGTGGAGCATCTTGTAGTGCCTCAATGGCACTCACGAATTTAGAATAGACCTTGGCTCCTTCATTGGTAAGTCCTGCAGCATTGCAAACTTTCATTAGCCCTCTATCAAAAGGATCAGAAATACTTACTTGATAAAACGTGTCATTCGCCGATTCGTCCACCACATCAACTCTATGGCATGACTCCTTGGGGCAGGACAAATCGAATTCAATCTTCTCGTCATCGACACGTAGAGAGAGCTTCCCTTGTCGTACATCTATCTTGGCACCTGCAATAGCTAAAAATGGTCTACCAAGAATAATAGGTTGTTAGCATCTTCCTCGATATCAAGTACAAAAAAATCAGTAGGAATGCAAATACTACCTACCTTGGTGGGAATGTTTTCAACAATTCCCACCAGATACCTAACCAAACCATCCGCGAGTCGTAGACTCATCTTGGTAGGCTTGATATTCTTGAAGTTTACCTGCTTATAAACCGAATGTGTTATTATGCTCACGCTTGCTCCCAAGTCGCACAAAGCTTTGTCGATGTCAATGTCTCCTATGATGCATGGGATGCAGAAGCTTCCGGGGTTCTTCAACTTTGGTGGCAGCTTGTTTTGGAGAATTGCGCTGCATTCCTTAGTGAGTGCTACTGTCTCACTCTCTTTGATTTGTTTCTCCTTGGAAAGAACCTACTTAAGGTAATTTGCTCGCTTAGGCATCTTTTGGAATGCTTCCACGAATGGCATGTTAATGTCAAGCTGCTTGAGGTAATGGAAGAATTTGGTAATGCTCACTTGATTCTTGCTGCTCACCAAGCATCATGGAAATGGTACGGGAGGTTCGTATGCCGACGGAGCAACATATGGCTTCTCTAAATCAGGCTCATATCCTTCCATAATTGCGATTCTGGCGTCTCCTTTGTCAACTGAATATCCAGCAACGTTCTCTTGCGCTTTGGAGGGCGAATTTTCTATCGTATCCTTGCTGCACAAAGTGATGGCATTTACGTGCTCTCTCGGATTGAGATCGGGCTTTCCGGGTAGCATTATGGGATTCTAAGAGGATGATGCAGCCTGCTGCGCAATGGAGTTTTCTAGCATCTTCACATGCATGCTCAAGGAGTCCATTTGAGTTCTCAGCTCATTGATCACAGCCCCCACTTCATTCGTGCTTAAGGAGTCCATTCGAGTTTTAAGTTCATTCATTGTTGCTCCCATTTCCGCATTGAATTTTGCTCGAATTGATTACTGCTCCTTGATGTTATCTTGATGTTGTCTTTGCTCTTTGATGAATTTGGGAATCACCGCCTCAATGCTTGATGAAGGAGCTTGAGGAGCTTGCTGGAGTGGCTGCGGTTGCTGATATGGCCGCTGCCTTTGCTGAAAACCTGAAAATTTCACCAGTTGTGTCGTGCGATAAGAGAGATTCGGGTGATTCCTCCAATTCGGGTTGCATGTGTTCCCGAATTGCGTGTTTCCTTGCTGCTGGCATAATTCACTTTTTCCATTCCTTCTTGCATTGTGCAGGTAAGCCATATGGTCCGTCCCTCCACAATTTGCACAATAGATGGCATTCACCGCATTGCCCATCGCGCTTCTTTGATCAACTTCGTAAAGACCTCGTGTCTTGTTTGGCATATTTCTTGGTGTCGACCACATGGTGTAGTTCATGGAAAGATTGTCAATAAGCTCGTATGCATCTTCAACGCTTAATTCCATGAATGATCCTCGAGTAGCATTGTCTAACGTCGTTCTATGCTCATACGTGATCCCATTGTAGAATGTTTGGATCACGTACCATTGCTGCAGACCGTGATGAGGATGCATTTTTAAAAGGTCCTTGAATCCTCCCCATGTCTCAAATAACGTCTCTCCCTCTCGGCTTCTAAACATTGTGATTCTCCTCGCACTTGGATCGTTTTGCTTGGAGGGAAGAACCGTGATAGGAATGTCATGCAAAGCTGGTCCCATGTAGTGATGGAACCAGCCGGGAGAGATTGTAGCCATGCCTTCGCTCGTCCCCCAATGGAGAAGGGGAAGAGACGCATCAAGTTCGCATCTTCCGAGACTCCGTGAATTTTGAATGTGCTGGAAAGTTCTAGGAAGTCTCGTAGATGTTGATGAGGGTCTTCGTGATTTCTGCCCATAAACTGTTTTTGGTATAACATGTTGATCATCGCGGGCTTGATCTCGAGTTGTTCCCTTGCAACAGCGGGCGTCCTTATTGCTATTTGGACGTTGCTCATGTTTGGCACCACATAGTCACGAAGACGACGTGGTGGAGGATCCTGCTATTGTTGTAATTGCGCCATATTGCCAACGGGTAATTGCGGCTGTCCGTGACCATCTAATACATCATTACGGTTGTCCATTGCTCGCGATTAGACGACTACAACAACGAATCGTATAGCAGGCTTTGGAATACAATTACTTTGCGTATGAAGCTTCAAATTACATGATTTTTTCATAATCACATTAATCTATTCAAGATAAACGATACCCCAGGATCCCGAAGGCAGCTGGACCTCGTTTTTTAGCACAAAATCCTTTATTCAGGTCGATATGTTAGATATTTAGAGCCGAGAGATGCACTTTTCAAGTTTCTTAGGATACAAATGTCATTTCTTGTCAATACGCCGCTTGCATTGCGTTTATCTCTCTGATATTCCTTTTGCTTCCTATTTCCTATTTGCGTTTATCTTTTGTGTTGCACCCCTTTTCCGCTTTTTGTTTTTGTTTTCATGTGATTAGACGACTACAACAATGAATCGTATGGTGGGCTTTCAAATACCATAACGTTGCGTAAGAAGCTCCGGATTACATGATTTTTTCATCATCTCAATCATCCTTTCGAGATAAACGATGCCCCATGCTACTGAAGGTAGCCCGACCCCATTTTCGAGCTCAAAATCCTTTATTTAGGTTGATAAATTGGATATTTAGAGCCGGGAGATGCACTTTTCGAGTTTCTTAGGATACGATTTTCATTTCAAGTCAATACGCCGCTTGTGTTGCATTTGTTTATCGGATATTCCTTTTGCTTCCTATTTCCTATTTGCGTTTATCTCTCGTGTTGCACCCCTTTTCCGCTTTTTGTTTTTGTTTCACAAGATTAGACGACTACAACAACGAATCGTATGACGGGCTTTGAAATACCATAACTTTGCATAAGAAGCTCCGAATTACATGATGTTTTATCTTCTCATTCATCTTTTCGAGATAAACGATGCTTCGGTCTGCTAAAGGCAGCCCTACCCCGTATTCGAGCTCAAAATCCTTATTTAAGTTGATACGTTGGATATTTAGAGTCGGGAGATGCACTTTTCGAGTTTCTTAGTATACAATTGTCATTTCTTGTCAATACGCCATTTGCGTTGCGTTTGTCTCTCGGATATTCCTTTTGCTTCCTATTTCCTATTTTCGCTTATCTCTCGTGTTGCACCCCTTTTCTACTTTTTGTTTTTGTTTCACGTGATTAGACGACTACAACAATGAATCGTATGAAGGGCTTGAAAATACCATAACTTTGCGTACGAAGCTCCGAATTACATGATGTTTTCATCATCTCATTCATCGTTTCGGGATAAACGATGTCCTTGTCTGGTGAAGGCAGCCCGACCCTGTTTTCAAGCTCAAAATCTTTTATTTAGGATGCTACATTGGATATTTAGATCCGGGAGATGCACTTTCCGAGTTTCTTAGGATACGAATGTCATTTCTAGTCAATACGTTGCTTGCATTACGTTTGTCTCTCGAATATTCTTTTTCCTTCCTATTTCCTATTTGCGTTTATCTCTTGTGTTGCACCCCTTTTCAGCTTTTTGTTTTTGTTTTCACCTGATTAGACGACTACAACAATGAATCGTATGAAGGGCTTTGAAATACAATAAGTTTGTGTACGAAGCTCCGAATTACATGGTTTTTTCATAAACTCATTTATCTTTTCGAGAAAAACGGCAGCACGACCCGTTTTCCAACTCAAAATCGTTTATTTAGGTCGATACGTTGGATATTTAGAGATGGGAGATTCACTTTTTGGTTTCTTAGGATACGAATGTCATTTCTTGTCAATACACCGCTTGCGTTGCGTTTGTCTCTCGGGTATTCCTTTTGGTTCCTATTTCCTATTTGCGCTTATCTCTCGTGTGGCACCCGTTTTCCGCTTTTTGTTTTTGTTTTCACGTGATTAGACGACTACAACAATGAATCATATGACTTATTGAAATACAATAAGTTTGCGTAAGAAGCTTAGAATTACATGATTTTTTCATTATCTCATTCATTTTTTCGAGATGAATGATTCCCCGGGATGTTGAAGGCAGCCCGACCCCATTTTTCAGCTCAAAATCCTTTATAAAGGTCGATACGTTGGATATTTAGAGCCGGGAGATGCACTTTTCGAGTTTCTTAGGATACGAATGTCATTTCTTGTCAATACGCCGCTTGCATTGCGTTTGTCTCTCGGATATTCCTTTTGCTTCCTATTTCTTATTTGCGTTTATCTCTCGTGTTGCACCCCTTTTCCGTTTTTTTGTTTTCACGTGATTAGACGAATACAACAATTAATTGTATGAAGGACTTTGAAATACAATAACTTTTCGTACGAAGTTCCAATTTACAGGATTTTTTCATCATCTCATTCATATTTTCGAGATCAACGATGCCTCGGCTTGCTGAAGGAAACCCGACCCCGTTTTTGAGCTCAAAATCCTTTATTCAGGTCGATACGTTGGATATTTAGAGCCAGGAGATGCACTTTTCCAGTTTCTTAGGATACGAATGTCATTTCTTGTCAATACGCCGCTTGCGTTGCATTTGTCTCTGGGATATTCCTTTTGCTTCCTATTTCCTATCTGCGTTTATCTCTCGTGTTGCACCCCTTTTCCGCTTTTTGTGTTTGTTTTCATGTGATTAGACGACTACAACAATGAATCGTATAACGGGCTTTGAAATACAATAAGTTTGTGTAAGAAGATCCGAATTACATGATGTTTTCATCATCTCATTCATCGTTTCGAGATGAACGATGCCCCGGGTTACTGAAGACAGCCCGACCCCGTTTTCTATTTCAAAACCTTTGTTTAAGTCGATAGGTCGGATATTTAGAGCCGGGAGATGCACTTTACGAGTTTCTTAGGATACAAATGTCGGTTCTTGTCAATACGCCGCTTGCATTGCATTTGTCTCTCGGATATTCCTTTTGCTTTCTATTTCCTATTTGCGTTTACCTCTCGTGTTGCACCCCTTTTCCGTTTTTTAACGTGATTAGACAACTACAACAATGATTCGTATAACGGGCTTAGAAATACAATACCTCTGCATAAGAAGCTCCGAATTACATGATTTTTTGATCATCTGATTCATCTTTTACAAGATAAACGATGCCCAGGTTGCTGAAGGCAGCCTGACCTTGTTTTTGAGCTCAAAATCCTTTATTTAGGTCGATACATTGGATATTTATACTGGGAGATGCACTTTTCGAGTTTCTTAGGATACAAATGTCATTTCTTGTCAACATGCCGCTTGCGTTACGTTTGTCTCTCGGATATTCCTTTTGCTTCATATTTCCTATTTGCGTTTATCTCTCGTGTTGCACCCCTTTTCCACTTTTTGTTTTTGTTTTCACGTGATTAGATGACTACAACAATGAATCGTATGAAGGGGTTTGAAATACAATAGGTTTGCGTAAAAAGCTTCGAATTACAAGATTTTGTTTTACATCTCGTTCATGTTTTCAAGATGAACGATGCCCTGGGTTGCTAAAGGCAGCCCGACCCCGTTTTTTAGCTCAAAATCCATTATATAGGTCGATACGCTGGATATTTAGAGCCGAGAGATGCACTTTTCGAGTTTCTTATGATACGAATGTCATTTCTTGTCAACATGCCGCTTGCGTTGCGTTTGTCTCTCAGATAATCCTTTTGTTTCCCATTTCTTATTTGTGTTTATCTCTCGTGTTGAACCTCTTTTCCGTTTTTTTCTTTTCACGTGATTAGAAAACTACAACAATGAATCGTATGACGACTTTGAAATACAATAAAATTACATACGAAGCTCCGATTTACATGATTTTTTTATCATCTCATTCATCTTTTTGAGATCAACGATGCCGTGGGTGTCTGAAGGCAGCCCTACCCCGTTTTGGAGCGCAAAATCCTTTATTCAGGTCGATATGTTGGATACTTAGAGCCGGGAGATGCACTTTTTCGAGTTTATTAGGATACGAATGTCATTTCTTGTCAATACGCCGCTTGCGTTGCGTTTGTCTCTCGGATATTCCTTTTGCTTCCTATTTCTTATTCGCATTTATCTTTTGTGTTGCACCCCTTTTCCGCTTTTTGTTTTTGTTTTCACGTGATTAGATGACTACAACAATGAATCGTATGACGAGCTTTGAAATACAATAAGTTTGCGTAAGAAGCTCCAAATTACATGATTTTTTCATCAACTCATTCTTCATTTCGAGATAAATGATGCCCCAGGTTGCTGAAGGTAGCCCGACCCCGTTTTTGAGCTCAAAATCTTTTATTTAGATCGATAGGTCGGATATTTAGAGTCGGGAGATGCACTTTTCGAGTTTATTAGGATACGAATGTCATTTTTTGTCAATACGCCGCTTGTGTTGCGTTTGTCTTTGGGATATTCCTTTTGCTTCCTATTTCTTATTTGCGTTTATCTCTCGTGTTGCACCCCTTTTCCGCTTTTCGTTTTTATTTTCACGTGATTAATCGACTACAACAATGAATCATATGACAGGCTTTGAAATACCCTAAGTTTGCGTAAGAAGCTCCGAATTACAAGATTTTTTTCATCATCTCATTCATCCTTTCGAGATAAACGATTCCCTGGGCTGTTGAAGGCAGCCTGACCCCGTTTTCGAGTTCAAAATCCTTTATTTAGGTCGATACGTTGGATATTTAGAGCCGAGAGATGCACTTTTCGAGTTTCTTAGGATACAAATGTCATTTCTTGTCAATACGCCGCTTGCGTTGCGTTTGTCTATCAGATATTCCTTTTGCTTCCTATTTCTTATTCGCATTTATCTCTCGTGTTGCACCCCTTTTCCGCTTTTTTTTTCACATTATTAGATGACTACAACAATGAATCATATAACGAGCTTTGAAATACAATTTTGCGTACGAAGCTCCGAATTACATGATTTTTTCATCAACTCATTCATCTTTTCGAGATAAACGATGCCCCGGGCTGTTGAAGGCAGCCTGACCCCATTTGCGATCTCAAAATCCTTTATTTAGGTCAATACGTTGGATATTTAGAGCCGGAAGATGCACTTTTCGAGTTTCTTAGGATACGATTGTCATTTCTTGTCAATACGCCGCTTTCATTGCGTTTGTCTCTCGATATTCCTTTTGCTTCTTATTTCCTATTTTCATTTATCTCTCGTGTTGCACCCCTTTTCCGCTTTTTGTGTTTGTTTTCACGTGTTTAGAGGACTACACCAATGAATCGTATGATGAGCTTTGAAATACAATAAGTTTGCGTACGAAGCTCCGAATTACATGATTTATTCATCATTGATGTGGTTAATCTCAAGTAATAATTTACCTAGACTAACGCTTCCGCAAGAATACGGATCGTATAGTACCAGGGTCGAACACGAGGAATCGATGCAACTCTAAAGCTAGTAAACTAAAGAATAAGACGTGTGAAATCAATAAGTGACGGAAATGCGAATGAAACTAAACTAAACTAATTAACGGGATAAACTCAATGAAAAAACACCGCAGGTTTCGAGAGATGCACGATGATGCAACAAAGTTTTAACAAGATCATGGTTATAGATATCGTTACGTATTCGGGGAATTCAAGCTCTCTTCTAGGGAATGACTTTCCCGATTCCTAAATCCACTATCTAGCATGCGTACTACCAATCTCCCAATTGTGTAATCTCACCTACAAGATGCATTAAGAACGCTATCCTAATTCCTAAGTTCAATCAACCGATCGGCCAAGGTTCTAAATCAATTAAGACTTCATATCATGGCTAAGTTCCGAAATCCAATTCATCTCCCAATGCAATTAGATTTTTATAATCATTCATTAAAGCTACCGACAAGAATAAAAGCATTACGAACAACCAATTAATCCGAAACAAATATTATAACCAAGCATTAAGAACAAAACTTCATTACATATCGGCAAAGCTCTCTAACCCATGGCTATGGACCTACTCGGACATGAACTTAGCAAAAGAAACACAAAAGATAACTATATTCGACATGAATAAAGAATGAGATCCCTCCCTATTCTATTACCGATGTCTTCAATAGCTCCTCCATGCTCCGGCTTCCTCGCTCCGTCCTTCACCCTTGTGTGTGCGTGCTGCTCTCCTTCTCTCTTTGTTTCTTTTTGAATTCGTCCCTCAAGCTCTCCCCCCGTTCATTACAACAGCCACCCCTCTTTTCTTGCCTTTTCTTGCCTTTTCTTGAGTTTTCCATTACGTGATTAAGTTGGCAACGTTTCCATTACTTTCTCCAGCAAAATATCACTTATTCCTCTTCCCTAAAGGCGTTTTCCTTATTGTATAAGTCCCCAACAAACTCCCATTTGTTTTAAGTCAAATTAACGTATTTGGAGTTGCAGTTGATGGACGTGACCCCCGCGGGCAGGGTAAGTGACCCGCTCGGGTACGGCGTGGAAGATCGCGCAAGAATGCGATGGAAAAGTGGCAGTCCGCTCGGGCTGAGGCGATGCCCGCTCGAGCTGAGCTACTGCCCGCTTGGGCTGAGGCCCTGGGTGTGGTATTTCTTGCCTGACTCGTGCACAATTCGCTGGATAAAATCGCTGTAACAAATGCCGCTCGGGCTAGGGAGTTACCCGCGCGGGTAGTAGATATTCCTTACCGATTCTCGTCCTGTTTGTCCCGTGATTATCGTCGATGTTGGTACTTTGTCTTGGCACGTCCTTTAGCTCCAAACGCAAATAGGAAATAGGAAGCAAAAGGAACATCCAAGAGACAAACGCAATGCAAGCGGCGTATTGACAAGAAATGACATTCTTATCCTAAAAACTCGAAAAGGCCATCTTCCGGCTCTAAAAATCAAACGTATCAACCTAAATAAAGTATTTTGACCTTAAAAACGGGGTCGGGCTGCCTTCAGCAACCAGTAGCATCGTTTATCTTGAAAAGAGGAATAGAATGTGAAAAAATCATGTAATTCGGAGCTTCGTACGCAAAGTTATGGTATTTCAAAGCCCATCGAATAATTCATTGTTATAGTCGTCAAATCACGTAAAAACAAAAACAAAAAGCGGAAAATGGGTACAACATGAAAGATAAACGCAAATAGGAAATAGGAAGCAAAAGGAATATCCGAGAGACAAACGCAACGCAAGCGGCGTATTGTGAAGAAATGACATTCGTATCCTAAGAAACTAAATAAGGGCATCTCTCGGCTCTAAAAATCCAACATATCGGCCTAAATAAAAGAGTTTGAGGTCAAAAATGGGGTCGGGCTGCCTTCAGCAACCCGCGGCATCGTTTATCTCGAAAAGAGGAATAAAATGGGAAAAAATCATGTAATTCAGAGTTTCGTACGCAGAGTTATGGTATTTCAAAGCCCGTTGAACAATTCATTGTTATAGTCGTCAAATCACGTGAAAACAAAAACAAAAAGCAGAAAAGGGGTGCAACACGAGAGATAAACACAAATAGGAAATAGGAAGCAAAAGGAATATCCGAGAGATAAACGCAACGCAAGCGGCGTATTGACAAGAAATGACATTCGTATCCTCAGAGAATCAAAAAGGGCATCTCCCAGATCTCAAAAAACAACATATTGACCTAAATAAAGGATTTTGAGCTCTACAACTGGGTTGGGCTGCCTTCAGCAACCTGCGGTATCGTTTATCTCGAAAAGAGGAATAATATGTCAAACTAATCATGTAATTCGGAGTTCCGTACGCAAAGTTATGGTATTTCAAAGCCCGTCGAACAATTCATTGTTGTAGTCGTCTAATCACGTGAAAACAAAAACAAAAAGTGGAAAAGGGGTCCAACAAGAGAGAAAAATGCAAATAGGAAATAGGAAGCAAAAAGAATATCCGAGAGATAAGCACAATGCAAGCGGCGTATTGACAAGAAATGATATTTGTATCCTAAGAAACTCAAAAAGGGCATCTCCCGGCTCTAAAAGTCAACCATATCGACCTAAATAAAGGATTTTGAGCTCGAAAATAGGGTCGGGCTGCCTTCAGCAACCCGTGGCATCGTTTAACTCGAGAAGAGGAATAGAATGTGAAAAAAATCATGTAATTCGGAGTTTCGTACGCAAAGTTATGGTATTTCAAAGCCCGTCGAACAATTCATTTTTATAGTCGTCAAATCACGTGAAAACATAAAACGAAAAGCGGAAGGGGTGCAACACGAGAGACAAACGCAAATAGGAAATAGGAAGCAAAAGGAATATCCGAGAGACAAACGCAACGCCGGCGGCATATTGACAAGAAATGACATTCGTATCCTAAGAAACTCAAAAAGGGCATCTCCCGGCTCTAAAAATCCAACATATCGACCTAAATAAAGGATTTTGAGCTCAAAAGCGGGGTCGGGCTGCCTTCAACAACCCGTAGCATCGTTTATCTCAAAAAGAGGAATAAAATGTGCAAAAATATTGTAATTCGGAGCTTTGTATGCAAAGTTATGGTATTTCAAACCCCTTGAACAATTCATTGTTATAGTCGTCAAATCACGTGAAAACAAAAACAAAAAGCGTAAAAGGTGCGCAATACGAGAGACAAACGAAAATAGGAAATATGAAGCAAAAGGAATATCCGAGAGACAAACGCAACGCAAATGGCGTATTGAAAAGAAATGACATTTGTTTGCTAAGAAACTCGAAAAGGGCATCTCCCGGCTCTAAAAATCCAACATATCGACCTAAATAAAAAATTTTGAGCTCGAAAACGGGGTCGGGCTGCCTTCAGCAACCCGCTGCATCGTTTATCTCAAAAAGAGGAATAAAATGTCAAAATAATCATGTAATTCGGAGTTCCGTACACAAAGTTATGGTATTTCAAAGCCCCTCGAAATATTCATTGTTATAGTCGTCTAATCACATGAAAACTAAAACAAAAAGTGGAAAAGGGGTCCAACAAGAGAGAAAAATGTAAATAGGAAATAGGAAGCAAAAGGAATATCCGAGAGACAAACACAACGCAAGCGGCATATTGACAAGAAATGATATTCGTAGCCTAAGAAACTCAAAAAAGGCATCTCCCGGCTCTAAAAATCCAACATATCGATCTAAATAAAGGATTTTGAGCTCGAAAACGGGGTTGGGCTGCCTTCAGCAACCCGCGACATCGTTTATCTCGAAAAGAGGAATAAAATATGAAAAAAATCATGTAATTCGGAGTTTCGTACGCAAAGTTATGGTATTTCAAAGCCCGTCGAACAATTCATTATGGTAGTCGTCTAATCATGTGAAAACAAAAACAAAAAGCGGAAAAAGGTTGCAACACGAGAGAGAAATGCAAATAGGAAATAGGAAGCGAAAGGAATATCCGAGAGACAAACACAATGCAAGCGGCGTATTGACAAGAAATGACTTCAGTATCCTAAGAAACTCAAAAAGGGCATCTCCCGGCTCTAAAAATCCAACATATCGACCTAAATAAAGGATTTTGAGCTCGAAAACAGGGTCAGGCTGCCTTCAGCAACCCGCAGCATCGTTTATCTCGTAAAGAGGAATAAAATGTGAAAAAAATATGGAATTTAGAGTTTCGAACTAAAAGTTATGGTATTTCAAAGCCCGTCGAACAATTAATTGTTGTAGTCGTCTAATCACGTGAAAACAATAACAAAAAGTGGAAAAGGGGTGCAACACGAGAGACATATGCAAATTGGAAAATGGAAGAAAAATGAATATTCGAGAGACAAACACAACGCAAGCGGTGTATTGACAAGAAATGACATTCTTATCCTAAAAAACTCGAAAATGCCATTTTCCGGCTCTAAAAATCAACCATCGACCTAAATAAAGTATTTTGAGCTCCAAAACGGGGTCGGGCTGCCTTCAGCAACCCGTAGCTTCGTTTATCTTGAAAAGATGAATAAAATGTGAAAAAATCATGTAATTTGGAGCTTAGTACGCAATGTTATGGTAATTCAAAGCCCGTCGAACAATTCATTCTTATAGTCATCAAATAATGTGAAAACAAAAACAAAAAGCGGAAAAGGGGAGCAACACGAGAGACAAATGCAAATAGGAAATAGGAAGCAAAAGGAATATCCGAGAGACAAACACAACGCAAGCGGCGTATTGACAAGAAATGACCTTCGTATCCTAAGAAACTCAAAAAGGGCATCTCCCGGTTCTAAAAAACCAACATATCGACCTAAATAAAATATTTTGAGCTCAAAAATGGGGTCGGGCTGCCTTCAACATCCCGCGGCATCTTTTATCTCGAAAAGAGGAATAAAATGTGAAAAAA
>CM071865.1:20470609-20481457 GCA_036759665.1 Gynandropsis gynandra
GTTATCTAGGGTTGTGAAGTAGACTTAGATTTTTGGTAGGATTTCATGGCTCAGCACTTCCGGTAGATATAAGGCTATACTCGGTACGCTTAGGCTTTTGTTCATGTGACGCGTTGATTAGCGGAATGACTAACTCTTCGAATATTTTTATGCTAGTATCCATCGTTATTAGATTCTTCTTGTACTTGACTTTAGTTTTGTTTGAGGACAAACAAAGGTTTAGGTCTGGGGGAGTTTGATAACACGTAAAGTGTATCGATTTTAGGCTAGATTTTAGTGTCATTTTCGCATACATTTCTTGGTTAGATTTACATTTCCGATATGATTCTTCGTTACGTACGCCCGTTTTGTTGGTTTTCAGGTTTTAAGGCGACAAGGCCTAAACCAGCGTAAATAGACGAATTCCTCAGTAAAACCACGCATTTTGAAGATAAATTCACTCGGAGCCAAAATCAAGCCTCTGAACTCAACGGAACACCCGAGCAACGAGCGGAAAAGAGCAAAAACATGGAATCATGAGTGCCCGCTCGGGCACTGAGGTCTACCCGGTCGGGCAAATCCTACGGGGTTTTATTTGCACACCTTGCACGACCTGGGGAGCCGAAATCCAGCCTCAGAACTCAAAGGAACACCCGAGCAACGAGCGGAAAAGAGCAAAAACAAGAACTGAAGAGTGCCGGATCGGGCACTGAGGTCTACCCGCTCGGGAAAAACCTACGGGGTTTATTTACGACACCTTGCACGACCTGGGCACGAAGGCAACATGATCGGGTAGCCATACCCGATCGGGCGCAATCAAGCTACCCGCTCGGGCGTTAATTCGTCCAGACACCTTGCACGACCCGGGCACGAACCCGATCGTGCGCAATAAGGTACCCGCTCGGGCTTTAATTCGTCCTAAAAATCCCCAAGAGTTTACACGACTCGGGCCGTTCAATCACACGATCGGGTGCTGATGCCCGATCGGGCAAGACGGAGTACACGACCGGGCGAGGCGCTACACGATCGGGTAAAACCACTACCCGTGCGGGCCGCGTTTCTCGCAACCAACTAGATCTTGCATTCAAACGAGCTAATTTATAGACTAGATAGGATCTAGAGCAAAGGGGACGACGTGCAGGGCAAGGAAAGGCTTGGAAAACATTAGGAAAGGCTCGGGAGACACTGGAGAAGGAGAGAAGCATCAATCCACACATCGGTAACACAATAGGGAAGATCGAGGCATTGAGTTTCCTAGAGTTTACCATGTTTAGGGTTGTGTTATTTCCTATTTTTGTAATCTCCATGAGTGAGTAGGTTCCAACCTATGGGTTAGGGATATCGGATTGTAACGGATGTACAATTTTATGCGTTAATGCTTAGATCTATTGCATTTATCTTGAGATTCGGTTTTCTACAATCAACACCGTAAACGTCTTATACTAGTGTCGTCCGCTCAGTAACATAGGAATTCATACTTTGCTGGAAGGTTAGAGTGTGAATCCGGAACCGTTGAGTTGTAGGTTAAGTTCGATTAATGAAAATCTGACCGGTCGGTTAGTCGACTTAGGAATTAGGATTGCGTTCGTAAAGCTGCCATAGTACGGGTTAATCGCTGCTGGAAGGTAGGGTTGCACGTACTCATGGTTAGGAGGTTTAGGCTCGGAAGAATCACTCCTCACCTTAGAGCATGAATTTCGCATTATCAAGATAATTCAATAGGTTTATGATCTTTAGTTGTTACACCAATACGATTCCCGGTATCCCGACACCCGTAGTGTTCGTCATATCCAAATTTTCTCCAACCTTCTATCGTTGCCACCACTTAGCTTAGTTCTTTAGATATTTCCAACCACGCCTTCATCTACTTCCCTTTGTCTTAGTTTAGTGATATTCTTAGTTTTTGGCTGCTTTAGTCCCTATAGTTTGACCCTGGTACTACACGATCCGTATACTTGCGGTGAAGTGGTCTAGGAAATATATTGCTTGAGTTTCCACACATCACGCGCCATCGTTCATCTCGAAAAGAGGAATAAACTGTGAAAAAATCATATAATTTGGAATTTCGCACGCAAAGTTATGGTATTTCAAAGCTCGTTGAACAATTCATTGTTGTAGCCAACTAATCAAGTAAAAACAAAAACAAAAAGGTGAAAAGGGGTGCTACATGAGACACAAACGTAAATAGGAAATAGGAAGCAAAAGAAATATCTGAGAGACAAACACAACGCAAGCGGCGTATTGATAAGAAATGACATTCGTATCCCAAGAAACTCAAAAAGGGCATCTCCCGTCTCTAAAAATCCAACATATCTACCTAAATAAAGGATTTTGAGCTTGAAAACGGGGTCGGGCTGCCTTCAGCAACCCATAACATCGTTTATCTCAAAAAGAGGAATAAAATGTGAAAACAAATCATGTAATTCGGAGTTTCGTATGCAAAGTTATGGTATTTCAAAGCTCATCGAACAATTCATTGTTGTAGTCGTCTAATCACGTGAAAACAGAAACAACAACAGGAAAATGGCTGCTACACGATAGACAAACACAAATAGGAAATATGAAGCAAAAGAAATATCCGAGAGACAAACGCAATGCAAGCGGCGTATTGACAAGAAATGACATTCTTATCCTAAGAAACTCAAAAGGGCATCTCCCGGCTCTTAAAATCCAAAATATCGGCCTAAATAAAGTATTTTGAGCTTGAAAACGGGGTCGGGCTGCCTTCAGCAACCCATGGCATCGTTTATCTCGAAAAGAGGAATAAAATGTGAAAAAAATCATGTAATTTGGAGTTTCGTACGCAAAGTTATGGTATTTCAAAGCCCGTCGAACAATTCATTTTTGTAGTCATCTAATCACTTGAAAAGAAAACCAAAAAGTGGAAAAGGGGTGCTACACGAGAGGCAAACGCAAATAGGAAATGGGAAGCAAAAGGAATATCTGAGAGAAAAACGCAATGCAAGCGGTGTATTGACAAGAAATGACATCTTATCCTAAGAAACTCGAAAAGGGCATCTCCCATCTCTAAACATCCAACATATCGACCTAATAAAATATTTTTAGCTCGAAAACGGGGTTGGGCTGCCTCCAGCAACCCGCGACATCGTTTATCTGGAAAAGAGGAATAAAATGTGAAAAAAATCATGTAATTCGGAGTTTCGTACGCAAAGTTATGATATTTCAAAGCCCGTCGAATAATTCATTGTTGTTGTCGTCTAATTACATGAAAACAAAAACAAAAAGTGGAAAAGGGGTTCTATACGAGAGACAAACACAAATAGGAAATAGGAAGCAAATGGAATATCCGAGAGACAAACGCAACGCAAGCTGTGTATTGACAAGAAATGACATTCGTATCCTAAGAAACTTAAAAGGGCATCTCCCGGCTCTAAAAATCCAACATATCGATCTAAATAAAGGATTTTGAGCTCGAAAACGCGGCCGGGTTGCCTTCAGCATTCCGCGGCATCGTTTATCTCGAAAGGAGGAATAAAATGTGAAACAAATCATGTAATTCGGAGGATCGTACGCAGAGTTATGGTATTTCAAAGCCCGTCGAACAATTCCTTGTTGTAGTCGTCCAATCACGTGAAAACAAAGACAAAAAGTGGAAAAAGGGGTGCTACACGAGAGACAAACACAAATAGGAAATAAGAAACAAAAGGAATATCCGAAAGACAAACGCAATGCAAGCTGCATGTTGACAAGAAATGACATTCGTATCCTAAGAAACTCAAAAAGGGCATCTCCGGCTCTAAAAATCCAACATATCGACCTAAATGAAGGATTTTGAGCTCTAAAACGGGGTCGGGCTATCTTCAGCAACCCGCGGTATCGTTTATCTTGAAAAGAGGAATAAATTGTGAAAGAAATCATGTAATTCGGAGTTTTGTACGCAAAGTCATGGTATTTCAAAGCCCGTCGAACAATTCATTATTGTAGTCGTCTAATCACGTGAAAACAAAAACAAAAAGTGGAAAAGGCGTGCAACACGAGAGACAAACGCAAATAGGAAATAGGAAGCAAAAAGAATATCCGAGAGAAATGCAACTCTCAAGCGGGCGTATTGAGAAGAAATGACATTCGTATCCTAAGAAACTCAAACAGGGCATCTCCCTGCTCTAAAAATCCAACATATCGACCAAAGTAAAGGACTTTGAGCTCGAAAACGGGGTCGGACTGCCTTGAGCATCCTGCAGCATCGTTTATCTCAAAAAGAGGAATAAAATGTGAAAAAAATCATGTAATTCGGAGTTCCGTACGCAAAGTTATGGTATTTCAAAGCCGTCGATTCGGAGTTCCGTAAGCAAAGTTATGGTATTTCAAAGCCGTCGAACAATTCATTGTTGTAGTCGTCTAATCGCGTGAAAAAAAAAACAAAACGTGCTACACGAGAGACAAACGCAACTAAGAAATAGGAAGCAAAAGGAATATCCGAGAGACAAACGCAATGCAAGTGGCGTATTGACAAGAAATGACATTCTTATCCAAAAAACTCGAAAAGGCCATCTTGCGGCTCTAAAAATCAACCGTATTGACCTAAATAAAGTATTTTGAGCTCAAAAACGGGGTCGGGCTACCTTCAGCAACCCGTAGCATCGTTTATCTGGAAAAGAGGAACAAAATGTGAAAAAATCATGTAATTCGGAGCTTCGTACGCAAAGTTATGGTATTTCAAAGCCCGTCGAACAATTCATTGTTGTAGTCGTCAAATCATATGAAAACAAAAACAAAAAGCGGAAGAGGGGTGCAACACGAGAGACAAACGCAAATATGAAATAGCAAGCAAAAGGAATATCCGAGAGACAAACGCAACGCAACCGGCGTATAGACAAGAAATGACATTCGTATCCTAAGAAACTCAAAAAGGGGGTCTCCCGGCTCTAAACATCCAACATATTGACCTAAATAAAGGATTTTGAGCTCGAAAATGGGGTCGAGCTGCCTTCAGCAACCCGTAGCGTCGTTTATCTTGGAAAGAGGAACAAAATGTGAAAAAATCATGTAATTCAAGGCTTCGTACGCAAAGTTATGGTATTTCAAAGCCCGTCGAACAATTCATTGTTGTAGTCGTCTAATCACGTGAAAACAAAAACACAAGTGGAAAAGGGCTGCAACACGAGAGAAAAATGCAAATAGGAAATAGGAAGCAAAAGGAATATCCGAGAAACAAACACAATGAAAGCAGCTTATTGACAAGAAATCACATTCGTATCCTAAGAAACTCAAAAATGGCATCTCCCGGCTCTAGAAGTCCAACATATCGCCCTAAATAAATGCTTTTGAACTTGAAAACGGGGTTGGACTGCCTTCAGTAACCCGCGACATCGTTTATCTCGAAAAGAGGAATAAAATGTGAAAAACATCATGTAATTCGAAGTTTCATACGCAAAGTTATGGTATTTCAAAGCACGTCGAACAATATATTGTTGTAGTCGTCTAATCACATGAAAACAAAAACAAAAAGTGGAAAAGGGGTGTTACACGAGAGACAAACGCAAATAGGAAATAGGAAGCAAAAGGAATATCCAAGGGACAAACGCAATGCAAGCAGAGTATTGACAAGAAATGACATTCTTTTCCTAAAAACTCGAAAAGGCCATCTTCCGACTCTAAAAATCAACCGTATCGATCTAAATAAAGTATTTTAAGCTCAAAAATGGGGTCGGGCTGCCTTCAGCAACCCGTAGCATTGTTAATCTTGAAAAGAGAAATAAAATGTGAAAAAAATCATGTAATTCGGAGCTTCGTACGCAAAGTTATGGTAATTAAAAGCCCATCGAACAATTCATTGTTATAGTCGACAAATCACGTGAAAACAAAAACAAAGAGCGGAAAACGGGTGCAACACGAGAGACAAATGCAAATAGGAAATAGGAAGCAAAAGGAATATGCGATAGACAAACGCAACGCAAGTGGCGTATTGAAAAGAAATGACATTCGTGTCCTAAGAAACTCAAAAAGGGCATCTCCCGGCTCTAAAAATCAACCGTATTGACCTAAATAAAGGATTTTGTGCTTGAAAACGGGGTCGGGCTGCCTTCAGCAACCCACAACATCGTTTATCTCGAAATGAGAAATAAAATGTGAAAAACATCATGTAATTCGGAGTTTCGTACACAAAGTTATGGTATTTCAAAGCCCGTCGAAAAATTCTTTGTCATAGTCATCAAATCACGTGAAAACAAAAACAAAAAGCGGAAAAGAGATGCTACACAAGAGGCAAACGTAAATAGGAAATAGGAAGCAAAAGGAATATCCGAGAGACAAACGCAACGCAAGAGGCGTATTGACAAGAAATGACATTCGTATCCTAAAAAACTCAAAAAGGGCATCTCCCGGCTCTAAAAATCCAACATATCGACTTAAATAAAGGATTTTGAGCTCAAAAATGGAGTCGGGCTGCCTTCAACAACCCGTAGCATCGTTAATCTTGAAAAGAGAAATAAAATGTGAAAAAATCATGTAATTCGGAGCTTCGTATGCAAAGTAATGGTATTTCAAAGCCCGTCGAACAATTCATTGTTGTAGTCGTTTAATCACCTGAAAACAAAAACAAAAAATGGAAAAGGGGTGGAACACAAGAGAAAAATGCAAATAGGAAATAGGAAGCAAAAGGAATATCCGAGAGACAAACACAACGCAAACGGCATATTTACAAGAAATGACATTCGTATCCTAAGAAACTCAAAAAGGGCATCTCCCAGCTCTCAAAATCCAACATATCGACCTAAATAAAGGATTTTGAGCTCGAAACGGGGTCGGGCTGCCTTCACCAACCCGCGGCATCGTTTATCTCGAAAAGAGGAATAAATGTGAAAAAAAATTCGTACACAAAGTGATGGTATTTCAAAGCCCGTCGAACAATTCATTGTTATAGTCGTCTAATCACGTGAAAACAAAAAAAAAGTGGAAAAGGGGTGCTACACGAGAGACAAACGCAAATAGGAAATAGGAAGCAAAAAGAATATCTGAGAGACAAACGCATGCAAGCGGCGTATTGACAAGAAATGACATTCTTATCCAAAAAAACTCGAAAAGGCCATCTTCCGGCTCTTAAAATCAACCGTATCGACTTAAATAAAGTATTTTGAGCTCAAAAACAGGGTCAGGCTGGCTTTAGAACCCCGTAGCATCGTTTATCTCAAAAAGAGGTATAAAATGTGAAAAAAAAATCATGTAATTCGGAGTTTTGTACGCAAAGTTATGGTATTTCAAAGCCCGTCGAACAATTCATTGTTGTAGTCGTCTAATAACATGAAAACAAAAACAAAAAGTGGAAAAGGGGTTCTACACGAGAGATAAACGCAAATAGGAAATAGGAAGCAAAAAAAATATCCGAGAGACAAACGCAATGCAAGCGGCGTATTGACAAGAATGACATTCTTATCCTAAAAAACTCGAAAATGCCATCTTCCGACTCTAAAAATCAACTCTATCGACCTAAATAAAGTATTTTGAGCTAAATAAACGGGGTCGTGCTGCCTTCAGCAACCCGTAGCATCATTTATCTTGAAAAGAGGAATAAAATGTGAAAAAACATGTAATTCGGAGCTTCGTACGCAAAGTTATGGTATTTCAAAGCCCGTCGAACAATTCATTGTTGTAGTCGTCTAATCACATGAAAAAAAAGCGGAAAACGGGTATAACACGAGAGACAAATGCAAATAAGAAATAGGAAGCAAAAAGAATATCCGATAGACAAAGACAACGCAAGCAGCGTATTGACAAGAAATGACCTTCGTATCCTAAGAAACTCAAAAAGGGCATCTCCCGGCTCTAAAAATCAAAGATATCGACCTAAATAAAGGATTTTGAGCTCGAAAATGAGGTCGGGCTGCCTTCAGCACCCCACGAAATTGTTTATCTCGAAAAGAGGAATAAAATATGAAAAACATCATGTAATTCGGAGTTTCATACGCAAAGTTATGGTATTTCAAAGCCCGTCGAACAATTCTTTGTCATAGTCATCAAATAACGTGAAAACAAAAACAAAAAGCGGAAAAGGGGTGCTACACGAGAGACAAACGCAAATAGGAAATAGGAAGCAAAAGGAATATCCGAGAGACAAACGCAACGCAAGCGGCGTATTCACAGGAAATGACATTCGAATCCTAATAAACTCGCAAAAGGCCATCTTCCGGCTTTAAAAATCAACCGTATCGACCTAAATAAAGTATTTTGAACTCAAAACAGGGTCCGGCTACCTTCAGCAACCCGTACCATCGTATATCTTGAAAAGAGGAATAAAAAGTGAAAAAATCATGTAATTCGGAGCTTCGTACGCCAAGTTATGGTATTTCAAAGCCCATCGAACAATTCATTGTTGTAGTCGTCAAATCACGTGAAACCAAAAACAAAAAGCGGAAAAGGGGTGCAAACCGAGAGACAAACGCAAATAGGAAATAGGAAGCAAAAGGAAAATCCGAGAGACAAACGCAATGCAAGCGGCGTATTGACAAGAAATGACATTCTTATCCTAAAAAACTCAAAAAGGCTATTTTTCGGCTCTAAAAATCATCTGTATCGACCTAAATAAAGTATTTTGAGCTCAAAACGGGGTTCGAATGCCTTTAGCAACCCGTAGCATTGTTTGTCTTGAAAAGAGGAATAAAATCTGAAAAAATCATGTTATTCGGAGTTTTGTAAGCAAAGTTATGGTATTTCAAAGCCCATCGAATAATTCATTGTTGTAGTCGTCTAATCACGTGAAACCAAACACAAAAAGCGGAAAAGGGGTGCAACACAAGAGACAAACGCAATTAGGAAATAGGAAGCAAAAGGAATATCCGATGAACAAACACAACGCAAGCGGCGTATTGACAAGAAATGACATTAGTATCCTAAGAAACTCAAAAAGGGCATCTCTCGGCTCTAAAAATCCAACATATTGACCAAAATAAAGGATTTTCAGCTCGAAAACGGGGTCGGGCTGCCTTCAGCATCCTGCAGCATCGTTTATCTCGAAAGGAGGAATAGAATGTGAAAAAAATCATGTAATTCGGAGTTTCGTACGCAAAGTTATGGTATTCCAAAGCCCGTCGAACAATTCATTGTTGTAGTCGTTTAATCACAGGAAAACAAAAACAAAAAGTGGAAAAAGGGTGCTACACGAGAGACAAACGCAAATAGGAAACTAGAAGCAAAAAGAATATCCGAGAGACGAACGCAATACAAGCGGCAAATTGACAAGAAATGACATTCTTATCCTAAAAAACTCGAAAAGGCCATCTTCCAGCTCTAAAAATCAACCGTATCGACCTAAATAAAGTATTTTGAGCTCCAAAATGGGCTCGGGCTGCCTTCAGCAAACCGTAGCATCGTTTATCTTGAGAAGGGGAATAACAAGTGAAAAAGTCAAATAATTCGGAGCTTCGTACGCAAAGTTATGGTATTTCAAAGCACGTCGAACAATTCATTGTTATAGTCATCAAATCACGTGAAAACAAAAACAAAAAGCGGAAAAGGGGTGTAACACGAGAGACAAAAGCAAATAAGAAATAGGAAGCAAAAGAAATATCCGAGAGAAAAACGCAATGCATGCGGCGTATTGACAAGAAATGACATTCTTATCCTAAAAAACTCGAAAAGGCCATCTTCTGGCTCTAAAAATTGATAACACGTAATCCGTAGTAGTTTTTATGTCATTCTTAGGTCTAGTTTTAGGTAGATTTATTAGATTTCATTCATTTATCGAGTCTATTCGAGGATTTCATCTACATTTCGTGGTTTGTGTAGGAAACGAAGACATGTCAAGAAACACGAGAGAAATTGGCAATTTAACCCCAAAATGACAAGGTTCAGCTTGTGCAAGACCGTGGCGATCCGTATCCTTGCGGAAGCGTTAGTCTAGGTAATTTATTACTTGAGCTTACGCACACCAAAAATCAACCTTATCGACCTAAATAAAGTATTTTGAGCTCAAAAACGGGGCAGGCTGCCTTCAGCAACCTGTAGCTTCGTTTATCCTGAAAAGAGGAATAAAATCTGAAAAAAATCATATAATTCGGAGTTTCGTACGCAAAGTTATGGTATTTCAAAACCCATCGAACAATTCATTGTTGTAGTCGTCTAATCACGTGAAAACAAAAACAAAAAAGTGGAAAAGGAGTGCTACAGGAGACACAAATGCAAATAGGAAATAGGAAGCAAAAGGAATATCCGATAGACAAAAGCAACGCAAGCGGCGTATTGTGAAGAAATGACATTCGTATCCTAAGAAACTCAAAAAGGGCATCTCCCGGCTCTAAAAATCAAACATAACGACCTAAATAAAGGATTTTGAGCTCGAAAACGGGGTCAGACTGCCTTCAGCAACCAACGACATCGTTTATCTCGAAAAAAGGAATAAAATGTGAAAAAATCATGTGATTCGGAGTTTCGTACGTAAAGTTATGGTATTTCCAAGCCCATCGAACAATTCATTGTTGTAGTCGTCAAATCACGTTAAAACAAAAACAAAAAAGCGGAAAAGAGGTGCTGCACGAGAGACAATCGCAAATAGGAAATAGGAAGCAAAAGGAATATCCAAGAGACAAACGCAACGCAAGCGGCGTATTGACAAGAAATGACATTCGTATCCTAAGAAACTTAAAAAGGGCATCTCCCGGCGCTAAATATCCACCATATCGACCTAAATAAAGGGTTTTGAGCTCTAAAATGAGGTCGGGCTGCCTTCAGCAACCCACAGCATCGTTTATCTCAAAAAGAGGAATAAAATGTGAAAAAACTCATGTAATTCGGAGCTTCGTACGCAAAGTAATGGTATTTCAAAGCCCGTCGTACAATTCGTCGTTTTAGTCGTCTAATCACGTGAAAACAAAAACAAAAAGCGGAAAAGGGGTGCAACATTAGAGACAAACGCAA
>CM071865.1:20537174-20549519 GCA_036759665.1 Gynandropsis gynandra
GACCGGGCATAAGGCCTGCACGAGCGGGTAGAAGCTGTGCCCGCTCGGATCCTTGTTTTTCTCAACCAACTCCTAAGTTTTAGAACGGTCAAATAAGGAGAAATCAGATCTAAAAAGGGGGGATTGATAGACTTAAAGGGGGGACGTGAGGAGACATTAGAGGACAGTTAGAGACATAGAGAAAAAGGGAGAAGGACGGAACGAGGAATCCGGAGCATGGAGGAGCTATTGAAGACGTCGGTATATGAATAGGGAGGAATCTCTTTCTTTATCAATGTTGAATATAGTTATCTTTTGTGTTTCGTTTTCTAAGTTCATGTCCGAGTAGATCTACAGCCATGGGTTAGAGAGTATTGCCTATATGTAACGAAGTCTTGTTCTTAATGAATGGTGGTTCTTAATGCTTTTGTTCTTGTACGCCACTTGAATGAATAAATTCGTTACTTGATCGTTTTCAGATTGATTGGTTGTGTTTAATGCTTTCATTCTTGTACGCCACTCGAATGAATGAGATACGCAATCGAGAGATTGGTATACGCATGCTAGATAGAGGACAAGTCTATGCCAGTCAGTTCCTATTTAAGAGCTTGAATTCCGTGAACTCGTGATAATATCTAAGACCAATGATCTTGTTAGAACTTCGTTGCATCATTGTGCAACTCTCGATACCTATGGTGTTTAGTCGTTGAGTCATTCCGTTCATTAGTTTAGTTTAGTTTGCATTTGCATTCCCATTCACTTATTGATTTCACAGGTCTTATTCATTAGTTACTAGCTTTAGAGTTGCATCAATTCCTTGTGTTCGACCCTAGTACTATACGATCCGTATTCTTGCGGAAGCGTTAGTCTAGGAATTTTATTACTTGAGATTAACCGACATCATTGGGCTACCTTCAACAACCTGCGGCATCGTTTATCTCGAAAAGAGGAATAAAATGTGAAAAAATCATTTAATTTGGAGTTTCGTACGCAAAATTATGGTCTTGCAAAGCCAATCGAACAATTCATTGTTGTAGTCGTCTAATCACGTGAAAACAAAAAAAAAAAGTGGAAAAGGGTGCTACACGAGAGACAAATGCAAATAGGAAATAAGAATCAAAAGGAATATCCGAGAGAAAAACGCAACGCAAGCGGTGTATTGACAAGAAATGACATTCGTATCCTATGAAACTCCAAAGGGCATCTCCCGGCTCTAAAAATCAACCGTATCGATCTAAATTAAGGATTTTAAGCTTGAAAACGGGGTCGGCCTGCCTTCAGCAACCCGCGGCATCGTTTATCTCGAAAAGAGGAATAAAGTGTGAAAAAATCATGTAATTCGAAGTTTCGTACGCAAAGTTATAGTATTTCAAAGCCCGTCGAACAATTCATTGTTGTATTCATCTAATCACGTGAAAACAAAAACAAAAAGTGAAAAAGGGGTGCTACACGAGAGACAAACGCAAATAGGAAACAGGAAGCAAAAGGAATATCTGAGAGACAAACGCAATGCAAGCGTCGTATTGACAATAAATGACATTCTTATTCTTAAAAACTCGAAAAGGCCATCTTCCGGCTCTAAAAATCAACCGTATTGACCTAAATAAAGTATTTTGAGCTCAAAAAATGGGGTCGGGCTGCCTTCGGCAACCCACAGAATCGATTACCTCGAAAAGAGGAATAAAATGTGAAAAAAATCATGTAATTCGGAGTTTCGTACGCAAAGTTATGGTATTTCAAAGCCCGTCGAACAATTCATTGTTGTAGTCGTCTAATCACGTGGAAACAAAAAAAAGTGGAAAAGGGGTGCTACACGAGAGACAAATGCAAATAGGAAATAAGAAGCAAAAGGAATATCCGAGAGACAAACGCAACGAAAGCGGAATATTGACAAGAAATGACATTCGTATCCTAAGAAACTCAAAAATGGCATCTCCTGGTTCTAAAAATCAACCGTACCGACCTAAATAAAGTATTTTGAGCTCAAAAACGGGGTCGGGCTGCCTTCAGCATCCCGTAGCATTGTTTATCTATAAAATAGAAATAAAATGTGAAAAAATCATGTAATTCAGAGCTTCGTACGAAAAATTATGGTATTTCGATGCCCGTCAAACAATTCATTGTTGTAGTCGTCTAATCACGTGAAAACAAAAACAAAAAGTGGAAAAGGGGTGCAACACCAGAGACAAATGCAAATAGGAAATAGGAAGAAAAAGGAATATCCGAGACACAAACACAACGTAAGCGGCGTATTGACTAGAAATGACATTCGTATCCTAAGAAAGTCAAAAAGGGCATTTCCAGGCTCGAAAAATCCAACATATTGACCTAAATAAAGGATTTTGAGCTTGAAAACGGGGATTCGGCTGCCTTCAGCAGCCCACGGCATCGTTTATCTCGAAAAGAGGAATAAAATGTTAAAAAATCATTTAATTCGGAGTTTCGTACGCAAAGTTATGGTATAACAAATCCAATCAAACAATTCATTGTTGTAGTCGTCTAATCACGTGAAAAGAAAAAAAAAAGTGGAAAAGGATTGCTACATGAGAGGCAAATGCAAATAGGAAATAACAAGCAAAAGGAATATGCGAGAAACAAACGCAATGCAAGCGGCCTATTGACAAGAAATGACATTCTTATCCAAACAAACTCGAAAAAGGCCATCTTCCGGCTCTAAAAATCAACCGTATCGATCTAAATAAAGGATTTTGAGCTTGAAAATGGGGTTGGGCTGCCTTCAGCATCCCGCAGAATCGTTTATCTTGAAAAGAGGAATAAAGTGTGAAAAAATCATATTATTCGGAGCTTCGTACGCAAAGTTGTGGAAAAGGGGTGCTACACGAGAGACAAACGCAAATAGGAAATAGGAAGCAAAAGGAATATCCGAGAGACAAATGCAATGCAAGCGGCGTATTGACAAGAAATGACATTCTTATCCTTAAAAACTCGAAAAGGCCATCTTCCGGCTCTAAAAATCTACCGTATCAACCTAAATAAAGTATTTTGAGCTCATAAACAAGGTCGGGCTGCCTTCGGCAACCCACAGAATCGATTATCTCGAAAAGAGGAATTAAATGTGAAAAAAATCATGTAATTCGGAGTTTCGTACGCAAAGTTATGGTATTTCAAAGCCCGTCGAACAACTCATTGTTGTAGTCGTCCAATCACATGAAAACAAAAACAAATTGTGGAAAAGGGGTGCAACACGAGAGACAAACGCAAATAGGAAATATGAAGCAAAAAAAATACCCGAGAGACAAACGCAACGCAAGCGGCGTATTGACAAGAAATGACATTCGTAACCTAAGAAACTAAAAAATGGCATCTCCCGGCTCTAAAAATCCAACATATCGACCTAAATAAAGGATTTTGAGCTCGAAAAAGGGGTCGGGCTGCCTTTAGCTAAAAAATGATCTCCCGGCTCTAAAAATCCAACATATCGACCTAAATAAAGGATTTTGAGCTCGAAAAAGGGGTCGGGCTGCCTTTAGCAACCCCTAGCATCGTTTATCTAGAAAATAGGAATAAAATGTGAAAAAATCACGTAATTCGGAGCTTTTGTACGCAAAGTTATGGTATTTCAAAGCCCGTCGAACAATTCATTGTTATAATCTTCAAATCACGTGAAAACAAAAACAAAAAGCGGAAAAAGGGTGCAACACGAGAGACAAACGCAAAGAGGAAATAGGAAGCAAAAGGAATATCCGAGAGACAAACGCAACGCAAGCGGCGTATTGACAAGAAATGAATTTCTATCATAAGAAACTCAAAAAGGGCATCTCCCGGCTCTAAAAATCCAACATATCGACCTAAATAAAGTATTTTGAGCTCAAAAAGGGGTCGGGCTGCCTTCAGCAACGCGCGTCATCGTTTATCTCAAAAAACGGAATAAAATGTGAAAAAGTCATGTAATTCGGAGTTTCATACGCATAGTTATACTATTTTAAAGCCCATCGAACAATTCATTATTGTAGTCGTCTAATCTGTTGAAAACAAAAACAAAAAGTTGCAAAGGGGTGCTACACGAGAGACAAACGCAAATAAGAATTAGGAAGCAAAAGGAATATCCGAGAGACAAACACTACGGAAGTGGCGTATTGACAAGAAATGATATTCTTATCCATAAAAAAACTCGGGAAGTATTTTGAGCTCGAAAACGGGGTCGGCCTGCCTTCAGCAACACGCTGCATCGTTTATCTCGAAAAGAGGAATAAAATGTGAAAAAAATCATGTAATTCGGAGTTTCATACGCAAAGTTATGGTATTTCAAAGCTCGTCGAACAATTCATTATTGTAGTCGTCTAATCACGTTAAAACAAGAACAAAAAGTGGAAAAGGGGAGCTACAAGAGACAAACGCAAATAGGAAATAGGAAGCAAAAGGAATATCCGAGAGACAAACACAACGCCAGCGGTGTATTGACAAGAAATGACATTCGATTCCTAAGAAACTCGAAAAGGGCATCTCCCGGCTCTAAAAATCCAACATATCGACCTAAATAAAGGATTTTGAGCTCGAAAACGGGGTCAGGCTGCTTTCAGCAACCCGCGGCATCGTTTATCTCGAAAAGAGGAATAAAATATGAAAAAAAACATGTAATTCGAAGTTTCGTACGGAAAGGTATGGTATTTCAAAGCTCGTCGAACAATTCATTGTTCTAGTCGTCCAATCACGTGAAAACAAAAACAACAAGTGGAAAAGGGGTGCTACACGAAAGACAAACGCAAATAGGAAATAGGAAGCAAAAGGAATATCCGACAGACAAACGCAATGCAAGCGGCGTATTGACAAGAAATGGCATTCTTATCCTAAAAAACTCGAAAAGGCCATCTTCCGGCGCTAAAAAAATGAACAGTATCGACCTAAATAAAGTATTTTGAGCTCGAAAATGGGGTCGGGCTGCCTTCAGCAACCCGTAGCATCGTTATCTCGAAAAGAGAAATAAAATGTGAAAAAATCTTGTAATTCGGAGCTTGCTACGCAAAGTTATGGTATTTCAAAGCCCATCGAACAATTCATTGTTATAGTTGTCAAATCAAGTGAAAACAAAAACAAAAAGTTGAAAAAGGGTGCAAAACGAGAGACAAACGCAAATAGGAAATAAAGCAAAAGGAGTATCCGAGAGACAAATGCAACGCAAGCGACATATTGAAAAGAAATTACATTCGTATCCTAAGAAACTCGAAAAGGCAATCTTTCGACTCTAAAATTTTAACATATCGACCTAAATAAAGTATTTTGAGCTCCAAAATGGGGTTGGCCTGCCTTCAGCAACACGTTGCATCGTTTATCTCGAACAGAGAAATAAAATGGGAAAAAATCATGTAATTCGGAGTTTCGTACGCAAAGTTATGGTATTTCAAAGCCCGTCGAACAATTCATTCGTTTAGTCGTCTAATCTCGTGAAAACAAAAACAAAAGGCGGAAAAGGAGTGCAACACAAGAGACAAATGCAAATAGGAAATAGAAAGCAAAAGGAATATCCGAGAGACAAATGCAACGAAAGCGGCATATTGACAAGAAATCACATTCGTATCCTAAGTAACTCGAAAAGGGCATCTCTCGGCTCTAAAAATCCAACATATTGACCTAAATAAAGGATTTTGAGCTCGAAAACGGGGTCGGTCTGCCTTCAGCATCCCGCGGCATCGTTTAACTAGAAAAGAGGAATAAAATGTGAAAAAATCATTTAATTCGAAGTTTCGTACGCAAAGTTATGGTATTTCAAAGCCGGTCGAACAATTCATTGTTGTAGTCGTCTAATCACGTGAAAACAAAAACAAAAAGTGGAAAAGGGGTGCTACAAGAGAGACAAACGCAAATAGGAAATAGGGAGCAAAAGGAATATCCGAGAGACAAATGCAATGCAGGCGGCGTATTGACAAGAAATGACATTCTTATCCTAAAAAACTCGAAAAGGCCATCTTTAACCTCTAAATATCAACCGTATCGACCTAAATAAAGTATTTTGAGATAAAAAAAAAAATGGGGTCGGGCTGCCTTTAGCATCCCGTAGCATCAGTTTATCTTGAAAAGAGGAATAAAATGTGAAAAAATCATGTAATTCGGAGATTTGTACGCAAAGTTATGGTATTTCAATGCCCGTCGAACAATTCATTGTTATAGTCGTCAAATCACGTGAAAACAAAAAAAAATGTGGAAAAGGGGTGCAACACGAGAGACAATCGCAAATAGGAAATAGGAAGCAAAAGGAAAATCCGAGAGACAAGTGCAACACAAGCGGCATATTGACAAGAAATGACATTCGTATCCTAAGAAACTCAAAAAGGGCATCTCCCGGCTCTAAAAAGCCAACACATCGACCTAAATAAAGGATTTTGAGCTCGAAAACGGGGTCGGGCTACCTCCAGCATCCCGGGCATCGTTTATCTCGAAAACAAGAATAAAAACAATCATGTAATTCAGAGTTTCGTACGCAAAGTTATGGTATTTCAAAGCCCGTCGAACAATTCATTGTTGTAGTCGTCTAATCACGTGAAACCAAAACAAAAACTGGGAAAGGGGTGCAACACGAGAGACAAACGCAAATAGGAAATAGGAAGCAAAAGAAATATCCGAGAGACAAATGCAATGCAAGCGGCGTAGTGACAAGAAATGACATTCTTATCCTAAAAAACTTAAAAAGGGCATCTCCCTACTCTTAAAATCCAACATATCTGATGTGTAGAATCAGAGGTTTTAGTTTTTCCAAGACCACTCTACCGCAAGTATACTGTTCGTGTAGTACAAGGGTCGAACTCTGGGACTGAATGCAGCGTTAGAACTAAGAATTCACGAGAAGAAGATCGATCTTTATAAGATTATGAAACAGGAAGTAAAGATAATAAAGGATGATGAAGCTAGACTCAAAAAGATAGAGTACCATGGGCTTCGGGAATATCGGAGCATGCAATGGATGTTTCTAAGCATGATGAAGTCAGTTTGTATCAATCGATGGGGAACTAATATCGAATCCTCTACCTAGGAAATCAACGTCACTCATCTCCCGATGTAGCGCGGAACGTCTAGATGCATGAATAACAGTAGGGACCTCTACCTCTAATGCTAGAAATGACTTGGCGTAAGCCTAAATCTCCTACCTAAGAAATCAACGTCACCCATATCCCTATGTAGTGCGGAACTTCTAGATGCATGAAGAACGATATGGAATTCAACCTCTATTGTCGGATCGGAACTCGATCTCTATAAACGGAAATGACTTGACGTAAGCCTAAATCCTCTATCTAGGAAATCAACGACACTCATATCCCTATGTAGCGTGGAACTTCTAGATGCATTAAGAACAATGGGAATTCTACCTCGATTATTACCGTTCCTAAATAGATTAACCGATTGGCCAAATTCTCGTTAACCTAATTCATTCGAAAATTCATTCACGAGTCTCAAATCTGACTCTCCCAAGCCTAGACGAATCTGTAATCATCTTCAAACATGCTTAATATCAGTAGAATAGATCTAGTCTTATCCTAACTTGAAATCATAATATCAGTAGAATAGATCTAGTCTTATCCTAACTTGAAATCAACGACGTATGAAGGCATTACGCACAAATCGAACCATTCAATTGAACAAAACCGAAATCAAGCATTAATAACTTAAACGATCCAATACAATGGCATCCCTAACCCATGGCAATGAGAACTACTAAGAATATATAGAGAAGCAAACAAAAGCAAAGTAAGTGTTCGACTCCCCTATCATCCCGAGCGTAACCTCCGACGAATCCTTTGGTTCCCCGAAGTCTCCTTCTTGGGCCGTGCTCTCTCTCTTCTACTTTGCCTAATCCGTTCCCCTTGTTCTCTTGCCCTTTCCAGTCTGATCTTGGCTTTCCCCTTCTGTTCCTTTTAAATGCAGACCATTAAAAATTTAAGGAAAGTTGTTGAGAAAAAGGTGGACCCGCGCGGGCACACAATGCACCCGCTCGTGCAGTCCATTAGCCCGTGCATGCATGACTTTCAAACTGATCAGGCAGGCTTGCCCAAGCGTGCAGCCTAAGAGGCCGAGTCGGGCATGCTCTCGGTGTTTTTCTGGTCTTTGTTTCAGCCCTATCGTGTCCAATTCAGAGCCCGAGCGGGCACACTTCTCAGTCCGAGCGTGCACACTTCAAATGCTGTTTCCGCTCCTTTCGCTCGAGGCTTGATTGTTCGCTTTGCTTCCGTGGCCGTGCACATGAGGTATCTTGTCATTCAATCACGTTTTCGGGATGGAATTTCCATAATAACTCGTGTTTTCCTTCATGTTTTCATTTCCTACACAAAACACGAAATGGTAGATGAAATCCTCGAATATGCTCAATAACTCGGTAAAATCCAAGAAATCTAATCAAAACTAAACCTAAGAATCATGAAAATACTACGACGGATTACGTGTTATCAATATCGACCTAAATAAAGGATTTTGAGCTCGATAACGGGGTCGGGCTGCCTTCAGAAACCCACGACATCGTTTATCTCGAAAAGAGCAATAAAATGTGAAAAAAAAATCATGTAATTCGGAGTTTCGTACGCAAAGTTATGGTATTTCAAAGTCCGTCCAACAATTCATTGTTGTAGTCGTCTAATCACGTGAAAACAAAAACAAAAAGTGGAAAAGGGGTGCCACACGAGAGACAAACACAAATAGGAAATAGGAAGCAAAAGGAATATCTGAGAGATAAACGCAATGCAAGCGGCGTATTGACAACAAATGACATTCGTATCCTAAGAAACTCAAAAAGGGCATCTCCCGGCTCTAAAAATCCAACATATCAACCTAAATAAAGGATTTTGAGCTCGAAAACGGGGTCGGGCTGCCTTCAGCAACCCGCGGCATCGTTTATCTCCAAAAGAGGCATAAAATATGAAAAATTCATGTAATTTGGAGTTTCTTACGCAAAGTTATGGTATTTCAAAGCTCGTTGAACAATTCATTGTTGTAGTCGTCTAATCACGTGAAAACAAAAACAAAAAGGGGAAAAGGGGTGCTACACGAGAGACAAACTCAAATAGGAAATGGGAAGCAAAAGAAATATCTGAGAGACAAACGCAACGCAAGCTGCGTATTGACAAGAAATGACATTTGTATCCTAAGAAACTCAAAAAGGGCATCTCCCGGCTCTAAAAATCCAACATATCGACCTAAACAAAAGATTTTGAGCTGGAAAACAGGGTCGGGCTGCCTTCAGCATCCCGCGGCATCGTTTATCTGAAAAAGATTAATAAAATGTGAGAAAATTTATGTAATTCGGAGTTTCGAACGCAAAGTTATGGTATTTTAAAGCCCGTCGATTAATTTATTGTTATATTCGTCTAATCACGTGAAAATAAAAATAAAGTGGAAAAGGGGTGCTAAACGAGAGACAAACACAAATAGGAAAGATGAAGCAAAATGAATATCTGAAAGACAAACGCAACGCAAGCTGCGTATTGACAAGAAATGACATTCGTATCCTAAGAAACTCAAAAAGGGCATCTCCCGGCTCTAAAAATCCAACATGTCGATCTAAATAAAGGGTTTTGAGCTTGAAAACGGGGTCGGGCTGCCTTCAGCAATCCGCGGCATCGTTTATCTCGAAAAGAGGAATAAAATGGGAAAAATTATGTAATTTGGAGTTTCGTACGCAAAGTTATGGTATTTCAAAGGTCGTCGAAACAATTTATTCTGGTAGTCGTCTAATCACGTGAAAACAAAACAAAGAGTGGAAAATGGGTGCAACACGAGAGACGAACGCAAATAGGAAATAGGAAGCAAAAGGAATATCCGATAGACAAACGCAACGCAAGCGGCGTATTGATAAGACAAATGCAAATAGGAAGCAAAAGGAATATCCGAGAGACAAAAGCAAATAGGAAGCAAAAGCAATATCCAAGAGACAAACGCAAATAGGAAGCAAAAGGAATATCCGAGAGACAAACGCAATGCAAGCGGCGTATTGACAAGAAATGACATTCGTATCCTAAGAAACTCAAAAAGGGCATCTCTAAAAATCCAACATATCGACCTAAATAAAGGATTTTGAGCTCAAAAACGGGGTCGAGCTGCCTTCAGCAACCAGTAGCATCGTTTATCTTAAAAAGAGGAATAAAATGTGAAAAAATCATGTAATTCGTAGCTTCGTACACAAAGTTATGGAATTTCAAAGCCCGTCGACCAATTCATTGTTGTAGTCGTCTAATCATGTGAAAACAAAAACAAAAAGTGGAAAAGGGGTGCAACACGAGAGACAAATGCAAATAGGAAATAGGAAGCAAAAGGAATATCCGAGAGACAAACGCAACGCAAGCGGCGTATTGATAAGAAATGAAATTCTTATCATTGGTGTAGTCGTCTAATCACGTGAAAAAAAACAAAAAGTGGAAAAGGGGTGCAACACGAGAGTAAAATGCAAATAAGAAATAGGAAGCAAAAGGAATATCCGAGAGACAAATTCATTGTTGTAGTCGTCTAATCACGTGAAAATAAAAACAAAAAGTGGAAAAGGGGTGCTACCCGAGAGACAGACGCAAATAGGAAAAAGGAATATCCGAGAGACAAACGTATTGCAAGCGGCGATTTGACAAGAAATGACATTCGTATCGTCAGAAACTCAAAAAGGGCATCTCTCGACTCTTAAAATCCAACATATCGACCTCAATAAAGGATTGTGAGCTCCAAAAATGGGGTCGTGCTGCCTTCAGCAACCCGAGGCATCATTTATCTCGAAAAGAGGAATAAAATGTGAAAAAAATCATGTAATTCGGAGTTTCGTACGCAAAGTTATGGTATTTCAAAGCCCGTCGAACAATTCATTGTTGAAGTCGTCTAATCATGTGAAAACAAAGACAACAAGTGGAAAAGAGGTGCTACACGAGACACAAACGCAAATAGGAAATAGGAGGCAAAAGGAATATCTGAGAGACAAATGCAATGCAAGCGGTGTATTGACAAGAAATTGCATTTTTATCCTAAAAAACTCGAAAATGCCATCTTCCGGCTTTAAAAATCAACTGCATCGACCTAAATAAAGTATTTTGAGCTCCAAAATGGGGTCGGGCTGCCTTCAGCAACCTGTAGCATCGTTTATCTGGAAAAGAGGAATAAAATGTGAAAAAAATCATGTAATTCAGAGTTTCGCACGCAAAGTTATGGTATTTCAAAGCCCGTTGAACAATTCATTGTTGTAATCGGCTAATCATGTGAAAACAAAAAAAAAGTGGAAAACGGGTGTAACACGAGAGACAAACACAAATAGGAAATAGGAAGCAAAAGGAATATCCGAGAGACAAAAGCAACGCAAGCGGCGTATTGACAAGAAATGACATTCGTATCCTAAGAAACTCAAAAAGGGCATCTCCCGGCTCTAAAAATCCAACATTTCAACCTAAATAAAGAATTTTGAGCTTAAAAATGAGGTCGGGCTACCTTCAGTAACCCGCAGCATCGTTTATCTCGAAAAGAGAAATAATATATAAAAAAATTATGTAATTCGGAGTTTCGTAGGCAAAGTTATGGTATTTCAAAGGCCATCGAACAATTCATTGGTGTAGTCGTCTAATCACGTGAAAAAAAACAAAAAGTGGAAAAGGGGTGCAACACGAGAGTAAAATGCAAATAAGAAATAGGAAGCAAAAGGAATATCCGAGAGACAAACGCAACGCAAGCGGCATATTGACAAGAAATAACATTCTTATCCTAAGAAACTCAAAAAGGGCATCTCTAAAAATCCAACATATCGACCTAAATAAAGGATTTTGAGCTCAAAAATGGGGTCGAGCTGCCTTCAACAACCTGCAACATCGTTTATCTCGAAAAGAGGAATAAAATGTGAAAAAATCATAATCATGTAAGTTTCGTACGCAAAGTTATGGAATTTCAAAACCCGTCGAACAATTCATTGTTGTAGTCGTCTAAACAAGTGAAAACAAAAACAAAAAGTGGAAAACGGGTGCAACACGATAGAAAAACGCAAATAGGAAATAGGAAGAAAAAGGAATATCCGAGAGACAAAAGCAACGCAAGCGTCGTATTGACAAGAAATTACATTCGTATCCTAAGAAACTCAAAATGGGCATCTCCCGGCTCTAAAAATCCAACATATCGACCTAAATAAAGAATTTTGAGCTCGAAAATGGGGTCGGGCTGCCTTCAGCAACCCGCGACATCGTTTATCTCGAGAAGAGAAATAAAATGTGAAAAAATTATGTAATTCGGAGTTTCGAACGCAAAGTTATGGTATTTCAAAGGCCGTCGAACAATTCATTGATGTAGTCGTTTAATCACGTGAAAACAAAAACAAAAAGTGGAAAAGGGGTGCAACACGAGAGACAAATGCAAATAGGAAATAGGAAGCAAAAGGAATATCCCAGAGACAAACGCAACGCAAACGGC
>CM071865.1:20570593-20581040 GCA_036759665.1 Gynandropsis gynandra
CTTTGTAAACACAAGTCAATTAAGCGCTCAGATAGAGAATAGATAAACTAAAACGGGAAGATGCATTCAAAATAGATCAAAAGTGGTTCCGGGATAGCCAAGGGCTAATCCCTTCTCCTAGAACAAACAAACTACTCGCTCATGCGTCTGTAAACAAACATAAACGAAATAGAAAGTCTAAGGAACATGAAAACCAAACGAAACCGAAGTGTCGGGGCTTGATCTCCAATGCTCCTCGCTTGCCTCCTCGCAAGAATCTCCTTAATCACGAACTGAATGAATGTGTCTTCTAATGTCGTCCTCTGGCCTCTTTTATGTGTCTTAAGTTGGTCTAAGTGTTGCCTTAATTCCCCCCACGAGCTTCCTTTTATTTTAAGTTAATTTAACTTAACTTATGTTTCCTTAATCCCCCCACGAGCTTCCTTTTATTTTAAGTTAATTTTACTTAACTTAGCTTGTAACTCGGGTCGCGACCCGCTCGGGCGCTGAATGTGCCCGCTCGGGTGCGGCTAGGTCAGGTCGCGCAGGTCGTGGTCCTTAAGGGATGCCCGATCGGGCATGATGTCCTCCCGCTCGGGTGTAAGGCATCTGGTCGGCCATTTCCTTGTCCGAGTCGTGCGTGAATGCGCACCAAAATTCGCTGTAGCCTTTGCCCTATCGTGCATGAGTTGTCCCCGACCGGGTGGAGGCTCTTCATGCTAAATCTCGTCCCGTTTGTCCCGTGATGATCCTTGAAGTTGCTCCTTAGCTCCGTGCATATCCTTTAGCTCCGAAATGATCCAAATACGCATAAAAACCTGTAAGAACATGAAAACACGAAAACAAGTAAAACGAAAACGGAATTATACGTAAAGCAACACATATATATCAAAAACATCCCTTAAATGTGGCAAGAAATATGTATGAAAATGAGATGATTAGTAGTTGCTGAGACCGTATAAGGGACGTCTATACGGTCTCGGAGCGCATCAAAATGATATAATCGAGGACGTCACGACGGTACCTCCAGCGGTGCAAGAGAGTTTTTCGCAACAACGGCGGATCGAAGATCTTGAATCACAACTTCGAGAAAGTCGAGCCCAAGTGGCGCGACAAACATCTCAAATACAACAATTGGAGAGCGTCATTGAGTTGTTGTCAGGCCAGGTCAGGGGATTAACACCGCAGCAAGAACCGAGGCTCGATTCGGATGTAACTCTGTCTAGAGGTGGTGATGATGGCGGAGATGATATTGACGCAACCGATCTGAACGATATGTAATAGAAAATTGTTTTAATTTTTTTGTTTTGTAATATAATTATAATATTTTTATTAAAAACCTTTTAGTTTTAAAATTTTTTTTATTTTTTTTATTTTGTTTTCTATTTTTCCAACGGGCATTCGTTGGCAATGCTAACGGGCATCCGTTGCAACGTGTTTCCCGCCACATCTTTTCCCGCCATTTTGCAACGGGCATCCGTTGGCCTTGCTAATGGGCTTCCGTTGGAATGCGTTTCTCGCCAATTCTTTCCCGCCAGTTTGCAACGGTCGTCCGTTGCAAAAATGATTTTTCCCCGCCTAATTTGCAACGGACAGTCGTTGCTTTCCAACGGCCGTCCGTTGCAAGCTTGCAACGGTGATCCGTTACAACAATTTCCAACGGGCTTCCGTTACTATATTTCCAACGGCGAAATCCGTTGCCATGCCGTTGCAATTTTGTAACGGATAATATCCGTTGACACACCGTCGCGAATTGCAACGGATCCTCATTTGCAACGAATTTTTCGCAACGGACGGGAATCTGTTGGCGTCCGTTGGATACGACTGTTTCCAACGGTTTTTTTCGCGCTTTCTAACGGATATGTCCGTTGGAAAGCGCCAGATTTTTTGTAATGCAAGAAATAACATTCGTATCCTAAGAAACTCAAAAAGGGCATATCTAAAAAACCAACATATCGACCTAAATAAAGGATTTTGCACTCAAAAACGAGGTCGAGCTGCCTTCAGCAACCCGTAGCATCGTTTATCTTAAAAAGAGGAATAAAATGTGAAAAACATCATGTAATTCGGAGTTTCGTACGCAAAGTAATGGTATTTCAAAGCCCGTCGAACAATTCATTGTTGTAGTCGTCCAATAACGTGAAAACAAAAACAAAAACTTGAAAAGGGGTGCTACACGAGAGACAAACTTAAATTTGAAATAGGAAGCAAAAGGAATATCCGAGAGACAAACGCAACGCAAGCGGCATATTGACAAGAAATGACATTCTTATCCTAAAAACTAGAAAAGGCCATCTTCCAGGTCTAAAAATCAACAGGTATCGACCTAAATAAAACATTTTGAGCTCAAAAATGGGGTCGGGCTGCCTTCAGCAACCCGTAGCATCGTTTATCTCGAAAACAAGAATAAAATGTGAAAAAATCATGTATTTCGGAGCTTCGTACGCAAAGTTATGGTATTTCAAAGCCCGTCGAACAATTCATTGTTATAGTCGTCAAATCACGTGAAAACAAAAACAAAAAACAGAACAGGGGTGCAACACAAGATACAACCGCGAATAGGAAATAGGAAGCAAAAGGAATATCCGAGAGACAAACGATACACAAGCGGCGTATTGACAAGAAATAACATTCGTATCCTATGAAACGCAAAAAGGGCATCTGCCGGCTCTAAAAATCCAACATATCGACCTAAATAAAGGATTTTAAGCTCCAAAACCGGGATCGGGCTGCCTTCAGCAACCCGCGGCATCGTTTATCTCGAAAAGAGGAATAAAATGTGAAAAACATCATGTAATTCGGAGTTTCGTACGCAAATTTATGGTATTTCAAAGCCCGTCGAACAATTCATTGTTGTACTGGTCCAATAACGTGAAAACAAAAACAAAAACTGGAAAAGGGGTGCTACACGAGAGACAAACTTAAAAGGGAAATAGGAAGCAAAAGGAATATCCGAGAGACAAACGCAATGCAAGCGGCGTATTGACAAGAAATAACATTCTTATCCTTAAAAACTCGAAAAGGCCATCTTCAAGGTCTAAAAATCAACCGTATCGACCTAAATAAAATATTTTGAGCTAAAAACGGGGTCGGGCTGCCTTCAGCAACCCACGGCATCGTTTATCTTGAAAAGAGGAAAAAATGTGAAAACAATCATGTAATTCGGAGTTTCGTACGCAAAGTTATGGTATTTCAAAGCCCGTCGAACAATTCATTGTTGTAGTCGTCCAATAACGTGAAAACAAAAACAAAAACTGGAAAAGGGGTGCTACACGAGAGACAAACTTAAAAGGGAAATAGGAAGCAAAAGGAATATCCGAGAGACAAACGCAATGCAAGCGGCGTATTGACAAGAAATAACATTCTTATCCTTAAAAACTCGAAAAGGCCATCTTCCAGGTCTAAAAATCAACCGTATCGACCTAAATAAAATATTTTGAGCTAAAAACGGGGTCGGGCTGCCTTCAGCAACCCACGGCATCGTTTATCTCGAAGAGAGAAATAAAATGTTTAAAACATCATGTAATTCGGAGTTTCGTACGCGAAGTTATGGTATTTCAAAGCCCGTCGAACAATTCATTGTTGTAGTCGTCTAATCATGTGAAAACAAAAACAAAAAGTGTAAAACAGGTGCAAACGAGAGACAAATGCAAACAGGAATTAGGAAGCAACAGGAATATCCGAGAGACAAACACAACGCAAGCGGCGCATTGACAAGAAATGACATTCGTATCCTAAGAAACTCAAAAAGGGCATCTCCCGGCTCTAAAAATCCAACATATCAACCTAAATAAAGGATTTTGAGCTCCAAAACCGGGATCGGGCTGCCTTCAGCAACCCACGGCATCGTTTATCTCGAAAAGAGGAATAAAATGTGAAAAACATCATGTAATTCGGAGTTTCATACGCAAATTTATGGTATGTCAAAGCCCGTCGAACAATTCATTGTTGTAGTCGTCCAATAATGTGAAAACAAAAACAAAAACTGGAAAAGGGGTGCTACACGAGCGACAAACTTAAAAGGGAAATAGGAAGCAAAAGGAATATCCGAGAGACAAACGCAATGCAAGCAGCGTATTGACAAGAAATGACATTCTTATCCTTAAAAACTCGAAAAGGCCATCTTCCAGGTCTAAAAATCAACCGTATCGACCTAAATAAAATATTTTGAGCTAAAAAACGGGGTCAGGCTGCCTTCAGCAACCCACGGCATCGTTTATCTCGAAAAGAGGAATAAAATGTGAAAAAAATCATGTAATTCGGAGTTTCGTACGCAAAGTTATGGAATTTCAAAGCCCGTCGAACAATTCATTGTTGTAGTCGTCTAATCACATGAAAACTAAAACAAAAAGTGGAAAAGGGGTGCAACACGAGAGACAAATGCAAACAGGAATTAGGAAGCAACAGGAATATCCGAGAGACAAACACAACGCAAGCGCCGTATTTAGAAGAAATTACATTCGTATCCTAAGAAACTCAAAAGGGAATCTCCCAGCTCTAAAAATCCAACATATCGAACTAAATAAAGGATTTTGAGCTTGAAAATGGGGTCGGGCTGCCTTCCGCAACCCGCAGCATCGTTTATCTCGAAAAGAGAAATAAAATGTATAAAACATCATGTAATTCGGAGTTTCGTACGCGAAGTTATGGTATTTCAAAGCCCGTCGAACAATTCATTGTTGTAGTCGTCGAATCACGTGAAAACAAAAACAAAAAGTGGAAAGGGGGTGCTACACGAGAGATAAACGCAAATAGGAAATAGGAAGCAAAAGGAATATCCGAGAGACAAACTGTTGATCCCAAGTGGTGATAGATCCCGCGGGGAGTGATTGCAGCCAAGCTTTCGCTTTTCCCCCAATTGAAAAAGGGAAAAGACGCAGCAAGATTGCATCCTCAGAGACTCCATGAATTTTGAACGTACCTGAAAGTTCGAGGAAATCTCTGAGGTAAAAGGCCATCTTCCGGGTCTAAAAATCAACCGTATCGACCTAAATAAAGTAGTTTGAGCTCAAAACGGGGTCGGGCTGCCTTCAGCGACTGTAGCATCGTTTATCTTGAAAACATGAATAAAATGTTAAAAAATCATGTAATTCGGAGCTTCGTACGCAAACTTATGGTATTTCAAAGCCCGTCTAACAATTCATTGTTATAGTCGTCAAATCACGTGAAAACAAAAACAAAAAACAGAACAGGGGTGCAACACGAGAGATAAACGCAAATAGGAAATAGGAAGCAAAAGGAATATCCGAGAGACAAACGCAACGAAAGCGACGTATTGGCAAGAAATGACATTCGTATACTAAGAAACTCAAAAAGGGCATCTCCCGACATTAAAAATCCAACAAATGGACCTAAATAAAGGATTTTGAGCTCGAAAATGATGTCGGGTTGCCTTCAGCAACCCGCGGCATCGTTTATCTCGAAAAGAGGAATAAAATGTTTAAAACTTCATGTAATTCGGAGCTTTGTACGCAAAGTTGTGGTATTTCAAAGCCCGTCCAACAATTCATTGTTGTAGTCGTCTAATCACGTGAAAACAAAAACAAAAAGTGGAAAAGGGGTGCTACACGAGAGACAAACGCAAATAGGAAATAGGAAACAAAAGGAATATCCGAGAGACAAACGAAATGCTAGTGGCGTATTGACAAGAAATGACATTCTTATCCTAAAAAACTCGAAAAGGCCATCTTCCGGGTCTAAAAATTCAACATATCGACCTAAATAAAGTATTTTGAGCTCAAAAACGGGGTCGGGCTGCCTTCAGCAACCCGTAGCATCGTTTATCTTGAAAAAAGGAATAAAATGTGAAAAAATCATGTATTTCGAAGCTTCCTACGCAAAGTTATGATATTTCAAAGCCCGTCGAACAATTCATTGTTGTAGTCATCAAATCACGTGAAAACAAAAACAAAAAGCGGAAAAGGGGTGAAACACGAGAGACAAACGCAAATAGGAAATAGGAATCAAAAGGAATATCCGAGAGACAAACGCAACGCAGGCGGCGTATTGACAAGAAATGACATTCGTATCCTAAGAAACTCAAAAAGGGCAAGTCCCGGCTCTAAAAATCCAACATATCAACCTAAATAAAGGATTTTGAGCTCGAAAACGGGGTCGGGCTACCTTCAGCATCCCATGGCATCGTTTATCTCTAAAAGATGAATAAAATGTGAAACAAATTATGTAATTCGGAGTTTCGTACGGAAAGTTATGGTATTTCAAAGCCCGTCGAACAATTCATTGTTGTAGTCGTCTAATCACGTGAAAACAAAAAAAAGTGGAAAAGCGGTGCAACATGAGAGACAAATGAAAACAGGAAATAGGAAGCAACAGGAATATCCGAGAGACAAATGCAACGCAAGCGGCGTATTGACAAGAAATGACATTCGTATCCTAAGAAACTCAAAAAGGGCATCTCCCGGCTCTAAAAATCCAGCATATCGACCTAAATATAGGATATTGAGCTCAAAAATGGGGTTGGGCTGCATTCAGCAACCCATGGCATCGTTTATCTCGAAAAGTGGAATAAAATGTGAAAAAATTCATGTAATTCGGAGTTTCGTACGCAAAGTTATGGTATTTCAAAGCCCGTCGAACAATTCATTGTTGTAGTCGTCTAATCAAGTGAAAACAAAAACAAAAAGTGGAAAAGGGGTGCAACACGAGAGACAAATGCAAATAGCAAATAGGAAGCAACAAGAATATCTGAGAGACAAACACAATGCAAGCGGCGTATTGACAAGAAATGACATTCGTATCCTAAGAAACTCAAAAAGGGCATGTCCCGGCTCTAAAAATACAACATATCGACCTAAATAAAGGATTTTGAGCTCGAAAACGGCATCGGGCTGCCTTCAGCAACCCGCGGTAGTTTATCTTGAAAAGAGGAATAAAATGTGAAAAACATCATGTAATTCGGAGTTTCGTACGCAAAGATATGGTATTTAAAAGCCCGTCGAACAATTCATTGTTGTAGTCGTCAAATCACGTGAAAACAAAAACAAAAAGTGGAAAAGGGGTGCTACACGAGAGACAAACGCAAATAGGAAACAGGAAGCAAAAGGAATATCACAGAGACAAACGCAATGCAAGCGGCGTATTGACAAGAAATGAAAGTCTTATCCTAAAAAACTCGAAAAGGCCATCTTCCGGCTCTAAAAATTAACCGTATCGACCCTAATAAAGTATTTTCAGCTAAAAAACAGGGTCGGGCTGCCTTTAGCAACCCGTAGCATTGTTTATCTTGAAAACAGAAATAAAATGTGAAAAAATAAAGTATTTCGGAGCTTTGTACGCAAAGTTATGGTATTTCAAAGCCCGTCGAATAATACATTGTTATTGACGCGATCCCGACTGAATCTACGCTCTAGACAAGGTTAGGGTTGGATATGCCTTCCTGCAATGGATTAGACAAGGGTGTGTGGGGCGAGAGGTCACACAAGAGTTGCGGAAGGCTCTTGATTCACCGGTTCGTCTCCAATGGATATTACGCACCAATGAAGAACGAACGGTCGTTGGATATGACACACCAACGAAGGATGCTGGATATTACGCACCAACAACCAAGAACTCACAAGGAATTCAAAGAAAAATCAATAGATTGATTCAAAGTTTTTTATTGAAAAAGTTGGATTTCTTCTACAAGGGTGGCCGGCCATTTTTAGATAAAAACAAGAAAAGCAAATTCAAAAATTACATTAAATGCTTAGTCTTCATGCAAAGCCTCTAATTAATATCTTGGTTTCTTCAAACAAAAAGATAACTTCTTGCTGACCGTGCACATTGGGAGGCGCTCCTCTTGGGTCTCGGGTCATTAATTAGGTCGCGGGAATAAGTGACTCGCGGCCTCGTTAAAAACCCGTCGTCGGAAAACCCCGTGGGACAAAATCGACGAAGGGAAAAGAGTACACGCGGCCACTTAACCTAATCAATGACCATTGCGGGTTGAGCTTCGGCTTGAATGACGTTTGTTAGGCTCGTGACTTCACGTGAATTTCGTGACATCGCGTGAACTAGCATACTCTTCGTGGGCGTGGATGGTCGTAAGAATCCCGACAATAGCGTCTTTGAGCTTCGCGGCCGTGGCTCGGGTCACGGGATCGGCGGGTATGATCAAGGCTATGTATCTTGACCTAGTCACGTCTCGGGTCGCGTTGGTGACGGTCGCGTCTCGGGTTGCGGGGTTGGCATCTCAGGCCGCGGTTTGGGCGTCTCAGACCGCGCTGTGGGCGTCTCGAGCCATGCTATGGCGTCTCAGGCCGCACTGTTGGCGTCTCGGGCCGCGTTGTGTGCGTCTCGGGCCACGCTGTTGGCATCTCGGGCCGCGTTGTTGGCGTCTCGAGCCGCGCCGACTTCTTCTTCTTCCGCACCGCAGGTCGCGTCCTCGTCTGCGTTGTTGGTCACGTCTTCGGCGTCCTCCAGGATCATATCATGCCCCCTTCTTCAAAAGAATTTGTCATCAAATCCGCATGATCTGCAACAAAAGGCATTAAGTCAGAAACGTTGAAACTAGAACTTACATTATACTTACCTCGCAGGTCTAGTCGGTAGGCGTTGTTGCTGATCTTCTTGGTCACAGTGAATGGACCATCGATCCGAGGCATGAGTTTCGACTTCCGCTCGTTCGGAAAACGCTCTTTCCTTAGTTAAATCCAAACTTGATCACCGGGCTTGAAGGTCATCTTCTTCCGTCCTTTGTTCGGTTGTTTTACGTAAAGCTTGGTCTTTTCCTCCATGTTCTTCCTTGCCTTTTCATGAACTTGTTTGACCAATTTGGCCTTTCGTTGTCCATCCAAGCTGACTCGATCACTCGAGGGTATATGCAATAGATCCAGGGGTGAAGCGAGGTTGAAACCGTACATGATCTCGAAAGGAGAGAATTTCGATGCAGAATGTATAGCATGATTATAAGCGAACTCAGCATGAGGCAAACATTCTTCCCAAGTTTTTAAATTCTTCCTAACTAGTGCACGTAATAAAGTTCCTAGGGTTCGGTTCACTACTTCGGTTTGACCATCGGTTTGTGGGTGATAAGTCGTATAAAATAATAGTTTGGTTCCTAACATGGACCACAAGGTCTTCCAAAAATAACTAAGGAATTTGGTATCCCTATCGAAAACTATAGTGCTAGGCATGCCATGCAAACGTACTACTTCTTTAAAGAATAGTTCAGCTACATGCAATGCATCATCCGTTTTATGACATGGTATGAAATGTGCCATTTTAGAAAATCTATCTACTACCACAAAGATTGAATCTTCTCCCGTTTTAGACCTAGGCAAACCTATCACAAAATCCATAGATATGTCCGTCCAAGGATGAGTTGGGATAGGGAGTGGAGTATACAAACCATTAGGCTAAATCTTAGACTTAGCCTGTTTACAAGCGACACATGGCTCGCAGATATGTTCCACGTCTCTCTTCATATGTGGCTAGTAGAAATGATCCTGCAATGTTTTCAAAGTCTTTGCGACTCTGAAATGGCCCATGAGTCCACCACCGTGGGCTTCTCTAACAAATAACTCCCTCAAGGAGCAGTTAGGCACGCATAAACGGCTATCGTAAAACAAATAATCATCATGCCTATAAAAATGTCCTGACGCAAATTTCTCATAATTTTTATACGTTTCACTGATTTCTAGGTCAGTTGCATATAAATCTTTAATGTGTTCAAAACCTAGAAGTTTTTCATCTAAGGTACTTAACAGAGCGTACCTTCGGGACAGGGCATCAGCCACGACGTTCTCCTTACCTTGCTTATACTTGATGACGTAAGGAAACGTCTCAATAAATTCTACCCACCTTGCATGTCTCTTGCTCAGCTTGTTTTGACCCTTCACATACTTTAGCGATTCATGGTCGGTATGGATTACAAACTCCTTCGGCCACAGGTAATGTTGCCAAGTCTGTAATGCCCGAACAAGTGCATACAACTCCTTGTCCTAAGTAGCGTAGTTAAGAGTGGTTGCTCCGAGTTTCTCACTGAAATAGGCGATCGGCTTTCGATCATGCATTAACACTGCTCCAATGCCTATTCCTGATGCATCACACTCAATCTCTAAAGTTTTAAGAAAGTCGGGTAATATAAGCAATGGGGCGTTAGTCAATTTATCCTTTAGTGTTTGAAATGCTGCTTCTTGAGCTTCTTCCCATTTGAATCCCACGTTCTTCTTAATAACTTCTATAAGAGGGGCAGCTATGGTGCTGAAGTCCTTTACGAATCGCCGGTAAAAACCTGCGAGTCCATGGAAGCTTCGAACTTCCCCGACGGTCTTTGGGCTCGGCCATTCCCGAATGGCTTTGACTTTCTCCTCGTCGACTTTAACACCACCTGCACTCACTACAAATCCTAGGAAAACAATGTTATCCGTACAAAAGGTACACTTCTTTAGATTGGCATATAATTCCTCTTTCCTAAGTACCTTCATAACCGATTCTAAATGTCCTAGGTGCTCATCCAAATTCTTAC
>CM071865.1:20581080-20598748 GCA_036759665.1 Gynandropsis gynandra
AATGTCGTCAAAGTAGACTACCACGAATCTACCTATGAATTCCCTAAGCACATGGTTCATTAGCCTCATAAACGTACTAGGTGCATTTGATAACCCAAAGGGCATGACTAACCATTCGTATAAACCATGCTTAGTTTTAAATGCAGTTTTCCACTCATCTCCTTCTTTCATTCTAATTTGATGGTAACCGCTTTTAAGATCAATTTTCGAGAATACCCTACTTCCGTGTAATTCATCTAACATGTCTTCTAACCTAGGGATAGGGTGTCGATACTTCACCGTGATGTTGTTGATTGCTCGACAATCAACGCACATGCGCCAGCTGCCATCCTTCTTCGGTACGAGTAGCACGGGTACAGCGCATGGACTCATACTCTCGCGAATATGTCCTTTGGCCATAAGCTCCTCGACTTGCCTTTGCAGCTCCTTTGTCTCCCGGGATTGGTTCGATAGGCTGGTCGATTTGGTAATGTTGCTCCGGGAACGAAATCGATTTGGTGTTCGATTCCACGTATCGGTGGTAATCCAGTGGGGCTCTCTTCGGGAAAGACATCGTTGTATTCCTGCAATAGATTAGAAATCTCACTCGGCAGCACCGGTGTAAGGTTAGCTAAGCTCGAAAGAGCTTCCCTATAAACAAAGAGTAGTATGGTTTGATCGGAATGGAGAGTTTTCTTGATCTCACCCGATCGCACATAAAAATTCGACGGTCTAAGTTCAAGTGCACTTTGCTTCTTTAGGTGTACTTGGTCTTGCATTACTTCCTTTGGCGACAACGGCACAAGTATGGTTTTCCTGCCATTGTACTCGAAATAATGCTTGTTAGTGTATCGTCGTGAAAGTGAGTTGATCCCACCAACTCAGCGCATAATCATAGAACTTCGTGGCCGCCACCCTAACCTTTTTAGCCTCGGCGTATGCTTGGCAACCGAAAACAAGTTCCACCTTCTTTTCCCATTCTAGGTATGCCTCCGGGTCGGCCTTGCCGTGGAACACGGGGATTTTTAATTTGAGACCAGCGAGGTCATCCCTCGGGTCGTTTCTCCGCTCCCTAGGCGCGCGTTGCCGCCGGTGACTACTTCGGTGCACGATGTTCTGTACGCGGAGCATTGCCAGAAGGAGGGAGGGATGATCTTGTCGAGGTCGAGTTCCTGTAACTTTTGCTGCAAGTGTCAAGCGGGTTCCTCTCACGTTGCTGGAACGCTGGAACGTTTCTTGGCAGTGGGGGACGTTCGGCTTGAAACTCTTGACGGAATTCCTCCATCTTGTTGTTGATACTTTGCTCTAGGCGAGCCGCGAGAGCCTTAATGAGTCTCTCATTGACACGGCTTTGATCGCCTTTCATTTCACCCATGTTGTCTTAGGTTTTTCCTTGCGTGTACCTACTCGTGAGCTCCTGCACACTTAACAAACATAGCAGCCACAAGCGGAAAGAAAACAAACACAACCCTAGAGAACACGTACGGGTATAGACGCACACACACACGTTCGAACAATTTCAACCGCACGGACTAGATACGTACGAATAAAATTTCAAACACATGAACTAGACACGCACAAATATCTTCGAACACGTTTGCAAATATACCTACTCAATAGACACTTAAACGCACGAAATATAGATACGCACACGATAGACTACAAACGTTGAATATAGGCGCACGAGTTACTTCAATCGTATATCACGGATTCGTTCAAGCTAATCACTTCACGGGATAAACTTTTAAACGTTCGAATATACCTTTATATATATATTTTTTATTTTCTGTAGGTTTCAAACAAGTTATGACCGAAAGATCAAAACGAAAATAAACTAACCTTTGATGCTAGAACGAGCTCTGATACCACTTGACGTGATCCCGACTGAATCGACGCTCTAGACAAGGTTAGGGTTGGATATGCTTTGCTGCAACGGATTTCACAAGGGTGTGTGGGGCGAGAGGTCAACGAGAGTTACGGAAGGCTCTCAATTCACCGGTTCGTCTCTAATGGATATTACGCACCAATGAAGAACGAACGATCGTTGGATATGACACACCAACGAAGGATGCTGGATATTACGCACCAACAACCAAGAACTCACAAGGAATTCAAAGAAAAATCAATAGATTGATTCAAAGTTTTTTATTGAAAAAGTTGGATTTCTTCTATAAGGGTGGCCGGCCATATTTAGATAAAAACAAGAAAAGCAAATTCAAAAATTACATTAAATGCTTAGTCTTCATGCAAAGCCTCTAATTAATATCTTGGTTTCTTGAAACAAGAAGATAACTTCTTGCTGGCCGTGCACAATGGGAGGCGCTCTTCTTGGGTCTCGGGTCCTTAATTACGTCGTGGGGATAAGTGACTCGCAACCTCGTTAAAAACCCATCGTCGGAAAACCCTGTGGGACAAAACCGACGAATGGAAAAGAGTACACGCGGGCCACTTAACCTAATCAATGATCATTGCGGGTTGAGCTTCGGCTTGAATGATGTTTGTTAGGCTCGTGACTTCACGTGAATATGAATACTCTTCGTGTGTGTGGATGGTCGTAAGAATCCGACAAAAGCGTCTTTGAGCTTCGCGGCCTTGGCTCGGGTCACGGGACCGGCGGGTATGATCAAGGCTTCTTCCTCTATAGCTCTAGCTCGGGTTACGGGACCCACGTATCTAGACCTAGTCGCGTCTCGGGTCGCGTTGGTGACGGTCGCGTCTCGGGTTGTGGGGTTGGCGTCTCAGGCCACGCTGTGGGCGTCTCGGGCCGCGCTGTTATCCGAGAGACAAACGTAACGCAAACGGCGTATTGACAAGAAATGACATTCATATCCTAAGAAACTCAAAAAGGGCATCTCCCGGCTCTAAAAATCCAACAAATCGACCTAAATAAACGATTTTGAGCTTGAAAATGGGGTCGGGCTGCCTTCAGCAACCCGCTGCATCGTTTATCTCGAAAGGCGGAATACAATTTGAAAAAATAATGTAATTCGGATTTTCGTATGCAAAGTTATGGTATTTCAAAGCCTGTCGAACAATTCATTGTTGTAGACGTCTAATCACGTGAAAACAAAAACAAAAAGTTGAAAAGGGGTGCAACATGAGAGATAAATGCAAATAGGAAATAGGAAGCAACAGGAATATCCGATAGACAAACACAACGCAAGCGGCGTATTGACAAGAAATGACATTCGTATCCTAAGAAACTCGAAAAGGCATCTCCCGGCTCTAAAAATCAAACATATCGACCTAAATAAATTATTTTGAGCTCGAAAACGGGTTCGGGCTGCCTTCAGCAACCCGCGGCATCGTTTATCTCGAAAAAAGGAATAAAATGTGAAAAAAATAATGTATTCGGAAATTCGTACGCAAAGCTATGGTATTTCAAAGCCCGTCGAACAATTCATTGTTGTAGTCGTCTAATCATGTAAAAACAAAAGCAAAAAGTGGAAAAGGGGTGCTACACGAGAGACAAACGCAATTAGAAAATAGGAAGCTAAAGGAATATCCGAGAGACAAATGCAACGCAAGCGGCATATTAACAAGAAATAACATTCGTATCCTAACAAACTCAAAAAGGGCATCTCCCGGCTCTAAAAATAAAACATATCGACCGAAATAAATTATTTTGAGCTCGAAAATGGGTTCGGGCTGCCTTCAGCAACCCGCGACATCGTTTATCTCGAAAAGAGGAATAAAATGTGAAAAAAATAATGTATTCGGAGTTTCGTACGCAAAGTTATGGTATTTCAAAGCCCGTCGAACAATTCATTGTTGTAGTCTTCTAATCACGTGAAAAAAAAAAACAAAAAGTGGAAAAGGGGTGCAACACGAGAGACAAATGCAAATAGGAAATTGGAAGCAACAGGAATATCCGAGAGACAAACACAACGCAAGCGGCGTATTGACAAGAAATGACATTCGTATCCTAAGAAACTCATAAAGGGCATCTCCCGGCTCTAAAAATCCAACATATCGACCTAAATAAAGGATTTTGAACTCGAAAACGGAGTCGGGCTGCCTTCAGCAACCCGCGGCATTGTTTATCTTGAAAAGAGGAATAAAATGTGAAAAACCTCATGTAATTCGGAGTTTCGTACGCAAAGTTATGGTAATTCAAAGCCCGTCGACTAATTCATTGTTGTAGTCGTCTAATCACGTGAAAACAAAAACAAAAAGTGGAAAAGGGGTGCTACACGAGATACAAACGCAAATAGGATATAGGAAGCAAAAAAAATATACGAGAGACAAACGCAATGCAAGCGGCGTATTGACAAGAAATGACATTCTTATCCTAAAAAACTCGAAAACGCCATCTCCCGGCTCTAAAAATCAAATGTATCAACCTAAATAAAGTATGTTAAGCTCAAAAACGAAGTCGGGCTGCCTTCAGCAACCCGTAGAATCGTTTATCTTGAAAAGAGGAATAAAATATGAAATAATCATGTAATTCGGAGCTTCGTACGCAAAGTTATGGTATTTTAAAGCACGTCGGACAATTCATTGTTATAGTCGTCAAACCACGTGAAAACAAAAACAAAAAGCGGAAAAGGGGTGCAGCACAAGAGACAAACGCAAATAGGAAATAGGAAGCAAAAGAAATATCCGAGAGACAAACGCAAAGCAAGTGGCGTATTGACAAGAAATGACATTTGTATCCTAAGAAACTCAAAAAGGGTATCTCTCGGCTCTAAAAGTCCAACATATCGACCGAAATAAAGTATTTTGAGCTTGAAAACGGGTCGAGCTGCCTTCAGCAACCCATAGCATCGTTTATCTCGAAAAGAGGAATAAAATGTGAAAAAATCATGTAATTCGGAGCTTCGAACGCAAAATTATGGTATTTCAATGCCTGTCGAACAATTCATTGTTGTAGTCGTCTAATCACGTGAAAACAAAAACAAAAAGTGGAAAAGGGGTGCAACACGAAAGACAAATGCAAATAGGAAATAGGAAACAAAAGGAATATCCGAGAGAGAAACACAACGCAAGCGGCGCATTGACAAGAAATGACATTCGTATCCTAAGAAACTAAAAAAGGGCATCTCCCGGACTAAAAATCCAACATATCGACCTAAATAAAGGATTTTGAGCTATTTTCGAAAACAATAATAAAATGTGAAAAACATCATGTAATTCGGAGTTTCATACGCAAAGTTATGGTATTTGAAAGCCCGTCGAACAATTCATTGTTGTAGTCGTCTAATCACGTGAAAACAAAAATAAAAAGTGGAGAAGGGGTGCTACACGAGAGACAAACGCAAATAGGAAACAGGAAGCAAAATGAATATCCGAGAGACAAACGCAATGCAAGCGGTGTATTGACTTGAAATGACATTCTTATCCTAAAAAACTCGAAAAGGCCATCTTCCGGCTCTAAAAATCAACCATATCGACCTAAATAATGTATTTTGAGCTCAAAAATGAAGTCGGGCTGCCTTCAGCAACCCATAGCATCGTTTATCTTGAAAAGAGGAATAAAATGTGAAAAAATCATGTAATTCGAAGCTTCGTACGCAAAGTTATGGTATGTCAAAGCCCGTCGAAACATTAATTGTTGTAGTCGTCAAATCACGTGAAAACAAAAACAAAAAGCGGAAAATGGGTGCAAAATGAGATACAAATGCAAATAGGAAATAGGAAGCAAAAGGAATATCCGATAGACAAACACAACGTAAGCGGCGTATTGACAAGAAATGACATGCGTATCCTTAGAAACTCGAAAATGGCATCTCCCGGCTCTAAAAATCCAACATATCGACCTAAATATAGGATTTTGAGCTCGAAAACGGGGTCGGGCTGCCTTCAACAACCCACGGCATCGTTTATCTGGAAAAGAGAAATAAAATGTGCAAATCATCATGTAATTCGGAGTTTGGTACGCAAAGTTATGATATTTCAAAACCCGTCAGACAATTCATTGTTATAGTCGTCAAATCACGTGAAAAGAAAAACAAAAAGCGGAAATGGGGTGCAACACGAGAGACAAACGCAAATAGGAAATAGGAAGCAAAAGAAATATCCGAGAGGCAAACGCAACGCAAGTGGCGTATTGACAAGAAATGACATTCGTATCCTAAGAAACTCAAAAAGGGCATCTCCCGGCTCTAAAAATCCAACATATCGACCTAACTAAAGAATTTTGAACTCGAAACGAAGTCGGGCTGCCTTCAGCAACTCGTAGCATCATTTATCTTGAAAAGAGGAATAAAATATGCAAAACCTCATGTAATTTAGAGTTTCGTACGCAAATATATGGTATTTCAAAACCCGTCGAACAATTCATTGTTGTAGTCGTCTAATAACGTAAAAACAAAAACAAAAAGTGGAAAAGGGGTGCAACACAAGAGACAAATGCAAATAGTAAATAGGAAACAAAAGGAATATCCGAGAGACAAACACAACGCAAGTGGCTCATTGACAAGAAACGACATTCGTATCCTAAGAAATTCAAAAAGGGCATCTCCCGGCTCTAAAAATCCAACATATTGACCTAAATAAAGGATTATGAGCTCGAAAATGGGGTCGGGCTGCCTTCAGCAACATGCGGCATCGTTTATCTCGAAAAGAGGAATAGAATGTGAAAAAAATCATGTAATTCGGAGTTCCGTACGCAAAGTTATGGTATTTCAAAGCCCGTCGAACAATTCATTGTTGTAGTCGTCTAATCACGTAAAAACAAAAATAAAAAGTGGAAAAGGGGTGCTACACGAGAGACAAATGCAAATAGGAAATAGGAAGCAAAAGGAATATCCAAGAGATAAACGCAATGCAAGCGGCGTATTGACAAGAAATGACATTCTTATCCTAAAAAACTCGAAAAGGCCATCTTCCTGGTTTAAAAATCAATCGTATCGACCTAAATAATGTATTTTGAGCTCAAAAACAAAGTCAGGCTGCCTTCAGCAACCCATAGCATCGTTTATCTTGAAAAGAGGAATAAATTGTGAAAAAATCATGTAATTTGGAGTTTCGTACGCAAAGTTATGGTATTTCAAAGCCCGTCGAACAATTCATTGTTGTAGTCCTCAAATCACGTGAAAAAAAACAAAAAGCGGAAAAGGGGTGCAACACGAGATACAAATGCAAATAGGAAATAGGAAGCAAAAGGAATATCCGAGAGACAAACACAACGCAAGCGGCGCATTGACAAGAAATAAGAAATGACTCCTTAGAAACTCAAAAAGGGCATCTCCAAGCTCTAAAAATCCAACATATCGACCTAAATAAAGGATTTTGGGCTGGAAAACGGGGTCGGGCTGCCTTCAGCAACCCGCGGCATCGTTTATCTTGCAAAGAGGAATAAAGTGTGCAAAACATCATGTAATTTGGAGTTTCATACGCAAAGTTATAGTATTTCAAAGCCCGTTGGACAATTCATTATTATAGTTGCCAATCACGTGAAAACAAAAACAAAAAGTGGAAAAGGGGTGCAACACGAGAGACAAATGCAAATAGGAATTAGGGAGCAAAAGAAATATCCGAGAGGCAAATGCAACGCAAGTGGCGTATTGACAAGAAACGACATTCGTATCCTATGAAACTCAAAAAGGGCATCTCCCGACTCTAAAAATCCAACATATCGACCTAAATAAAGGATTTTGAGCTCGAAAACGGGGTCGGGCTGCCTTCAGCAACCCGCGGCATCGTTTATCTCGAAAAGAGGAATAAAATGTGAAAAAATCATGTAATTCGGAGTTTCGTATGCAAAGTTATGGTATTTCAAAGCCCGTCGAACAATTCATTGTTGTAGAAGTCTAATCACGTGAAAAAAAAAATAAAAGGTTGAAAAGGGGTGCTACACGAGAGACAAACACAAATACGAAATAGGAAGCAAAAGGAATATCCAAGAGATAAAAGCAACGCAAGCGGCGTATTGACAAGAAATGATATTCTTATCCTAAAAAACTTGAAAAGGACATCTCCCGGCTCTAAAAATCAAATATATCGAGCTAAATAAAGGATTTTGAGCTTGAAAACGGGGTCGGGCTGCCTTCAGCAACCCGCAACATCGTTTATCCTTAAAAGAGGAAAAAAATGTGAGAAAAATCATGTGATTCGGAGTTTAGTACGCAAAGTTATGGTATTTCAAAGCCCATCGAACAATTCATTGTTGTAGTCATCTAATCTCGTGAAAACAAAAACAAAAAGTGGAAAAAAGGTGCAACAGAAGAGACAAATGCAAATAGGAAATAGGAAACAAAAGGAATATCCGAGAGACAAACACAACGCAAGTGGCGCATTGACAAGAAAGGACATTCGTATCCTAAGAAACTCAAAAAGGGCATCTCCCGGCTTTAAAAATCCAACATAACGACCAAAATATAGGATTTTGAGCTCGAAAACGGGGTCAGGCTGCCTTCATCAACCCGCGGCATCGTTTATCTCGAAAAGAGGAATACAATGTGAAAAAATCATCTAATTCGGAGTTTCATACTTAATGTAATGGTATTTCAAAGCCCGTCGAACAATTCATTGTTGAAGTCGTCTAATCACATGAAAACAAAAACAAAAAGTGGCAAAGGGGTGCAACACAAGAGACAAACGCAAATAGGAAATATGAAGCAAAAGGAATATCCGAGAGACAAACACAACGCAAGCGGCGTATTGACAAGAAATGACATTTGTATCCTTAGAAACTCAAAAAAGGCATCTCCCGGCTCTAAAAATCCAACATATTGACCTAAATAAAGTATTTTGATCTCGAAAACGGCGTCGTGCTGCCTTCAGCAATCCGTGGCATCGTTTATCTCGAAAAGAGGAATAAAATGTGCAAAACATCATGTAATTCGGAGTTTCGTACGCAAAGTTATGGTATTTCAGAGCCCGTCGAACAATTCATTGTTGTAGTCGTCAAATCACGTGAAAACAGAAACAAAAAGTGGAAAAGGGGTGCTACACGAGAGATAAACGCAAATAGGAAATAGGAAGCAAAAGAAATATCCGAGAGACAAATGCAATGAAAGTGGCGTATTGACAAGAAATGACATTCTTATCCTAAAAAATTCGAAAAGGCCATCTTCTGGCTCTAAAAATCGACCGTATGGACCTAAATAAAGTATTTTCAGCTCGAAAACGGATCGGGCTTCCTTCAACAACCCGTAGCGTCGTTTATCTCGAAAAGAGGAATAAAATGTGAAAAAATCATGTAATTCGAAGCTTCATACGCAAAATTATGGTATTTCAAAGCCCGTCGAACAATTCATTGTTGTAGTCGTATAATCACGTTAAAACAAAAACAAAAAGTCGAAAAGGGGTGCAACACTAGAGACAAATGCAAATAGGAACTAGGAAACAAAAGGAATATCCGAGAGACAAACACAACGCAAGCGGCACATTGACAAGAAAAGACATTCGTATCCTAAGAAACTCAAAAAGGGCATCTCCCGGCTCTAAAAATCCAACATATCGACCTAAATTAAGGATTTTGAGCTCGAAAACAATCAAACTGCCTTCAGCAACCCGCGGCATCGTTTATCTCGAAAAGAGGAATAAAATGTGAAAAAATCATGTAATTCAGAGTTTCGTACGCAAAATTATGGTATTTCAAAGCCCGTCAAACAATTCATTATTGTAGTCGTCTAATCACATCAAAACAAAAACAAAAAGTGGAAAAGGGGTGCTACACGAGAGACAAACGCAAATAGGAAATAGGTAGCAAAAGGAATATCCGAGAGATAAACGCAATGCAAGCAGCGTATTGACAAGAAATTACATTCTTATCCTAAAAACCTCGAACATGCCATCTTCCGGCTCTAAAAATCAATTGTATCGACCTAAGTAAAGTATTTTGAGCTCAAAAATGGGGTCGGGCTGCCTTCAGCTTCCCGTAGCATCGTTTATCCATAAAAGAGGAAAAAAATATGAAAAACTTATGTAATTCGGAGCTTTGTACGCAAAGTTATGGTATTTCAAATCCCGTCGAATAATTCATTTTTATAGTCGTCAAATCACGTGAAAACAAAAACAAAAAGTGGAAAAGGGTTGCAACACAAGAGACAAACGCAAATAGGAAATAGGAAGCAAAATGAATATCCGAGAGACAAACTCAATGCATGCGGCGTATTGACAAGAAATTACATTCGTATCCTAAAAAACTCAAAAGGGCATCTCTCGGCTCTAAAAATCCAACATTTCGACCTAAATAAAAGATTTTGAGCTTGAAAATGGGGTCGGGCTGCCTTCAGCAACCCGCAGCATGGTTTATCTTGAAAAGAGGAATAAAATGTGAAAAAAATCATCTAATTCAGAGTTTCGTACGCAAAGTAATGGTATTTCAAAGCCCGTCGAACCATTCATTGTTGTAGTCGTCTAATCACGTGAAAACAAAAACAAAAAGTGGAAAAAAGATGCAACAGGAGAGACAAATGCAAATAGCAAATAGGAAGCAAAAGGAATATCCGAGAGACAAACGCAACGCAAGCGGCGCATTGACAAGAAATGACATTCATATCCTAAGAAACTCAAAAGGGGCATCTCCCGGCTCTAAAAATCCAACATATTGACCTAAATAAAGGATTTTGAGCTCGAAAACAATCGGACTGCCTTCAGCAACCCGCGACATCGTTTACCTCGAAAAGAGGAATAAAATGTGAAAAAATCATGTAATTCAGAGCTTTGTACGCAAAGTTATGGTATTTCAAATCCCGTCATTTTTATAGTCGTCAAATCACGTGAAATCAAAAACAAAAAGTGGAAAAGGGGTGCAATACAAGAGATAAACGGAAATAGGAAATAGGAAGCAAAAGGAATATGGGAGAGACAAACACAATGCAAGCGGCATATTAACAAGAAATGACATTCGTATCCTAAAAAACTCAAAAATGGCATCTCCCGGTTTAAAAAATCCATCATATTGACCTAAATAAAGGATTTTGAGCTTGAATATCCGAGAGACAAACGCAACGCAAGCGGCGTATTGACAAGAAATTACATTCGTATCCTACAAAAACTAAAAAAGGGCATCTCCCGGCTCTAAAAATCCACCACATCGACCGAAATAAAGGATTTTGAGCTTGAAAATGGGGTCGGGCTGCCTTCAGCAACCCGCGGCATAGTTTATCTCGAAAAGAGGAATAAAATGTGAGAAAATTATGTAATTCGGAGTTTTGTACGCAAAGTTATGGTATTTCAAAGCCCGTCGAACAATTCATTGTTGTAGTCGTCTAATCACGTGAAAACAAAAATAAAAAGTGGAAAAGCGGTGCTACACGAGAGACAAATGCAAATAGGAAATAAAAAGCAAAAGGAATATCCAAGAGATAAACGCAATGCAAGCGGCGTATTGACAAGAAATTACATTCTTATCCTAAAAAACTCGAAAAGGCCATCTTCCGGCTCTAAAAATCAATGGTATCGACCTAAGTAAAGTATTTTGAGCTCAAAAACGGGGTTGGGGTGCCTTCAGCTTCATGTAGCAACGTTTATCCTTAAAAGAGGAGAAAAATCATATAATTCGGAGTTTCGTACGCAAAGTTATGGTATTTCAAAGCCCGTCGAACAATTCATTTTTGTAGTCGTCAAATCACGTGAAAAAAAACAAAAAGCGGAAAAGGGGTGCAACACGAGATACAAATGCAAATAGGAAATAGGAAGCAAAAGGAATATCCGAGAGACAAACACAACGCAAGCGGCGCATTGACAAGAAATGACATGCGTATCCTTAGAAACTCAAAAAGGGCATCTCCAAGCTCTAAAAATCCAACATATCGACCTAAATAAAGGATTTTGAAAAGGGCATCCAGGCTCTAAAAATCCAACATATCGACCTAAATAAAGTATTTTGAGCTCGAAAACAGGGTTGGGCTGCCTTCAGCAACCCGTAGCATCGTTTATCTCTAAAAGAGGAATAAATTCTGAAAAAATCATGTAATTCGGAGCTTCGTACGTAAAATTATGGTATTTCAAAGCCCGTCGAACAATTCATTGTTGTAGTCGTCTAATAACGTGAAAACAAAAATAAAAAGTGGAAAACGGGTGCTACACGAGAGACAAATGCAAATAGGAAATAGGAAGCAAAAGGAATATCCAAGAGATAGACCCTAGTTACTACACGATCCGTATTCTTGCGGAATCGTTAGTCTAGGTTTTATTACTTGAGCTTAACGCACATTTCTTATCCTAAAAAAACTCGAAAAGGGCATTTCCCGGCTCTAAAAAACCAATATACCGAGCTAAATAAAGGATTTTAAGCTCGAAAATGGGGTCGGGATGCCTTAAGCAACCCGCCGCATCGTTTATCCTTAAAAGAGGAAAAAATGTGTGAAAATCATGTAATTCGGAGTTTAGTACGCAAAGTTATGGTATTTCAAAGCCCGTCGAATAATTCATTGTTGTAGTCATCTAATCACGTTAAAACAAAAACAAAAAGTGGAAAAAAGGTGCAACACGAGAGACAAATGCAAATAGGAAATAGGAAGCAAAAGGAATATCCGAGAGACAAACGCAACGCAAGCGGCATATTGACAAGAAATGACATTCGTATCCTAAAAACCTCAAAAAGGGCATCTCCCGGCTCTAAAAATCCAACATATCGACCTAAATAAAGGATTTTAAGCTCGAAAACGGGGTCGGGCTGCCTTCAGAAACCCGCAGCATCGTTTATCTCGAAAAGAGGAATAAAATGTGAAAAATATCATGTAATTCGGAGTTTTGTACGCAAAGTTATGGTATTTCAGAGCCCGTCGAACAATTCATTGTTGTAGTCGTCTAATCACGTGAAAACAAAAAAAAAAGTGGAAAAGGGATGCTACACGAGAGACAAACGCGAATAGGAAATAGGAAGCAAAATGAATATCCGAGAGACAAACACAATGCAAGCGGCACATTGACAACAAATGGCATTCTAATCCTAAAAACTCGAAAAGGCCATCTTCCGGCTCTAAAAACCAACTGTATCGACCTAAATAAAGGATTTCTATGGGGTCGGGCTGCCTTCAGCAACCCGTAGCATCGTTTATCTTGAAAAGAGGAATAAAATGTGAAAAAATCATGTAATTCAGAGCTTCTTATGCAAAGTTATGGTATTTCAAAGCCCGTCGAACAATTCATTCTTGTAGTCGTCTAATCACGTGAAATCAAAAATAAAGAGTGGAAAAGGGGTGCTACACGAGAGACAAACGCAAATAAGAAATAGGAAGGAAGAGGAATATTCCAGAGACAAACGCAATGCAAGCGGCGTATTGACAAGAAATGATATTCTTATCCTAAAAAACTCGAAAAGGCCATCTTCCGACTCTATAAATAAACCGTATCGACCTAAATAAAGTATTTTGAGCTCAAAAACGGGTCGGGCTACCTTCAGCAACCCGTAGCATTGTTTATTTGGAAAAGAGGAATAAAATGTGAAAAAATCATGTATTCGGAGCTTCATATGCAAAGTTATGGTATTTCAAAGCCCGTCGAACAAGTCATTGTTATAGTCGTCAAATAACGTGAAAATAAAAAGAAAAAGCGGAAAAGGTGTGCAACACGAGAGACAAACACAAATAAGAAATAGGAAGCGAAAGGAATATTCGAGAGACAAACGCAATCCAAGTGACGTATTGACAAGAAATGACATTCGTATCCTAAGAAACTCAAAAAGGGCATCTCCCGGCTTTAAAAATCCAACATATCGACCTAAATATAGGATTTTGAACTCAAAAATGGGGTCAGGCTGCCTTCAGCAACCCGCGGCATCGTTCATCTCGAAAAGAGGAAAACAATGTGGAAAACATCTTGTAATTCAGAGTTTCGTACGCAAATATATGGTATTTCAAAGCCCGTAGAACAATTCATTGTTGTAGTCGTCTAATCACGTGAAAACAAAAACAAAAAGTGTAAAACAGGTGCAACACGAGAGACAAATGCAAATAGGAAATAGGAAACAAAAGGAATATCCGAGAGACAAACACAACGCAAGCGGCGCATTGACAAGAAATGACATTCGTATCCTAAGAAACTCAAAAAGGGCATCTCCCGGCTCTAAAAATCCAACATATCGACCTAAATAAAGGATTTTGAGCTCGAAAACAATCAGACTGCCTTCAGCAACCCGCAACATCGTTTATCTCGAAAAGAGGAATAAAATGTGAAAAAATCATGTAATTCAGAGTTTCGTGCGCAAAGTTATGGTATTTCAAAGCCCGTCAAACAATTCATTATTGTAGTCGTCTAATCACATGAAAACAAAGACAAAAAGTTGAAAAAGGGTGCTACACGAGAGACAAACGCAAATAGGAAATAGGAAGCAAAAGGAATATCCAAGAGATAAACGCAATGCAAGCGGCGTATTGACAAGAAATGACATTCTTATCCTAAAAAACTCGAACAGACCATCTTTCGGCTCTAAAAATCAATTGTATCGACCTAAATAAAGTATTTTGAGCTCAAAAACGGGGTTGGGCTGCCTTCAGCAACCCGTAGCATCGTTTATCTGGAAAAAAGGAATAAAATATGAAAAAAATCATGTATTCGGAGCTTCGTACGCAAAGTTATGGTATTTCAAAGCCCGTCGAGCAAGTCATTGTTATAGTCGTCAAATGACGTGAAAAAAAAAGAAGCAGAAAAGGTGTGCAACACGAGAGACAAATGCAAATAAGAAATAGGAAGCGAAAGGAATATCCGAGAGACAAACACAACCCAAGTGGCGTATTGACAAGAAATGACATTCGTATCCTAAGAAACTCAAAAAGGGCATCTCCCGGCTTTAAAAATCCAACATATCGGCCTAAATATAGGATTTTGAGCTCGAAAACGGGGTCAGGCTGCCTTTAGCAACCCGCGGCATCGTTTATCTCGAAAAGAGGAATATAATGTGGAAAAATCATCTAATTCGGAGTTTCATACTTAAAGTTATGGTATTTCAAAGCCCGTCGAACAATTCATTGTTGTCGTCGTCTAATCACGTGAAAGCAAAAACAAAAAGTGGAAAAGGGGTGCAACACAAGAGACAAACGCAAATAGAAAATATGAAGCAAAAGGAATATCCGAGAGACAAACACAACGCAAGCGGCGTATTGACAAGAAATGACATTCGTATCCTTAGAAACTCAAAAAAGGCATCTCCCGGCTCTAAAAATCCAACATATTGACCTAAATAAAGAATTTTGAACTCGAAAACGAAGTCGTGCTGCCTTCAGTAACCCGCGGAATCGTTTATCTCGAAAAGATGAATAAAATGTGCAAAGCATCACGTAATTCAGAGTTTCGTACGCAAAGTTATGGTATTTTAGAGCCCGTCGAACAATTCGTTGTTGTAGTCATCAAATCACGTGAAAACAAAAACAAAAAGTGGAAAAAGGGTGCTACACGAGAGACAAACACAAATAGGAAATAGGAAGCAAAAGAAATATTAGAGAGACAAATGCAATGCAAGTGGCGTATTGACAAGAAATGATATTCTTATCCCAAAAAACTCGAAAAGGCCATCTTCCGGCTCTAAAAATCAACCGTAGGGACCTAAATAAAGTATTTTGAGCTCGAAAACAGGTCGGGCTGCCTTCAACCACCCGTAGCATCGTTTATATCGAAAAGAGGAATAAAATGTGAAAAATCATGTAATTCAAAGCTTCATACGCAAAATTATGGTATTTGAAAGCCCATCGAACAATTCATTGTTGTAGTCGTCTAATCACGTGAAAGCAAAAACAAAAAGTTGAAAAGGGGTGCAACACGAGAGACAAATGCAAATAGGAAATAGGAAACAAAAGGAATATCCGAGAGACAAACACAACGCAAGCGGCGCATTGACAAGAAATGACATTCGTATCCTAAGAAACTCAAAAAGGGCATCTCCTGGCTCTAAAAATCCAACATATCAACCTAAGTAAAAAATTTTGAACTCGAAAACGGGCTGCCTTCAGCAACCTGTAGCATCGTTTATCTTGAAAAGAGGAATAAAATGTGCAAAACATCATGTAATTCGGAGTTTCGTACCCAATGTTATGGTATTTCAAAGCTCGTCAAACAATTCATTGTTGTAGTCGTGTAATCACGTGAAAACAAAAACAAAAAGTGGAAAAGGGGTACTACAAGAGAGACAAACGCAAATAGGAAATAGGAAGCAAAAGGAATATCCGAGAGATAAACGCAATGCAAGTGGCATATTGACAAGAAATTACATTCTTATCCGAAAAAACTCGAACATGCCATCCTCCGGCTCTAAAAATCAATCATATCGACCTAAATAAAGTATTTTGAGCTCAAAAACGGGGTCGGGCTGCCTTCAGTTTCCAGTAGCATTGTATATCCTTAAAAGAGGAAAAATGTGAAAAAATCATGTAATTCGGAGCTTTGTACGCAAAGTTATGGTATTTCAAATCCCATCAAACAAATCATTGTTATCGTCATCAAATCACGTGAAAACAAAAACAAAAAGTGGAAAAAGGGGTGCAACACAAAAGACAAACGCAATAGGAAATAGGAAGCAAAATGAATATCCCAGAGACAAAAGCAATGCAAGCGGCGTATTGACAAGAAATTACATTCGTATCCTAAAAAAACTAAAAAAGGGCATCTCTCGGCTCTAAAAATCCAACATATCGACCTAAATAAAGGATTTTGAGCTTGAAAATGGGGTCGGGATGCCTTCAGAAACCCGCGGCATCGTTTATCTCGAAAAGAGGAATAAAATGTGAGAAAAATAATGTAATTCGGAGTTTCGTACGCAAAGTTATGGTATTTTGATGTGCGTTAAGCTCAAGTAATAAAACCTAGACTAACGCTTCCGCAAGAATAAGGATCGTGTAGTAACTAGGGTCGAACACAAGGAATTGATGCGACTTATAAGCTATTAAACTAATGGAATAGACGTGTAAGGTGACTAAAGATTGAATTATGATTGAACTAAACTAAACTAAATCAATGAGATAAACTTGTAGCTAAGCACCATGGGTATCGAGAGTTTGCATAAAGATGTAACGAAGTTCTAAAAGGATAATTGGTCTTAGGTACTATCATGAGTTTCGGGAATTCAAGCTCTCCTATAGGAACTGACTGGCGTAGACTTGTCCACTATCTAGCATGCATATACCAATATATCTATTGCGCATCTTACATGGATAGACGCATTACGACGCTATCCTAATCCCTAGATTTAATCGATTGACCTGGCGTAGATTCTAAATCGATTAAACCCTAAATCATGGCTAAGTTCCAAAGTCTAATGCCCTGGCGTAGATTTATTAGACTTCTATCATCATCAATCAAGTGGCGTACAAGTATTGAAGCATTAAGATCAACCATGAAATCTGAAAACATGATAAAATACCGAATTCATTCATATCAAGTGGCGTACAAGCATGAAAGCATTAAGTTCCACCATTCATTAAGCATAAGACTTCGTTACAACATGGCAATACTCCCTAACCCATGGCAATGGATCTACTCAGACATGAAAACAGCAAAGGAAACACAAGAGAATACTAAATTCGACATAGATGAAGAATGAGATGACTCCCTATTCATAAACCGATGTCTTCAATAGATCCTCCTTGCTCCCGATCTGTTCTTCCGTCAATTCTTCCTTCTTCCTTCTGCCCTAATGTCTCTGAATCTTCTCTGATCCAATCTGGTTCGAAAATTCCTTTTTCAGATCTGATTTCCCCTTAATTTGGCCGTTCCAAAACTTTGGAGTTAGTTGAGAAAATCAAGGGCCCGAGCGGGCATAGCCTCTACCCGCTCGTGCAGGCCACTTGCCCGACCGTGTGCT